>VDFB02058242.1:194553035-194570880 GCA_007258455.2 Sequoia sempervirens | reverse complement strand
TACCTCTTTTGTATCTCCAACTTCCTCACTTATTACATAGGAAACTAGTGGACTTGGCTCCTGTATCCTCTATTTCTTAGGGAGAGGTTGTTTAGGATGTGACTCTGAAGGAGCATGACATACTGAAATAGTATTAGGAGAAGGCTCTGAAATTACAATACCACTTGGCCTCTTAGGAGATAATTTGGTGGGCCTCTCCTCCTCTACTAAAGACTTATTATATAGTTCATCAAATTTATCAATTATCAAATGTATCCTCTCAAGAGGATCTATTTCTACAAAATACCAAAAAAATTCAATGCTCTTCTTCTTCCCTTCTTCCTCAAGCTTCATCATGATTTCCCATTTTCTCTTCCTCTAATATACCTCTTGAGGAGTAAAACAATTTCTAATTACATCCTCTTCATAATCACTTTGATGAGTGATTGTAGCCTTGGTAAGGATGATCTTCCTTATGAAGTTCATGTGACCTTCAGGGTTAAAGACCCTTTCTTTTCCAGACCTTAAAGAGTGCCTTGCTTTAAGGTATTTATGTAACTCTTCAAGATTATCATATCCCACTAATAGTTCTACACATGTCAAATTGGGTAGAAATGTACCCTTCTTTTGTTTGTGCATGACTTCCTTTTCCATCCATGACATCTGCCACAGAAACTTTAAGAAAGCTAGCTAAAGAGGAAAAAAATTGGCAATACATGTGGGCCTGTGGGCATCCATAAATCTTGATTATTTTGACATCTTGTAGAAAAAAACCAATCACCAAAGTTATGAGTATGGCCTTGTTCTGGTTTCAAATCTAAAGGCCTCAATATTTGTAGTATAAGCATGTGTAGTCTTGGCGATGGGTGGCCAATAACACTCACAACTATGTGCACAAAGTCATCATGGAATACTACATAATCAAAAAATTTACATCTACTATCCCATATATAACACCATCATTGCACGAGTAGCAAGTTCCCTTGTTGATCAAACTTAACCAAACACATCCTTTTGGACCATCTATCTTTTTTTTGGTATAATACCAAGTGACACAATAAACAATATTGCCTAAATTTTATAGGGGATCTATTCTCTCTAACTTGCAGAAATCCTTGATTTAATTCCTTCTCAAGATATGAGGCAAAATCGTATTCAATATTTATCTCGAGGTTCTGAATTCTCATAGCCATCATCATCCAACTAATTGGCATTTTCTCTTGTGCATCTATCCCAAGTACTCGACAAAGAGAAAAATAGGTTTTCTTGAAATAAATTTGAAAATCCCTTATATCAAACAATTCAGTGGTAGAGGGGGAAATAGGTATCATCCTGTTGTTAGCACCCCTTTTCATATATATGGGGAGTTCATCACTTTTGTGTGTTCTCCTTAATCTAGTATATTCTTCCTCACTTCTTTGCAAATCAATCTTAGTTAGGGCCTATTTTTTTAGGTTAAAACATTTAATGATGGATGATTTAGTTAACACAACCAATGGTGAACCATTTGGAAATCTTACAGACCTAGTAGCAGGATGGTAATTCTGAGCTAAAGCTTTGATGAACTCTACATCTATAAAAACAATAGGGAGAATTAACTTAGCCAAGTCTAATTTCCATTGGTTTGACACTGGAACCTTTACCTCCCTCTTTTCATAAAAAATACGAAAAAAATTCCCACCCGGAGATTGGGATAAGGGCATCTCTACAACCATGAGTTGTATCCTTGAAAACTTTCTTGTACCCTTTTTCGATTGAGTTAGGTAGGATATCCAAGATAGATTGTTGTAATGAACTCTTTTTAACCTTAGTTTTATCTTTTTTAATTCTAGGCTCTTTCCTTTTAGACCATATGATGTTAATTATCTACTTCTTTTCGAACTTTCTATGCTTTTGAATGCATAACTTCAAACAATTCTATAGTTGTGAAATTTGTTCTACAATGAGTTTTATGCACTTACTTGACTTATGATGGTTGCAGAGCTTTTCCTACTTGAACTCCTAGCTCCCCACATGGTAATCTCTTGCAAATGAGTGCAAAAAAAATGTTGAATTATTATTTTAATGGCTTCTAAGCTCAGTCATGTCGACATTAATTCAACTTCATGTCAAATATTTTGTGATTAGCCCATACTTTCAGTTTGAATGTGCACGATTGATTTCACAAGATAAAAGGTTGTTATTAGTTCTACATTTAATACCGCAAATAGTAATAATGTCCCGCGATGCACATGGCCATACCACCATTATTTCCTTCAACGCCATGGGACGTGGGGTCATGGATGTTTTCATTTATTAACCTTTACCACTATACCGCTATCTTGAGATTTCTCCATCATGGCACAATGAGGTGTATATTGTTATATCGCAAGCTTCATATGTGTCATCACGGTGGTGGAGTTCTTACCGCCACACCACAAGCTTCAATTTGCCCAGGTATACTATAGGCTTATTCTTAGCGACAATTATGGCTTAACGCCTCACATATCATTCTTTTCATTGTGGTGTAGCTGGGAATTTTAACACACTATTTCTCTTCACAATCTCCTTCCTCATGGGGTGGTGAGTTGTTCCCACTATACCTGCACTATTCATTTTCCTTACCATGGTATTGTGGTTTATGATGTAATTGAGCTCTTTCATATTTCCTAACCATTCCTTCACTATAATACCTCCATGGTATTGTGGTGGATAATTTTATATGGTTTGTTATATACCACCAGCTTGCCAAGGGTTCAAATTATTGTTGTGGGGTTGTAGTAAAGGAATTTTATGGATGTAAAATAGTTGGGCATGTTTTAGTATATATGATGATTTTTTGAATTAGTATAGGGTTTTCAATGTCAACTAGAAAAAGAATTAAGTTGCAAGGTGGGCCTACTTGTGGAATTGGATTTTGCAAGGTCAAGGGTTTTACATAGTGGAGTTGAAGTCGTCGTGGTGATGAAATTATGCACATTTTGAAGGTTCTAACATGAGGTTCGATCATTTTCAAGGTCATTGTTTTCTTGCAATAAATTTGGGCATAAGGCTGTTGATTATAGATCTAGGTAAAGAAGAAATGATTACATTGGTAGAAAACCATTTGTGCCTCAAATATATGATGATGTTTAATTTCATGGATATTACTATACATACAACATTTTTGGTCATAAGGTTGCTAAGTGCAAAATTAAGGTGAAGAGGAACAACTTTGTTTTGGAGCATAACATTGCGTGCTACAAGTGTAATAAGGTTGGGCATAAGGAAATTTTTGCAGAAGTGGCTTTGTGAAGCCACCTATTCAAAACTAGAAGAAATATGAAACTCTTTAATAAAAAAAAGAAGGTTAATGAGAAGAAGGATCATACTACACTTGTGCATTCTACACAAGATCCTATGACAAACTTAGATAAAGCATTATCTTAGGGGGGATAAAAGGATAAAGTGTTGAATATTTCGACATGGAAGTTGAATTAGACAAATTACTTTGGTGTGCAAATCTGTTGAACAAGATTGAATCTTTTGATGAAGATTCTAGATCAAGATACTAGTTTGCAGAGGTGTGTTGAGTATCATTGTATCCTATGATGGAACAGAGAATTCTATAAAAATATTCACCTAACAAGTAAAAATGCATTTAAGGAAGAATGTTAGCGTAAGTGAAATGATTTTTATGTGTTATTTAGATCATTTGAGCTCATTTACAATCAAAATAATTTTTGCTTGGAGTAGAGAAGTGAGAATGTTTTCAAGCTATCTATGTGAAACCAAAGCTATGATGTTTGAATATTTCAAAAGAAATATCAATGGTGACACCTCAAGTAATTGATATGGTAGAGAAACCCAAGCCTAGATATAAAAAATTTCCATTCAAGGCAATGGAAGTTGACAAAGATGGAGAATTTTTGAAGGTTCCTACTGATGTGGTGTACTATGAAGATGTGAGGATTTACATTCATTTCCTACTAAGTGAAATTGATCATACTTCATCGTTTGAAGTGGTTAGGCATGAGCTAATGAATGTGAAAGGTGTGTACAAGATGGAGTATGCAAATGTTGTTGTGAAAGGGATAGAAATCTGGAAATATTTTCTAGACTTCTGCGGATGCAAGGAATGGGTAAGAATTATTTTGAGTTGCATTCATGAAAATTTCATTTGGCTAGACAAACCCTACATGATCACAAAGGATGTTGTTAGGGTAATTTATTGGTCTTTGTTCCACCAAACTAGTCCCAGTGTTGAATTCAATCAAGAATTAAATGGTTATGGAACTTACTAGAGCTAAGTTTTATAAGAGAACCCTAACAATAAAGGATATCATTGATCCCAATGTCTAGAATTCATCTATGGGGATTACACATAAAATTTACTTCACAAATAAAGAATGTTCTACCACCACCACCACAATTCACACCACATGTAAAATGGTGAAGGGAGGTGCTATTTTTGACCTATGCAAGATGTTGAGGGAGCAACTAATGAACAACCTAAGGAGGAAAAAGGAAACTAGTTACAATTTTAGGTTTGATTCATTGATAATTTTCCTCACTTTCTTTTTCATGAATTAATTTCCTAGATTTAAAGGAAATATTTGGGATAAGTTCTCTTTCGTTGCTACACAAATCAAGAAGCACATTAATAGTTTTCCAAAAAAGTAAGCATATACTAATTTCTATTGGGGATTCTTCAAGAATCTACAAGTTGAGATGTAGAGTAGAGAAAGGATACCCTCTGATTTGGTCTAGAAGTATAATGATGAGGTAACATTCATGGTGGACAAAGATCACTATTATATGGAATTTGTAGTGCCTAGAACTTCATGGATTCCTAAGTTACCTTATGAGGTTGTTCTTGAGTATGTACAAGGATATGTAAATATCCTATTAAAGAAGCCAAAAGAGACAAATATTGAGAGGTTTGGTACATATACAAAAATCATGAATAAGTTGACTAATAAGCATGCAAAGGAGCATTATAAAAAAGTATAAAGATAAGCTTGACAAGGCATGGGGTATTCTTCCAAAGACTACATCTACTACCCCTATGGAGAGTTCTAAAGATACATATATTCCTTTGGAAGCCAACAAAGAGAAATAGAGATCTAGTAGATCCTCTTTTGTTGTTGCATCTACTTTGTAGCCCTCCAAATCAACACAATCAACTGGTGGAATAAGAAAAGTTGCATCTATAACTCCACTATAAAAGAAAGCTACTAGATTTATGCAAAAAAAGCCCAAGAAGAAGGATAAAAGGAAGAAGACTGATGAATAAGAACTTGAAGAGGAAGAAGCTATAATTGAAAAAATGTCATTGTAGAAATATAAAGGTAAGAAGATAGAAAATAAGGGAACTAAGTAGACTCCTCCAGTTCAATATGATCCTCTTGATTTTTTTGCTATACTAAATGGAATTGTTAAGTATGGTTTGTTGAATGACACAATGGAGCTACATCTGAATGCCCCTTAGGATGACAAGAAGACTATTGAGAAGGATTTCATTGAATACATGCTTAAGAAAAACATTTCTTTCAGTGACATTATTGACAACGCTTCAAAAATCCTATAGTAGACTTTGAGACAAAAAAAGAATATGTCATCAAAGTTGATGAGGAGCTGAAACAAAAAGCAATTGACAAGATTGGGATCTCTATCTCCTAGGAAGAAAAAGAAAAGATAGACTAGATACAAGCTAAGGAGCTCCACACCAAGAGAAAAATAGATCTTTTCATGAGCATGGATGAGGATATCAAAAGGAAGATTCAAAGTGAAATTAAATATGCTACAAATAAAATCATTGATCAATTGCAAAGTGAAGTTGATGTGGTCGCACATGAACCTCCAAAAAATAATGATATGGATGTTGAAATGAATGTATTAGTGCCTTTGGATGAACAATAAACTGATAATATTCCTCCTCTGAATGATATAAATGATCAAACTATCTCTAGTTAGAAAGAAGAAGATATGTTTGGTCAACATGAAGGAGAAGGTCCCTATGGTCAATAGGAAAAGCAAGGTGTCTCTAATATGGAGATGGAGAAGGAAAAAGAGAAGGAGAAATACAAAAAGGATA
Source organism: Sequoia sempervirens (assembly GCA_007258455.2). Classification (NCBI taxonomy): domain Eukaryota; kingdom Viridiplantae; phylum Streptophyta; class Pinopsida; order Cupressales; family Cupressaceae; genus Sequoia; species Sequoia sempervirens. The sequence goes on along the minus strand of VDFB02058242.1, from coordinate 194,564,846 downwards.
AGGAGAAATGTGAAAAGGATGAGAAAGAAAAGGAGAAGGATTCTGAAGGAGAGAGTTCAAAGAAGTCAAAATGGACTCTTAAAGAATTTGTGGCTTAGAAGATGTAAATCCAACTGGTAGTTACTCTATAGTTACTACATGTTCTTACTTTTGATGGACATGTCAATCTATTTGAAATGTCTCCTCTACACAAGTTAAATCTTGGTGACATACTTCACTCCAATGCAAGGAAACAACTACTACAACAAAAAGTGGAGAGTTGATATGTGTTGGAAGAAGCAATAAAGTTGTTGGAAGAGAAGCTACGAGAAGCAAAAAGGAATTCCTCATTGTCCCCCACATAGAAAATGAAGCAATTAATGGAGTCTTTTGAGACTTACTCATCTCGTCTAGAGAAGAAGGTAGAGAAAAATATGAATAAGAAGAGAATGAATGATGCATCCAAGAAGTGTGAGAGTTCAATAGCCAAGTTGCAATTCGGTATCCAAGACATTCAAAAAATATTGAAGGAGGTCAAGGTTCTATATGTTTTCTATTTGAAATGGATTTCAACTACAAAGAGAATTAAGGACCAGATAACTACAATTGAAATGCAGATCACTAATGTGGTTGCAACATATAATTTAGTACAAGATGGTGATGGTGCCATTGGAGCATAAGTAGAAATATTTCACTCCCAAATACAATAATTGTAAGATCAAAGGGAGAAATTCAAAAGTCAGGTGAAACAATTGAGAGAAGTAGTGAGCCTAAGGTTGGATTCACTTACCAGACTCTTGATAGAGGCCAATGGTGTGGTACAAAAATATTAGTCACCCTCTTCTTTGGAAGATGTAAAAGCTACTATTATCACCTAAATACACACCCTTGCTAAGTTGAAAAACTTAGATTACTAGTGAAACATGGGATCCTTTCCAGGTTGTGGGTTACCTTTGATGAAAAGGAACCTCTAGAGAGGGTTGGTTCCCTTGGTTCTTCACCTAATCTAACTAAGCTAATGCCTTTCCTAAGGAAAATAGTAAGAAGGAAACATAAAAATGAATCTACTTTTTCCTAAGGTGATATACCAATGTTTCTCTCAAAACCTATATTGTTGTTTTGAACTCAAAATGATCAAAAATATAAACTCAACACTTACACAACTCATTATTTCATGTCTTTTCAAAAGTGTTTCATATCAAGGCCTAGTATGCTAAAAATAGCCTAGTATGCTAAAAATAGTGTTTAGAAGGCGCTAGGAGTGTTATCACAACATCAACTTTATTCCTAACTGGTAAACACAAGTTATGACCTACAAAAATATATACTTTTCTACTCAAAGTCAAGGAAAATAGGATAGAAATCAAGGGGAAAACAACATCACCACAAGATTACTTATCTACTATCTATAATATTTGCATAATAAAATAGTAATGAGAAGGTAAAAAAGCTTATTTTATTGATCAAGAAGATGTTACATACTACTATGTAAGCTTGAAAATGGAGTTACAATTTTTTGTCCCAGCATGAAAGAACTTGAAAAGATTACAATATATTGTTGAGAGAGAAAAGAACTATTGAAAAACCGCCTAAGGCCTTGCCTTTATGTTGTTCAGCAGCTTACAAGATATTAGGAACATGTGTAGAGGAAGTCTTCACTCCTTTGGGTGTCAAAAATAAATATCCCTACATTGCAACCCCTTAAACAGCCCCAAAAAGTGTTTAAATGAAGAAAAATTAATGCTTTTGACCCTGTCCACCAACCAAGCCTCCTTAAACAACTCCTAGATGCTTGTAGATGCTTCAAACTTCGTCAAAACTACCCAATAATTGCTCCATCGGTTTTGTAGCTCCTCAAACTACCTTGACTGGTCCATAAATTCCTTCAAAACCCCTATCCACATGTGCTTGAAAACTCAAACTCCCTTTGTGGTGTTGGAAAATTTTAGAGCATCCTATCTTTTTCATGAAATTTCATAAGCATACTTAATGTGTCACATTCATTGTATAATGAGGTAAATATATAGGATAAAAACCTTATTAAAACACCTCCATATGAAATCATTTGTTGTCCTCACTGTAATACATATCGTTGCCATTGTACCTTAGTGACAAAGTGAAATAACATGACATCTTCATCTTGACCACTCTCAATTTCAATGACCTTGCTGACCTTCTTACCTTGAGACTGCCACTATCAACACTCATAAGCAATACATTTGATGATGCATTATGTATTCTTGATGTCTCGTCATTTATCTTGACTTGTACTTTTTAGGTTCCTCTCACCATGTGCAGATGTCATAGCTATAATTTTATTCACTAGGACCATTGTTCTATGTTCATGGAACTATTTTCTAGTGATCACTCATTCCTTCATAAGGAGGGCTACATCACAAGCTAAGCAGCTAGAATACTTTGATTTTCCTATAACCCATTGTGTTGTCTAAGTTATGAAAGAGAAAGTTCTTTTTGATGCCCATTATCAAACTCGTTTTCACTGTCTTGAGATCCTTTTACCCTTTTTCAAATCATAGAATTCTATCTATGGTTATTATTGAGATCTGTACATCATTCATGTGATTTTTTTTCCTTTTCCAAAAGTTTACACAAGTTTTGTAACTCTCTCTGTACTCTCTAGCAACCACCATTATCGATCTTGCAATCATAATGCTTTGAAATGTCTCCAGATATCCTTTAATTTTGTCCTTTATTTTGATGGCTGGGCGACTTCACCTCTACAACACATTTAAGGATGGTTTTCCTTTGTTACTTGCTAGCAACCAATTGTTCATTGTGGCCTGGATGTCATTTTTCAGCGATACCGTCACTCTTGATTGTCAATGACAAACCGTAAACCTTTGTTTCCGTGACCTACTCCATGATCTTCCCGCCACTATCTATTGGCCTCTATTATTTCTTAGACCTTTCATTTTCTTAACTCAAAGCATGTTAAGGAAATATGATTCACTTATGCCATTAATATTGAGCCCTTGGCGTCACCATCTTTTGTTGTATTGTCTTTACATTATTTCTTTAGCATTGTCTCATTTCCCTTCACAAAACCATTATCATTGTCATGTGGCCTTTGTGACTTTTAGGATCTCTTTAATTACACCTTTTGTGATTGTCATTCCTACTAATCTAGACTAATATCCTTCATTGGACTATCATGCTCTAAGGACCGCCCTTACAAATATTGCTCCCATTTGTTCCCTTTGGCAGGGAAATGGATATGCCTTGCAAATGTATTCTCAATCTCCCAACATGATTGTGAGTGAATTATCAACATTTCTTACTTAGCAAACTCAAAAAATGAGTGAAAATGTCTTTGTCCATTGTTAATTGTAAAAACAGCTATTCTCAAGCCCCGATGAAACATCCGATTATTTATGCAACATCGCCATTGTGACGCCCTTTAGGGGTCATGGATAATCACAAGAATATTTAAAAGCTATATGAATTGGATTGTCTTTAAAGCCTTGAATTTGATGGCTTCATTTATAGGTTGCCCCTACATAAAATGACAATCTTGATCAAGTGATTTTCTGAATACCCATGAATGTTGACCATTGGACACATGAATGTGCCATTTGTTGTTCTTAAGGGTTTCAAGGATGTCCTCTAGACATGACTATTATGTCCATTTAGACTATCTTTTGCATTGCTCAAGAATAATTATATCGCCTTGTACCATTGTCCCTTAGAACTATTTAGAGTGGGTCTCCAATTGCAATGTCATTGTTGAGGAAATGTAGATTTGTCCCTTAATGATCACTTTCTTTCAACTATATAGAGGGTTTTTATCTGTGCATTCTACTAGACCTTAACACCTTCTCTAATCTTTATATTTTCCAAATTGTCAAGGATGAAGGAAAAAAGGGCTCCTTTATTCACTCATGCATCATGACTTGCATTATCCCTACATCCATGCTAATATTTAACCTACAAGAACTCTTAATTTTTCATTCTTCAACAACATTCTCATTTTCTTTGTTGAAAAAATCCTGAGAAATACCCTTCATCCCTACCCCATAAGGATTCAAAACACTTTGTACAAGGAAAACTATCTTTGCACTCAAGGGGTTCTTCCCATTGTTCTTGCATGGTGAAATCACTTAGATCTGCCCTCCTCCTCTAGTAACTTTGTATAAGCCTCCATAATGACTCACACCTTCTGCGTTATCCTTATGATACCTAAAATTAATATCCATGACTTGTAGAATGTGTAATAGCCCAAGTATTACATTTTTAATGAGGGATTTATTAGCAATAAGAATAAAAAGCTACATAACATCTCTTACAAAACATAGCTTGCTAGGATCTCCGATAACAAAATGCATACCTGGTTGTGTGGCTAAGCACACTAGGTCTGTAATGTGGGTTATGAACTATTCCCTTGAAAACCTCCTGATGTTAATGCATCATGCCAAGTCTTCTCCATGATCTCTGCTATGTGGGTGAGGCTTGCATAAATTCTTGAAACTTCTCCAACCTCCATACAATGTGGATAAAAATCCAACAACCAATGTTGGTTTCGAGCCATGCCAAGAGACCTCTTCGATGTAACAACCAAAAAACCCTAGAATTCATGCTACATGATAGAATTTTTGCAAAGAAAAACCAATACTCATCTTTTCTTAGCATTGAATGTAGCACAAATTTAATTTTTCTCATTCTCCTTTGTTTTCTCAAGGCAAAAAGCTTGAGATAAAAAAAATTAAATAAGAATTTAACATTATAAAACCCCTTAAAGCCTTTCTAGTGGCTATTTTTATCAAGAAATGAAAAAAATATCAACATCTTTAGCAACCTCTATGGATGTTTTGCTTGCTAAAACTCTTAAGACCAGTAGCCTAGTATATCCATTAGGCATAGGAGTCAAAATATTTGAGACAAACTAAAACTCAGACTTGACAACTAGCTGCAACACCTCCCAAATAGCTAACTGAACACCTAACCAACTATTCCTTAGCACTTGGAGAAAACCCAACTAATTACTTTGTGCAAAAACACTTATTTTCTTGAAAGGAAACCTATCCTAAGCTACCCTAAACAACAAAAAAACTTGCTCAAATGAAACCATTAATTGGTTCTTTGACATAACTTCCCTTCTCACCAATTTACAATCTTTCACATGTTTATGTGTAGCCAAGAGGAGGTGGAGAAAATTCAAATGTTCAACTAGTTGTTGCAATAACTCTTAAAGAAAGAAAACATATCCACTTAGCTTGTCATGTTGGCCAAACATTTTGCAATTTTGAGGTGGATAAGTGGGTTGAATGCATTCTCCTTCAACTGCAACTTCATGCTTGGGTGTAAACATGAATCTTGATTTTTTCTGTGCTCCATCCTTGCAAAATGTTTGATTGGACAACCTATTGAAAGGTTGAACTCTGATCTCTCCTTGTTGGTTTCATGCTTGTGAGCTACTACCTCATCATTTGATTGATTTTTGACAACCATCTCTTGTGACATTTTTGGAAAAAATGTAGAAATTTCTACCTTTTCTTCTAGCTTCTCATGATGATTATCCTCTTGCATTAGTGTTCACATGGCATCTAGACTTGCACAAAATGCCTTTAACTCATTCCAAAATAAGTCTTTTTCAACTTCTTCCTTGCTTTTTTATGTAAGAGGATTGATTTTGACTTCATACTTTGTTTGATCAACAACCTTATGTGCATCAACTTCTTCTACATTTTGTAAAACAAAGTTGTTTTCATTTATCTCCTCACAAACCAACATCTTCTCATGCTCATTCTTATCTTCTACCAGCTCCAAAATTTGTGATGTCATTGTCACCTAGATACTCTTTCATCCTCATCAACAAAACAAGGAAGTTCATCAAAAGAGAATGCTAAAAATTCCTTTACATCACCTCTTTCTTGCTTATTGTCTTGCTATCCCAACTAATTTTTTATCATAGGAATTGGCATAATATCCTTTTCTTCAATAAAAATGGAATTTCATTAAGCAAATAAGTCAAAACTTCACACTTAATACCTCTTTTTCCTCCTTCATCCTACTATCCTACTTGATTATGCTCATCATTACCTTGCAACAAGTCTTATTTTTTCTCTTTTAACTCATCTACAAGTGTACCAACAACAAAATACCTCTCTTGTTCCTTGACAAAAACCTCCTTTTTCTGCTCACTAAACTAGCTGCTCTAATACACAATGGGTCCATCTTTGCAAAGACAAATGGTATCAAGAAAAGAAAGCCGATTATTAAAGTCATTTTGGTCTTCTCAAGATGGAATAATCTATGGAGATGGTTTCTCTTGAAGTATACTAGGTTTCTCTTGATTAGATTATAGATCTTGCAAAAGGTGAAGGCTTGTAAAACTCTGAATTTCAAGCTTAAGAGGCTGATTTGAAGACTTAGGAGGCTTACCTTGCCTAAGACTTGTAGTTTCATATTTGGGAAGCTTTACCTTTGTAGGCTAATTTGGAATGCAAGTAGCTGATTGTGATTCCAACCTATGCACTTGAGCAACCAAAAGGTTCATTTTCTCTTGTTTGGAAACAACCTCTCTTGCAAGAGACTCCTCATATTGCCTCCTTTGTGTATCCATATCCTACTGGTACTGGTAGGCTTGGTAAGCCAACTCTTCCCACTGCAGATGAAACTCTTGTTGTCTCTTGATATCATCCAATGTCTTATTGAAATCTAGCAACATGTTTTTGATATCACTAATCCCCATATTGTTAGCATTTTAGGGTTGGTAGGGAGGTAACAAGGTTGGTTCAAGCTAGCCATGACTTCTTTAAATTGATTGAAAGGTTTCCAAGAAGGTTGAGTAGGGGTGGGTGGGTGGTAGGAATGATAATTATGTTGATAATCTGATATTGGTGCGTTATTTGACACAAAAATAGTAGCATATTCTACTTGGTATGCTTGATAGGAAGTGGTATAAGAAGCATATTCATGAAATGAATGATGATGAAATTTTTTTCCATGGAATAAAGACACAATGTTGCATTTAATCAAGATGGAAACTCATTAAGGTATCATAAAATAAAAATTATCAAGAATGGTTTTTTTTGCAAAAAATTGATAACATACCAACACTTTTAGTCTTCTCGAAGCTAGTAGAATGAATTGGATTCACCAGGTGTATGAGAATTTTTCCTCCAAAGGAAAATATTTCTTGCATACACACTAAACACCAACAATTATAGGTCAAATTTTGAACTCAGATAGTTCAATGGTCCCATCGGGCATGCCAAAAAATGTTATCACCTAAATACACACCCTTGCTAAGTTGAAAAACTTAGATTACTAGTGAAACATGGGATCCTTTCCAGGTTGTGGGTTACCTTTGATGAAAAGGAACCTCTAGAGAGGGTTGGTTCCCTTGGTTCTTCACCTAATCTAACTAAGCTAATGCCTTTCCTAAGGAAAATAGTAAGAAGGAAACATAAAAATGAATCTACTTTTTCCTAAGGTGATATACCAATGTTTCTCTCAAAACCTATATTGTTGTTTTGAACTCAAAATGATCAAAAATATAAACTCAACACTTACACAACTCATTATTTCATGTCTTTTCAAAAGTGTTTCATATCAAGGCCTAGTATGCTAAAAATAGCCTAGTATGCTAAAAATAGTGTTTAGAAGGCGCTAGGAGTGTTATCACAACATCAACTTTATTCCTAACTGGTAAACACAAGTTATGACCTACAAAAATATATACTTTTCTACTCAAAGTCAAGGAAAATAGGATAGAAATCAAGGGGAAAACAACATCACCATAAGATTACTTATCAACTATCTATAAGATTTGTGCACAAAACATTAATGACAATGTAAAATAGCTTATTTTATTGATCAAGAAGATGTTACATACTATATACACTCAAATTTGGTTTGAAGGAATTAATTAAATACAAGTTATTTAATTAACAATATTTAATTCTTCTACTTATAAATAAATTGAAAAACTTATTTATATAGTTCGCTTTCCCTAATTCTTTCTATTCTAAATCATTTTCTTCATATATTAATTAAAATGAACAAATTTAATTAGTTTGTTTTATTTAACTAACTTCCTCCATTAAATTTGAATTTAAGCACATTTCTATGAACTTCTTCCCACCTTCCACCTCATCATGTGTCTCAAGAAATTAAATATTCCTAATATTTAATTTGGCATTTATCCTCAACAAATTCTAACAAATGTGGGACACTTGGCCTTCATCTTCATTTGATTCCTCTTCACACTTGGCAGTTTGTTCTTCTAAAGGGAACACACTCCCCTTTTCTCTCTAACCTCTTCACCTTCAACCATCCATTCTCTAGATCGAATCTATACCATTGATTCCTACCACCTAGGCTCATGCCTTGGAAAATCTATAAGTAGACCCTCATTTATAGCAAAAGCATATAGAGAGCTGAGCATAATTACACTCTACAAAATTTTCTTTAGCATTATCATAGCATTAAGCATTCTAGCATTAGCATTTTAGTATTAAGTAGTTTAATCATGGCATTACCATTAGCAGCATCTTAATTACTGTAGTTTCATTATATCATTTTCATTAGAAGCATCATAGCAGTATCATTATCTTTGCATATCATCTACAACTAGTTTAGCAATCATGTAGTGTAGGAAATATTTCTTGCATTTCCAGCATCTCATTCTTCAAGTTGTCATTTGGAAAGTCGTGTGCACAAACAATCTGAGAGCAAAATGACTTAAAGAATCCTTGGAGATGGAGGACAATGAGATGCCATTGGGGAGTTGTTTGTTTCCATTTTGATTATTGCTTGAATTCCTTTGGATATAATGTTTCATTGGTGTGTTGTATAGGCCTTTTAATTAATTATTCACAAGTACATTTTACATACACACATAAATTGGCACCCATTGTGGGGCCTAGCCCTGTTTTTAACATTTTCTAGCAAGTTTTCATGAATAGGTTCATTCATGAATTTTGATGTAGCACACTCAAAGCCTCTTTCAGCACATAGGTGGTGACTTTCAACACATCCAAACTCTATTATAGCACATCTACCTGCTCTTTTAGCACATATACCTGCTCTTTCAGTGCATATACAGGATTTTGGTTTCCTTTTCTACTTTTGAGAATAGAGCATTGACTGTGTTTAATAATACTAAATATTTTAGCGCATATGCTCTATGTTTTAGCACATATACCTTTATTTGTAGAAACTTAAAGTTTTGAAGACTGATCTATATCTTTCTATTTTTCAGGTGCTTTTTACGCTGTCAAAGACATATATCTGAGACTACTAATGATGTTTGCAAGGGCTAGAGTTATTTTCCTTTAATTAAATTAGGCATCTAGTTTAATTACAAGGTTAATGAACACCATGTATTTTGTGTTTGTAAAGTGATAGGCCTATGCTCTCCCCTTTACTGGGTGACCAAAATGCCAGACTCACTCTTTCATTTTATTGCAATGGCACCTATAGAAGGCCTATCGTAGTGGGAAAAAGTACTCACCCTACAAGAACGACCTAAGTGGGAACAACTAAAGACAAGTATTCCAACCCACTATAATCAAATGTGATTGTTATGAAAGCCACATTCAATAGTAGTGTGCATTGATAACCATCCCCAAATCCTTTGTTTGAAAGGTTGGGAGGTCTCCTAAGGGATTTTATCATTTGTCACACTAAACGAAAACCCTTACTAAGAACTTTAAGTGTAGTAGCTAGCTAAGTTAGTTCCCGAACATTATAATATTCATAGTGCAAGGGGAGGGAAGAATCTTACCCCAAGATACTCACCATAAAACTACCAGGGATTTCTAGCCAAAAGTGGAGGATTCGGCTTTGGTTAAGACCCAAAAAAGGAAAAAACACGGGTGCTCTCTAGGGGGTGACAGGGTTGTGTGAGCTGATGTAGTTCTATGATGTAGGATGTGATGTTATTAATGACCCTTGACATTAGAAGAGTCTGATTGATCTATTTGTTATTGTTCAATACTAGTGGAAATCAAAGGGATCGGACCAGATCCTAGAACATACACTTGATGTTTAGATTGTAGGATGAAACAATTGTTTTACTACTTGCATCTGTGTTTGAAATCATTGATCAAAAGATCATCCACCAAAAACACTCAATTCACTAATTCAAAAACAAGAAAACCAGAAAAAAATTTAAAAACGGTAACATTTCTAGTTTAGCGCATAAGATTTCTATTCTGGCACATTTATCCCATCTTTCAACACATAAGCTTCCTATTGTAGTGCATTTGCCACATATTTTAGCGCATAAACTTTCAGTTGTGGGGCATTTGCCTCATCTTTCAACACATCAGCTCCCTATTCTAGTGCATCCAAGCTTTGTTCTAGTGCATTTACCCCATCTTTTAGCGCATATACTCCATGTTCTAGTGCATTCACCCGATACCTAAACAGAGAGCTAAATTGAACATCTATCAAACAACTGGAACCATATTTAGGGACCATTTTTAGAGCATAGATCATTCCTCATTAAAGCATTGGTTTAAACTTGAAGAAATTGGCCTTTGCAAGTTTAATCCCTTTAACTAAACTTGGATCAAACAACTTAAAGTGCCCAAATCATCAATCTTATCTTTGATTGTCAGTTGAGTTTCACTATCAGGATCTATCATCCTTCATCACAAAACAAATGCTCTACATCATATTTAACCATAGTCTCATCAATACGATCTATAATCCTATTTGACTTAGGTATCTCATTGGCACTCCCAAAACAAAGATAAAAGTATAGCAAACCTTTATTACTTGCATGCTCGTTTTAACAAGAGACCAAAAACAAAAACTCAAAGAAAAAGAAGCAGAGACCCAAACCATCATTGCAGAAGGAGAAGAAAATCCTTTTCACAAATTTCACCAACCTGAAACAGGTGAGATAACTGATGAGGACACTCAACAAGCTCAACAAGACCCTAAATTTCACAAGTTCATGGAGAAAATTTTAGAAAAAGATGGAGAGAAATACTTCTTGATGCTGGAAAATCAAGGTGTAAAACTGCCCAATGACTTTGATGTAAACCAATTGAAGGGAGCTCCCAAGAAAACAAAATTTGAGATCCAATGAATGCTTTAAATAAACAAATGCAAAATCTTCAACAACAAATCCAATAAATGCAAAGAGGAACAACAAAGAGATATTTGTTCCAAGACATCTATCCTTATTCCTTTGATAGAAATCTGAATATGATACCTTTTCCACCAAACTGTGATCTTCCAAAATATGACAAATACAATGGAAAAACTAATCCTCAAGATCATGTAAGAGAATTTTGCACCATGATTTTGTAACTTGCACATTAAGAGATCTATCTAATGAGATTATTTCCACGGAGTTTGGGTGGTCAATGCATGGAATGGTTTTCAAAACTCCCACCAGGTATTAGATCATTTGAATAATTGGTAAACAAATTTATTACCCAATATTCATACAACAGTCAACATGAAATAACCATGATCTTTGAAATACAAAATAGAAAAATGGTGAACCATTTCTCACATTTTTACAAAGATGGAGATGATTATTTGCTAGATATGCCTGTCCTATACCTGAGAAATAAAAAATGGAAATATTTATTGACAATCTCAATAGTGAGATGAGTTATAGACTCCATGCAGTGTCCACCCAGCTTTGAAAAGATGATTGAAAATGGACTTAAGATTGAGGAAGCCTTGGTTAAAAGAGGAGTATTAAAAATCTATAACGAAAGACCAAATGCTACAAACTCTTCTAATCATCATAACAGCAGTGAAAAATCCAAATTCTACACAAGAAATAAAAATGTTGGTAATGATGACACAGTTGATACACATAACACAAAACTAGTCTTCAATTTA
>VDFB02058242.1:194427944-194551468 GCA_007258455.2 Sequoia sempervirens | reverse complement strand
ATATGGCCACCTTGCATGCTTGTGGATCCATCTTGTTTGTTCATGAGTTCCTTGAGCATACAATTTTTTTCTTACCTCATGAAGGTCAAAGTTCATTGTTGTGTGGCACCTTATCAAAGTTATCAGGAAGTATAACTTTGGTATGGTTTGATGGGAATCTGATATGAGGCATGAATTTCCCTTAGCCACTTGCATGTGTGTGAGTGCATACCATCCATGTGTGTCTATGTCTCACCTCTTTTAGATCCTCACCTAGAATGGAAAGCCTAAAGTTTTGTTGCCTCAGAGTGAGTGCATTTTTTAGATAAACAGCCTAGATCTGATCCACATCGTGATGGAAAAAAAGTCAAAGCTTCATCCACCCCTTTTGTTTTGTTTTCATTTTCTCTCTTTCTTTAGCAATGTATGATCATTCCTTGTTGCTACTCTTTGTGTTATTTTCATGTGTGTTCTTTTGTGCCTATGTTGGTTTCCCATGGGATCTTGATCACCCCTCTTGATCGTTGTCATCCCATCTTACCAACATTGGTGCACTTGGACCCCTCTTGATGCATGTTTGTCTACTTTAGTGTGATTTTGAATCAATTTCATCCTCTCACTAAAGTGGGGTATAAATTTGGAAATGGAAAAAGTATCCCTTTGCTTTTCCTTTCTTGTTTGGGTCCTTGTTAATCTGAGCTTAATGTTGCCTTGATTTAGTATTGTAATGTGTTTGACACATTCACATTAGGTCTTAGGACCTTGTGAACTGAATGAACTTAATTAAACCTTATTTAAGGTGTTGTATAGTGTTGTAACACACTTTCACACTTTTCTAGGGTTTTCATAAATAATTGGACTTTTTTATGCTTTAATTGGCCTTATTTTGTATCCCCAAGACTTAATTAATGCATCTTTTCAAGGATAAACCCGACATAAATCAACATCCAATCATATTTCAGTTGTTTTTTAGGTTTTATGGCCCAAATTTAGTGATCTGGGACTCATATGCCACCTTGGGTGTATGAGTCCCACTTAGGTTTTTGGGTCCCGATCAAGATTTTGCACCTTTCTAAGTATTTTTGAAAATTGTCCCATAATTAATGCCTAATGGGACTCGTACGCCACTTCTAGCATATGAGTCTCATTTGGCCCAAAATCAAAATTAATTCAAATTCTTGGAGGGATTTTATCCTCATAGATCTGATGTTGGCTTGTAGTATTGTAATTTTAGGAAATTTGACATAAACAATTATAAATATATATTTTTTTCACTGATTTTCACCTAAGACTTTTGTGAGAGCATATATCCTAGAAAAATTGAGTTCACAAGAGCATTCAATAGTTTACAAGAGCATTCAAGGTCTGATTTTCAAGTGTTTTAGAGCATTATTCAATCATCAAGCATCATGTTTTTTTTTGAGCTAACAATTGTGATGTAGGGTTTCATTATTCAAGCTAGCATTCAAGTCAAGATCTATCACATTTAAGAAAGAGTAAAGATCTACATCCATTGGAGCCACTTCATACATGTTTGCAACATTTTATTGCTAGGATTTGGTGAGTTGCAACATCACATGTTGTTAATTCACCATTCTCTTTTCCTATTTCATTCCATTTCAATGTTTGATTACAAAACAGGGTTGGACTAGGGAAAACCCCTTACCACTAACAAAACAACATTTTTCCCTCTCTTTAGTGTGTGATTTGTATGTCTAGGTTGAAGACATATTAAAGATAAAGTTTGGAGAAAGTTTTCAAAGTGTTCAAAGTTGTCAAAGTTGTCACCTTGCATTGGAGATCATTGGAAGACTTCTACAGGTTGCAAATTAGGGTTTCAAATCTAAAAATCAATTGGACAAGATAGTGCAGATATTGAGTAGCAGATTTAGACTTTGAAGTTTCAAAAAACCCTAACAATACTAATATGCCAGTTCTAGTGTACGAGTCCCAGTATAGCTCATTTTCCATATTTTTGTAGTTCTAGAGACCCTTTTTCCAGATTGTAGTTTATGCCTAGAAACCCTGATCTAGGACTAAATCACCCAATCTAGTGTATGAGTCCCAGTCAAATTTAAATTTAGTGTTTTTATCATTTCAGAGCATCATTCAGTCTTCTTCAAGTTTCTAGGTGTAGACATTTCATCTTGTAGTTCTTTATTCTGAATTTCTTGCATTTCTAGGTCATTTAGTGAAAGATTGCATTACATTAGGTTTAAGAATTCAGAATTGCATTTCATTTGTCTTTCCAAGCCCTAGCTTGGTGGTGAACCCCTCATTAGTTCACAATCAGACCCTAGGACAACCCTATTACAATATATCTTTCTCTTTTTCATATCTTAGGTTCAGATCTTTAGGGTTTCTCTTCAATGAAACAATTGGGAAATGTGTTTTCTCTATGTCCTAAACCATAATTAGCAAAACCTCCTAATTTTTTTTTTTTAAATTACTAAAAAAAATTGAACCAAGGTCTTATACAAAGGAAAGCAAAGAAAAATGATGGATAGATGCTATGGTAGAAGAGTTATCTTAAATAAACAAAAATGGAACTTGGGAACTAGTTCCAAGACCTAAAGGCAAGAATATTATTGGTACCAAATGGGTCTTTAGAAACAAATTGAATGAAGATGGCGAGGCGATCCAGAACAAGTACTAAATTTTGTGTAAAGGATATGCTTAGGTTAAATGAATTGAATTTGATGAGACATTTTCTCTAGTAGCAATACTAGAATCAATCATAATGTTCCTGGCTCTTTCAATGTACAACAACTTCAAGGTATATCAAATGGATGTTAGATTAGAAGAAGTCTACATACAACAACCAGAAATATTTCAATATTTAGATAATATAGATTTTGTGTGCAAACTAAAGAAGGCTCTTTATTGACTCAAAAAATCTGCTAGAGATTGGTATTCTAGGTTGGATAAGTATCTGCAAAAACAAGGGTTCCAAAGAGGTAGTGTGGATAATAATCTCTACATAAAAATTGAAGATGATCAACTACTAAATGTTATTATTTATGTTGATGTCATCATATTTAGAAGAAGTGGTAATGACATGTGCAAGGTGTTCTAGAATGTAATGCAGAGTGAGTTTGAAATGTCAATGCTTGGTGAACTTTCTTAGTTTACAAATTGCTCAATCAGACAAAGGCCTATTCATTTCTTCGAAAAAATATATAAAGGAAATGTTAAGAAAGTCTAAGATGGAAGAATACAAAATATTGAGTACACCTATGGTTATCAAATGTAAGTTGAGTAAAGATGATGAATCTACTCTGGTAGACTAGACTTTGTACATATCTATGATTGGTAGTCTGTTGTATGTGATTGTATCTAGATCAAATATAATGCAAGATATTGGGATGGTGGCTAGATTTTAGGTAGAACCTAAAGGAACTCATGTCAAATCAATAAAAAGGATATTCAGATATCTAAATTCTACGATGGATTTTGGTTTGTGGTATCCTAAGAGTGAAAATTTTACTCTAACTGCATACAACAATGTAGATTGGGTACGAAGCTTAGATGAACAAAAGAGAACAAGTGGTGGATCTTCCTTTATTGGTGATAGTCATGTATCCTATTTAGGAAAGAAACAAGACTCAATTTCCTTATCCATGGAAGAAGTGAAGTATATTGCGACAAATTCATATTGCACTCAGGTACTATAGATGAAGCAAGACTTGAATGAGATGAAGATTGAGTTTGATGAACCGATTTACATTCTTTGTGACAATACTAGTGCTATAAACATTTCAAATAATCTAGTAATGCACTAAGGACAAAGAATCTTTCAATCAAGTATCATTTTCTAAGGGAGAAGGTTGTAGAAAAATAAGTGAAGTTGGATTATATTGAAACCAAGGATCAAGTAGCAAACATTTTCACAAAACCGTTTCCTAAGGAGACTTTTCAGTATCTCCAAAATGAGTTGAGATTTGTTTCTCCCTCCTCTTGAATCAAGAGGAAAGAAAATGTTGTTGAGGAGCTTTGTCTCCCTACTGTAAGAAGACTTGGTGGTCTTGCAAAGTGTTTTAAAAAACTATTGTGGTATGGAATCAAGGGGAGTCTATTTGGGAAACAGGTTTTTGGATTATGCAAAGTGTCAAAATTGCAAAGGTGGAGTGTTGACCTTTTCCACTAATGTCGAAGAGGGAGAAATGGAACTCAAAATTCTATATCTTTGAGGGGAGAGTGGAACTTAAGAAATATTATATTTTTCTTTGTGTGTGGCCAATATTTTACTATTTGTCATCAATGACAAAGGGGGAGATTGTTGAATAAAGTTTTTGATTGATGTCAAAGGAGTATAAGTTGTCATTGATGTCAAAGGTGCTCACTAATTTCAAAGGAATGTAGTTAATAGATTAGTGAGAACTAAATGTAATGGCACTGTCATATCATTTTGAGTTGCAGTTTTATATATTGCTAGTTATATTAATAAAATTAGTTAAGGGTTGTCTATAATATCATATTGTATTTTTTATGTTGATAGAAGTAATCCAAAATTCTAATCTAGAATGTTGGAGGATAGTTTCATAGGGTAGAGAGATTTCTCTAGCAATACATTCATGTTTTGCATTCATTTTTGGATGTGTGTTTGGCTCTATGGCTTGAATGGAGAGTGTGTATACACATGTTCTATCATATTCTAGAGTTTCTAGAAGATATGTTTAGCATACAAAATTCTTGAAGTGATAGAAGATTCTTTGTGCTTTCTTGTCAACTAGTTGGTGTTCTATAACTATGTGGCAATGAATTGTAGTGTGTGATACCTAGAGTTATCATGGGGTGTTAAGATAGGTCTTGGTTAAGGAATCTATGGAAGCAGATGACATTATGATCTTTTGACAACAACAAAATTTATTTAGGACCGACCTGCTACACATTTCATGTCATTTGAACTTAGATCCACCTTATGTCATCCTAGTTAATTGTGGATCCTTGGCCAACAAGGAGTAATGTTAATAGAATGTCTTGTAAATAATAATAATACATTTGTGCAATTGTGTGAGGGTAGATAATTGAAGAGAAGGTGGTAAGTGAATATACAAGAGAATCAGTTGTACGAATGAGTGTTATTCAATGTGAAGCATTTCAATCAGTTTTTTCCATCTTCAAAAGATCTTAAAGAGTGTAGGAAATTGTCTAAAGCAAGTTCAAATCTTGTGTAAGTTGTGTAATAAACATTGAAGTTCTGCAAGCTTTATCTTTGTAATCTAGTAGGAGTGATGTTCTACTCAATGAGTTGATGATTAGATATTTGTATTGGGGATTGGTGTCTCAAGTAGGTCGGTGCCTAATTCATACTATAAATTCCCTCATTATATTCCTTCTTTGTGAGGCTGGATTTGGATAGTAGATCCAAGCAACTATTCTCACCATGATTTTTCCCATCTTGGGTTTCCACATATATCTAGTGTTGTCATGTGTGAATGTGTGCTTATGTTGTTGTTTGATTATCAATAGATATTTTGATTCAAGTTTTTTCTTTAGATATATGCGTTGAAGTAAAGATTTTTAAATATATTTGATCTACTGATTCACCCCCTCTTAGTATATTGTGTGCTCTTCACACATACCATGTGATTTTATTTCCATCTAATCTCTTTAATCTTACCACTCCTAACTCTACAATTTTGTAGAAAAGGTATAGCCCTAGCTACCTTACCTTTAATTTTCCTTGATTTTTTATTTTTTATCATATAGTAATACTAGATCCCCTATTTGAAAGATCTTAGTGTGGATATTCCTATCATTCCAAGCCTTTTGTCTTTTCCACTCTACTTTATGATTGTATAATGCTATGAATCTATTTTCATCTAATTTTTCTAGTTTTTCTATCCTTTGTGTTAGGGACCCATCATCATCTAGTCACAATGGGAGTGTGGTACATAGATTTTGGATTCTAAAGTTCATGGGAACTATCACATAAGTTCCATATACCAATTAAAATGGTATAAACTTAGTGGTCCTCTTGTAAGATGTGTGGTAGGCCTAGAGTACCACAAGTATCTTAATGTACCAATCTAACCTATTTCCATCATGTATTTTAGTAAGTACTATCCAAATGATTTTATTTAGAGATTCACTTGCTTTATTTAGTTGTGGGTGATATGGGGAGCTCTTATTATGTGTTATCATAAGATTTTGTAGAAGCTCTAGAATTATTTTATTAATAAAGTTTTTCCTTGATCACTTACTATAGTTAGTGGGAAACCATACCTAGTGATTATATTTTCATATAACAATCTTATGGTGGTTCTTGAGGTACAATACCTAGTAGGTTATACCTCTTCCCATTTCATTAAATATTCTTCTCCTATTATTATGAATCTTTCTTTTGAGTGTTTAGTAGGTGGGTTAATTAGTCCTATAAAATTTATTTCCCATTTTTCAATTGGAGTTTGTGCTATGGTTGGTTTCAAAGGCATCTCAACTCTTGTGGTGGGTTTCCCTACTCTTTGACATATATCACAATTCCTTACATATTATTTTTTCATCTCTATGTATGGTTTTCCACCAACGTCCAACTAGTTTAACTTGTTTTATTGTTGCTTCACCACAATTATGCCCCTTTTCTATTCCTTCATGTACTTTTAGGTTAGATTCTCTTTCATTCTAAGAAAAAATATTCTTATAATTTCATCTCACCCTATGTGATGCAATTATACCTCTATTAATGTATATTGTAGAGACTTTTTCTCAAGAGATTATTTATCTTACAGTGAGTGATTTATAGGGAATTATACTTTGGATAGGAGTATGGAAAAATCATGTAGTTCCTCTAGTACCAAATTTAGTCTAAATAGGCGTGTGCTAGGTAGATCTTCTATTTCTTCCCTTGTCTCTATCCTTGATAAGTAATCTAGTCCTTGATTGTGCTTTTTAAGTTTGACCATTATGTTAAAATCAAATTCCCATAATAAGAGTAACCACTAACATACCCTTCCTTGTATGATGGGTCTATTCAGTATGTAACTCAATGGTTCATGATCTGTAAAGAATGTGAATGGTTTTTATAGTCAGTCGTGTCTAAATTTATGTAATACATAAACCATGGCTAGGGATTCTTTTTTAGCAGTGGTGTAGTTTTTCTTCGCTTTGGATAATTTTCTACTTGTAAAGGTTATGGGGTGATAATTATTTCCTTTAGGTTAAGCTAATATTGCTCCTATGGCCACTCTTGATACATCTACATGTACGTGGAATGGTGTGTTCCAATCCAAAAATATTAGTATGGGTGTCTCCACAATTTTTTTCTCCAATGAGTCAAATGTTTGTTGGAATTCTTTATTCCATTTAATGCTTCTCCTAGATTTGTTTTCAGTAGGTCTTCCATTGGTGCAACTATTATGGTACACCCCTTTATGAAGTTTTGGTTGTATCAATATAGCTGAGGAAATATCTTACTTCTAAAGGTGTCTTAGGTAGCAATAGTGTCATGAATAAATTTTTTGATTTTTTTTTTATGCTATAAGCTCCAGCTAAATCTTAGAAACAATATAAATGAATAAAAAATTATTATGCTTAATTATTCTAGGGGTTGGCCAATGAACATGAGAAGGATTTTTACAATGTTCTCCTCTGCACTTTAGGCTCTGCAAAACCTAGGAGGGAGGTCTTATGCAATTACACTATCAACCCTTCAGAATTCTACACTCAATTCTACTTACCAATCCTTTTATGCACCTAAAACATGCAATATCTCTTACAAAGAGAATTAGTTTACTTATTGAGTAAAATCCATGTAAGAAACATGCATTCACAAGAAAAATTGCAAATATAGATAGAAAAAGATCCTTGGCCAATTTTTATTCATAAATATTGAAGATAGATACAAATAGGAGACAATATCTCACAAAATTGCCATATATATTTGATTCTATAAGCTAGTACTATCATACAAATTTTTCATTTACATTCACATCCTTTTCTACTATAACCTAGACCGACCATATATAGATTGAATTTATAAAAGTTTTTTTCTTACAAAATTTTCAAGATCCCTAAATAAATGGCCATGAATTCCCTTTTATAAAAACAAGGGAGCAAATAAGCTTTAGGCTATGGGAAAGATGTCATATTTTCATTTGAAAATCTTATCCTTAATAAAAAAAAGAAAAAAAACCTTCAAGATAAGAAAGAGAATTTCACTAGAAGAAAAAAGGTTGTTTGAACTACAAAAGAAGATATGCCCTACTTTTGTAATGACGAAAAGGTGAATAATCATGCATTCAAGCTTCACTTCTTGAACTAAAAGTATATTCCTTTGAAGTTGTTGGAGTTGATACTAAGTAGATCGTAAGAGACAAAAGAATTCCAAACCTCTCAAACACACAAACTATGAAATAATAACCAAATATTATGCCACTTAAAGAATTGTAAAATCCCACCATTTTGACTAATATGGACGAAGGATTATAATTTTGAATACACTATAGTGATGAGAGGGGGGGGTGAATCAACATATATTGAAATTAACCATTTCCATTTTTAGATTAAACATCACATCACATCAACTTAAATAAGAGAACAAATAAAACACATGCACAACATAAGGACACCAATATTTTCACGTGGAAAAACCAATGAGGGAAAAAAAAATGGTGAGAGTTAAGTTAGAATATATGAAGCTCACTGCTTACAAAAATTGCAATGTTGTTTAAGGCTCACTACCTAAGGAATTGAAAACTAAGGCGTACAACCTTAGGGAAAGATACAATGACTTGATAAGACTCATTATCTCAAGGTAAGATACATGAAAATTATAATAAGAAATATGATCATGAACTACTATAAAGTAGCATCCAATATGTGTTGATGTTGTAGTTCCCTTTTCGCACAATTAATGCATCATATCGACTTCACACACTTCATATTCAATACTCTACACAATTCCAATTCACCATACACTGATGAAATCACAAATGATTTTTATCTTCTATAAATATACTCTGCAAAAACTCAAAACCTTGATTAGGTCATCTCCAAGATGACCTTAAGAAGAAATGTATGATATCACACAGGTTGGATCCAACCATATAAAATATGAAGAGAAATAAGTTGTGGATCAACACATGGAATTTTAGGACCAAAAAAATCTGAACACATCCTCCAAAGAAAGATTAATTAATCAAAACCAACAACAGGTGAAGGAAACAATCCTATTGGTCCAAACAATGATAGCACCACCAAATTACAAAATATTCAAATTTACACTACCCAGGAGAGACCAAAAACTTCATGTAGACCAAGATGAGAAAAATGTAGAACATACACAATATCTCTTCAACATTCTCCTAAAGAAATTGATCATCATATGTTAGTGCAATAAGAGAAAAATATTTAACTGATGAAAATAGAGCATTCTAGACACACTATAGCACTTCAAAATATAGGATTTTTCCTTGTTGTACACCAAAACATTTGAGGCTTACAAGGATGAACCCATAAACCTTTATGAGCATATTCCAAAGTCCACACAACCAAATCTACACTTTTCTCTACAAGAGCACAGATCAGAACTCGATCACTTATAAATTTCATTCTACAAGGTGTAATGACATGAATTATTGGATATAGTACCTTCATATCTCAACCATCTCATATTTTAAAACACAAGACGAAATATTTCTCTACAAAAGGATGCAGACCAAAATATGATGACTCTATCTTAGAGTATGCACTGTGAATGCCTTAGCAAAATATTTGCAACATATCTCCATGTGCGATACACCAAATAGGAATAATATCATTGTAAACATATTGTGAACACATCAAAACATGTGTACCTACCTCCACATCACACTTAGACACCAATATTATCATCATTCTTTTGTATACTACATTGTTGATATATCAACAAATACATCTACACTTCCACTATCTTTGAAGTATATACAAACTTAAACATATATATTTGGCATCAATGACAATCAATATTGAGTTGACATCAGTGTCAACACTTATTTCCAACAATATCCCCCTTTTTCATTGATGGAAAAACTACATATATCTACAATACTTCTCTTCCCCTTTGACATCAAGGGTAAAGGGCATAATATCTTCTAGCTTTATCATCCCAAAAACTATATAAACTCCCCCTTACTATATTATTTCTACAATAAATACTCCCCCTAAGATGGAGATGCCCTAAAAATGATGCTATGTAGAAAATATTTTCAACATAAACTCAAAAGATTCTATAAGCCTCCACAAAACTATACAAAGACAAAATTGTCTTATTTACACCTTTGCAAACTCCTTAGAAGGTAATGTTGAATGCAATAGACAATTGAGAGGGGGGGTGAATCAGTTGTACCTTAAAACTTCAAAACCCTCATTAATATTCAGATCATCAATCATTTGCATCTCACACATCTATCTTAACATATCTCTGTGTGAGGGGGGAAATCATAGAGGTTAATAAGATAAATGTAATTAAATTAGAATCTACTCTATAATCAAGAACATTAATCTAAGATCTATTCCTACACTTAGGAAATGCACAATTAAGAAGATTGAATTCAAGAACATGTAAATTGAATGCATAAACAAATGAATTCAATAACCAAACTATTACCAATATCGTATTGGAGTATATTCGTGTCGATGTGGTTGCACGTATCACTATGAAGCCTCCATAGTTCATGTGTGAAGCTTTGATGCGATGTCTTGGTTGGTTGATCGAAGAAATATTGAAGCTCTATCAATGGTGATTGTGAATATCGACAATACTTCATTGTGCAAATGATGTTGACTCTTTGATCCTTTTTTGTGATGAAAGAGGTTTGTTATACAGAAATTGTGATTTGAAATGGACGATCAGGATCAAACAATGTTGAACCAAGATCGACAGTCGAAAGATATTGAAAGGATTTAGACATGAATAATCTGTGCAAAGTAGATTGTACAATGTGTGTGATTGAAGAAATAGATTGAATGATCAGTGGGATTGAGGAATAGATTGATCAATCAGGAATAGATTGATCAGTCAAGGAATTGTGATTTACTCAAACAGGAATAGATTGATCTATCGGGATTAGATTGAGAAATCAAGGGATCATAATTTACTCAATCAGGAAAGTGGTTGAAAAAGATTAATTAATTCATTTTGGAGTTGAACATGCAAATCAAGTTTGACTTTTGCAAACAAAGTTGTATTAGTTTGATTTTATTTTTGATAAATGATTTGAATATTTTGATTTAATTATTCAAATTTTGGAGGGAAAGTGTCTTAATTAAATTATTATGATTTAATAATTCAATTAACCTAGGGGAATAAGGTGATTTAGAAATTTAATTAAATAATTGGTGTTATTTAACTAATCAGGATGAAATAAAGTAAGATTAGTACTTTATCAAATAAATGAAATTTATTTAATTGGTTGAATTTGATGAAAAATTGAATTAATTAAATAATGTCATATTATTCAATTAATGAAGGAAATTAGGGTTTTAGGAATTTATTAAATAAATAGAATTTATTTAATTAGTCAAAAATGATGAAAAAGTGAATTAATTAAATAATGTTATATTATTCAATTAATAGGGGAAATTAGGGTTTTGGATGTAATTGATGTGAAATGCAATGATGTTTGATGATAATTATGTTATGATGTGAAAATTTTGTTTAGGGTGTGTGATAGGTGTGAGGTCAATTTTACATGTCTATATTTTGCCCCTCTTTGATATAAAGTAATGGTTGCTTTGTTTCAAAGATTTTGATTTTGAGATAAAAAAAATTTAAAAAAATTATGCCCCACTATTCCCCGATGGTCCACAGAATGATGGTAGGACTCTGTGTTGCCCCCTCAAGAGGTTGGCCAAATTTTTTTATTTTGAGTTCAAGCTCACAACACTATTCTATTTCAATTTATATGCATAGAGAGTAATAAATTAGGTCTATAGGTTCCTCATTGATTGTTCTGACATTCCTAGTAGGTCCTAATTTCAACATAGGAAGGTTCCCTAAGTAAAAATTAGGGTTTCGTAGGTAAAATTAGGGTTTTTTGATGGTTAATATAGGTAATTAGGATTCTAATTGCCTCATTTTTCCTTTGATCCTATAGTGAAACCTTGTCTTTGGATTTCCCATTTTGTCAGTTGTCGAGGAGCAATGTCGAGGATTCAGGGGGGCCTACATCATTTGGACCTAGTTCAAGAGTTTGGACGGCCCACAGGTGTGGGTGGCCCGATATGTACCCTTTCACTTCTTGACTTCATATTTTCATGTTCTCATAATTCGTGTAGAAAATTTCTTGAGTCAATAGCGAGGGTTTTAGGTTTTTTGTGCAGTTGCATCATTTTCAGTGCACTTGTCAATTTAGAAAGCTCGCACTTGCAAAATTTCTATGCATTTGACACTTTTCAACACTTTTGAGTTAAGTTTTCACTTTTGTTTAGTGATTTTTCTCTAAAACTACACTTTTGATTGCTCTGAGACTATTTCTATGCATTTGAGTTATACCTGTACACTTGCAAACTTTCTTCATTTTTGATATTCTCGTACTTGCAAATGCTCCTCACTCTTGAATTTTTTCATCACACTTGTTAGTGTCCTCATCACTTTTGCTAAATGTTGCTCTCTTTTTCCTATTTGGAACCCTAAGTCTCATTTTTCATCATTTTTGTTTCGTTTTAGAGTGAAACCCTAAAATCATGGGTTGAAATGATTGAAAGTAGTCCTTGAACCACTGCAACTGAGGGAGAGATGACCTCAAGATATGTTAAATCTGATTGCTCACTTTGATGTTTTGAAGCGATATTTCCTAGATGTAATTCGACTTCATCATATTTGTTACATGCCTCCCATCTGATCTCACATAACAATGATGACCATGCTCATGGACTGGTGGCATTCAAAGACTTCTTCATTCCATTTACCTATAGGAGAGGCAACCATTACAATCGAGGATGTGTGGAGGATTCTCCACATTCCTATTCATGGTAAGCTTATGACATACTATGTTCGACAGGGTACCTATGCTATTCGGCGTGTATTGGGCATTAGACACTTCAAGGTTTGACATTCTGAGATTGATTTTTTTGAGTTCTTTGGTAGTGCTGACCTTGTTTCTCTTGTTCTTTGTAGTTTTCTTTCAGGACTAGTTTTTCCTGATAAGAGAGGTTGTTAGTTCCTTGTTGGATGGGGTATTTTCATTGAGGGCATGTTCGAGCATGGGGTCCATGCCTTCTCACCCACCTCTATAGAGATATGCATGAGATTGTATATTAGGGTGGGAAATCTATTTCCGCAGGTGTCTCTCTTTTACACATATGGCCCTGGGAGCATATTGCAGTTGCTTGGATAGATGGTGTATAGGATCATACTATCGAAGATCCATACTCATAATGTTATGGATATTTCTTACACTATACCTTTCTTGGGGATCTTCTATGCTGGCACCGTGTGTTTGATGACATGCTAGGTTTTGTTTGGAGACCCTATATGGACTGTGAGGCATGACTGGAGGATCTAGAGCAGCTTTTGTACTATCAACAAACCACATGGTTGATTGGTCATTCTCATTCTCTTCTAAGGCATTACTTGCTTGATAGAGTATGCCTTCAGTTTGGAGAGAGACAGGTCTAGTTTCTTGATACTTATGATGCTTGGTTTGGTTGGACCATTAGAGAGGTCTGTGTTTGGGGTCATTAGGAAAATAGAGATGTTGTTGCTACATTCAGAGCACTTACCCCAATTGGATGGGGTTGGCTGGTTGGTTCAATGGATTTGAGTACCACACCCGATTTTGATCAATGGTGGGCACAATGTGTGTGATTGAGATTTATAGATCTTGGTGTTGATCCCACATTAGGTAGAGCAAGCATTACAAGTTGACACAATGAGTGACAATGCATTGAGGTTCTCTTAGAGAAACTTGGTAGGCCCCATAAGGATGGGGATCAGGGTGATCAGGCGTAGGATTTAGGATAGGTTCCAGGTCCCCCTCCACCACTTGGGGATGGAGGTGCTTAGTTAGCGATAGAGATAGCTCAATTATAGGCCTTGGAGGCTCAACTTGCAACCTTGATAGCAGAGAAAGATACTACTCAACAAGAGCGAGATGGTTTTAGAGCATAGTGATACATAGAGGTTGGTCATCATGTTGTGGCCGAGACACAGTTATAAGGTGTTACTACTGATAGGGATAGTCTAAGGGCAGAGTGTGACAATATACGAGCTGAGTGAGATCGATTGTTACATATTTCCACATACTATCAAACCTTGTATGACGCTACTATTGCTAGAGCTGCTTAGCATCCATGGTTCAAAGAGCCTGTGTTGCAGGAGGTGGAGGTGGTGTTGAGTCAAGCAATCATTCTATCAGACAACCAGATCTAGATGGTGGACCATAGCTTTTTCTATAGAGTTCTCTACTTCCTATCAGATAGTGTTATACTTGTACTTGATGTTCATGTGGTTTATTGCTCTAAGACATATTGCAGACATGATTTTTGTACATATATTCATCAGCCCAATTTAGGCCTCATATATATATGTATTATTTTGTATTATCCTATCACACTTATTGCACTAATGATGATGTACTATGGCATTCTACCTTTTTTGATGATGATATATGAGATATACCTTCTTTGATTCGGCTCTATTATGTTTATGTGATGATCATGGATGATGATGTATGATGATGTACGCTTATACATGTTTTGTACTTTTCTTGATGTATGCATATGATGTGGATGAATGGATCATATTTTATATGATATGATTTTTTATTATGGATGATCGATATATCATTTGATATATGATGTTTATATGATGTATGGATGTATGTCGTATACATGATACATGATGTTTTTGATTGTTTTATTATCATCATGATAGGTATTGATGACATTGTGGATGCAGGATGGATATGGTACTAATGATATTGTGATGCAAGATGGATGTTAGCTAGAAGAGATACTTGATGATGGATAGAAATTTGATGTTTCTTAGTTGTTGATGAGTTGCTTTTGCTTTAGTTTGGAGTCTTCATAGTTTTGAACAATCCTATTTGATGTAGCAAATAGATACAATGCACCAGGGAGCTACTGACCAAGGTTACTTTGTATCCATTGTGTGGACTTTGACTCTACAAACAAAGAATATTCTTTCTCATACTAGACATACGAAAACTTTGTTTAAAGTATATAGCTAGGTTGCGTAAAAAAAAATTGGACTAGTCACACAAAGAGGTATAGAACACCTAACATGTAACTACTTCAAAAATTGTTTCAATACAACTCTTATACACTCAATAAAACAAGTATTAACCATGGTAATATTTACAAAAATATCTTACAAACAACAAATCGAAGTGACACTCAAATACCCCATTCCTTCTCTAAATCCTTATGGAAATCCTCGAGAGATCCTGGGAATGAGTTAATAAAATAAATCATAAAATATAAGACTACAAAAAGATAAAAACAAAGTTACAGTATCACTTGCCATATTTATTTGAGGTTTCAAGACTATTATCTGTTGTTGATCATGTCTATCATAGGAACAGATCTGTTGAGGCATATCTTAGGTTGTTGGTGAATTGTCAAAAGATAGGTAGTTGATACTTTGGCATTGTTCTATCTGTTTTACAATCAAATCTTTGTGATTGTTTGCTTGAAGGTTCTAGCTTGTTGTTGTTTGCTTTGTTTATTTGTTTTTTTTTTCAAAGGGTGAGTGTGACAATTTGTTTATTATGGATGAAAATTTTATTGCATATTTTGATGATAGGTTTATATTTTTTATTTTCTGAGTTTTATGATGTTTTTTTTGTTTTTTTCAGGACACTAACCTAGGGCCTCGGGGGCTCATCAAAGATAATCCTTGCCTACATTGTACATGCAGAGGCTCATAGTTCACTTGGTTTGGATGTTTTTGAATTTTGTATTTTTTGTGTTTTTGGATTTTGTATTTTTTAGCTGTTTTTGGATTTTGAATATTTTAACTAAGTTGAAATAAAGCATGATGGAAACCTAAGGGGACTGACCTATGGTCTTGGGGGATGTTAAGACTTTCCTACATTGTACACTCGGAGACCAAGTAGTTTGACTAGTTGACGAAAAGCATAAACTTGTTTTTGAGGTTTAAACAACAATTTTTACCTTGGATTGATATTCCTCTTCCATGTCTAGAGGATATGTTGCAAGAAGTTTACTTGAACTAGCTATGAGGTTCAATCAAATGTTGATATCTTAGACTATTTGAGTGAAGGAATAATCCAATGATGTGTTGTTTTTGATGTTTTCAAAATGTTGTTGATTTTTGTTATTTTTTTGTTGTTTTTGTTTTTCTTATTTTTTGACCATGATGTGATGCTCAAAGATCTACTCCATGACTAGCTTTAGGAAGTTTCCCCTAGTTGGAGAGAAGAATAATTTCCTTAATCAGCAATAAGCCATGGTTGGATACATGTTTTATTATGAAATGAATGGGTGGATGTTGTGGATAGTACCGATAGATAATGATGCAAATCTTATTCAAACATAGCACTTATTTGCCAGGTTTTCACTACACCACCTATTCTAGGAGGGCTACAAAGTGGTTTTCACTCAAAGAATGTTTTATTTCTCTTTACTATTTTTCTTGCTTGTTGATTTTTTTGTATTTTTTATCTTTTCCATTTTTCTTGTATTTTTACCTTTTTCCCTATGGTATAAGATATTGAAAACTTGGATTGATATTTCACTTCTATTTTTCTAGAGGATATGTTGTGGAAAGGCTTACTTGAACTAGCCATGAGGTTCAAGCAACTGTTGATACTTATAATTTTTGAGTGAAGAAATAATCCACGTTGTTTGTATCTTTGAAGGTTACCTTGGTTGTGCATTGGTTGTACACCTTGTTGTTGGGATGAACTATTTTGAAGGTTACCTTGGTAGTGAATTGGTGGTACACCTTGTTGTTGGGACAATGCCTAGATCTCAACATTAGCTAGAAGAGATAGAACAAGATTTATTTTGAAGCAAGATGTAAGTACTTGCCCCCTAGTTTCTAGCAATGTAGGTAACGGGTTATCTTGTGATAGGATAACATGTTTGGATAGAGTATGCCCATTTTTGGACAATGCCTCATGACACAAATAATGTTGGATAGGAAAGGGTCAATGATAGTGACCCATATCAATAATTTTTCCATAAGCAAGCGTAAAGTGTACATCAAACATTTATCAAGATCAAGATAAGTTGGATTTTGGAATAAAATGGATGGGATTTATTATGGATCAGCTGAGATGCTTCCACCTAAAATGGTGCACATAGATGCTCGATTCTACACTTAACACCTATTTTCTAGGTTTTCACCATGGTAATTGTCCAAAGCGCCACCATTGTGGTTTTCACAGGAGAACAATTTTTTTCTTGACTATTTTCTTGATTTTTTTTGTTTTTATTGATTTTTTATGTCACACAAGATGCCTATTTACTAGGTTTTCATTATGGTGACACTTTTATGCTATTGTAGATATTGTTGGTGCTAATATGGGTGTTGTTGCTTTCATGACTTGCCAATGATATCCCATTTCAAGGGGTTTTTTGCTAGGATACGGGTGCTTGAATGTAACCTTTGGAAATTATTGTCTTCTTTTTCAATACTGGAGTTAACCTTATCTTGATGTGCACATCATGATAGAGTGCCCTTAGAATCCTTATGATAAAGAGTTGCTACCAATGCATGGTCAATGTGAGATTTGGATATCATGGATGGTGAAATGCGTTGAGGGATATAAGATTCAAATGGATTGGTTGATAGTTTGGAACCTTTTATTTTCCAAACTTGGGGTGATGAGCAATGATGGGTGGATATGAAGATTCAATTGGGACCAACATCTTGATATATGTTGTAGATCACTCTTGAAGCTTGCTTTGCTAGACTTTTTTGATGGATGAACTTCCATTTTTTATTTTTCCCCATACTTTCTTTGATGACGGGGATGATTTTCTTGCTTTTTATTTTATATCCATTTAAACTTTTCTTGTCCATTTTGTTTTACTAATTCTTCTGCTTCAATGACTTGTTTCATTCTTGGATATAGCTTTTTCTTTTGTTGTTGGTCCCAATTAGAGGGTTGAAATATGTGTGGTTGACAATTCATGATATGGCTAGTTGTAGCATTGGTATCAATTTCATCATAAAGATCCTTCATGCTTTCTATGTTGATGCTTACATTAGATAAAGTTTCCCCTAGTATTATAGATTTATCATTGATATGCTTAGATCCCTTAATTGCTAAATAACCAAGACCTTGATGCTTAGGATTTCCAATAATCTACACCAGTTCTAGGATACCCTTTTCAAGTAGACCTAACCCTCTATCTTGATAATGAATCCGTTGAAATTTTTTATTTTCTATAGGATATATCTTACCTTGGAAACAAGGTGCTAATCCTTTCTACTCTGTTGTGGATCTTAAAATGTGATAGCTTCTTCACTGATATGGTCCTTTATATGTGGGATAACTTCTTGATTGATATTTTCAACTTGATCCTATGAAATATCATATTTTTATGGCCCTTCAAAATATATTGGTGCTTCTTTGACTGTTGTATACCCAATGCTCTGCTATTTAGGATTATCAATTATCTTTGTTGATTTTAAGATATTGTGCTCCATAATTTCATACTTGATGTCTTCAACTTGCTTGGAGGATGTTTTTAATCTTAATGTTTCTTCTTGATCAATTTTAGATATGTCTATATATTTTGTTGTGCTTTGATCATGTGTAAATATGTTAAGAGTAAGTGACTTTTGTTCCTTGTTTATGATATCTTATTTATCTAATCTATAATCAAGAACACTAATCTAAGATCTATTCCTACACTTATGAAATGCACAATTAAGAAGACTGAATTCAAGAACATATAATTGAAATGCATAAAAAATGAATTCAATAACCAAATTTTTACCCATCTCATATTGGAGTCTATTCTCATGGATCTAGTTGCTTGTATCACTACAAATCCTCCATAGTTCATGTACGATGCTTTAATGCAATGTATTGGTTGTTTGATCAAAGAAATGTTGAAGCTCTATCAATGGTGATTGTGAATATCACAAGTACTTCATTGTGCAAATGATGTTGAATCTTTGATCCTTTTTTGTGAGGAAAGAGGTTTGTTATATAGAAATTATGATTTGAAATGGACGATCAAGATCAAACAATGTTGAACCAAGATCGACAGTCAAAAATGTTGAGAGGATTTATACATGAATAATATGTGCAAAGTAGATTGCACAATTTTTGTGATTGAAGAAATAGATTGAATGATCATTGGGATTAAGGAATAAATTGATCAATTAGGAATAGATTGATCAGTCATGGAATCGTGATTTACTCAATCAGGAATAGATTAATTTTTTAGGATTAGATTGAAAATCAAGGGATTGTAATTTACTTAATCAGGAAAGTAGTTGAAAAATATTAATTCATTCATTTTGGAGTTGAGCGTGCAAATAAATTGTGACTTTTGCAAAAAAAGTTGCATTAGTTTGATTTTATTTTTGATAAATGATTTGAATAGTTTGATTTAATTATTCAAATTTTGGAGGGAAAGTGTCATAATAAAATTATTATGATTTAATAATTTAATTAACTTAGGGGAATAAGGTGATTTAGTGTTATTTAACTAATCGAGATGAAATAAAGTAAGATTAGGATTTTATCAAATATTTATGAAATTTATTTAATTGGTCAAATTCGATAAAAAAGTGAATTAATTAAATAATTTTGTATTACTCAATTAATAAAGGAAATTAGGTTTTAGGACTTTATTAAATAAATGGAATTTATTTAATTAGTCAAAAATGATGAAAAAGTGAATTAATTAAATAATGTTATATTATTCAATTAATAGGGTAAATTAGGGTTTTGGATGCAACTAATGTGAAATATAGTGATGTTTGATGATAATGATTTCCATGATGTCAATTTTACATGTCTACACTCTCAATAACTCAACTCATACTTATACCATCTTCAACCTTGAAACCCTTCTCCAAGGTTGGCTATACAGCTCAAACATGCAAATTCAAATTAGGTTGACACCAAAAAAATTCCATGGTGCGTAGAATTGGAAGTGTACCACATCAAACCTTAGTTGGGATCCAAATCTACAACACCACTCAACCACATGCTTCTATAAACAATAATTATCCATTGCATGTAGTGTAAACACCAGGTCAACCATTACCTATGCAAACACCATTAAAATTTTAAGCACATGCTTCCTCAATCCCAAGGAAAACTTGTGAACCACAAACCAAACTCAACCATGATCTAGAATATTCCTAAAACACCTTGAAATCCAATAAACTCCTTCGTGACAACTTCCACCTAAAGAATTTGCATACCTAGTACACTCAGACAACTCTGTCATACATTGTTACTTGAGAAACTTCAAAAGCACCAAACCTCAAACTATATTGAATGAACAAAGATACCAACACCGTCAACACACTTTCAAAATCACAAGACTTGAAACACAACTATGGAGAAACATGGAGTAGAAATATTTCTCCAAGACACCTCTACAATACACAATCACGCACTGGTGATCACAAATTTTGTATAATAATCCAACATACTAATTCTTGAATATAGCACCTCTAAACACCTCTCACCAACATATCCAAATCACATCGGTATATCTTCAACCTAGAAGAAATAAAGAGAAAAACCAAAACACAACTCTATCACCCAGAACACCACTGCAACACAATGTTTCCTCTTTTTATCAAATTTTCTTGAAATCACTTGAAAAAGAAGCACCAAAAACACATCCTCATCGTCTTCAGTACTTCCTCATCCATAGAAAAATTATTATCAAAGAAAAACTAGAGGTTGGCATCATTAGTTTTACTAATGACAACATAATGCAACTAATTAAAGCATCTGCTACTCACACTCTTGCAAAAATATCATCCAACAATAGACATCAATGAAAACACTAACTGCTCATACTTGCAACAATCTCCCCCTTTTTCATTGATGGCAACACATGATATGAAAAACCATCAAAGACACAATAGCTCTGAATACCAACAACTAAACTCTTCATATTCCTTCTCCCCCTAAATCAT
This sequence comes from Sequoia sempervirens, assembly GCA_007258455.2. Classification (NCBI taxonomy): domain Eukaryota; kingdom Viridiplantae; phylum Streptophyta; class Pinopsida; order Cupressales; family Cupressaceae; genus Sequoia; species Sequoia sempervirens. Next base: position 194,530,398 of record VDFB02058242.1, on the reverse strand, counting down.
TTATATTTTGCACATTGTTCTCTCCCCTCTTTTATCTTGTTTCTATCTCCCTTAATGACTTATGGCTTTCTCTTCCCCTTATTACTTATTCTTTTTCGCATGTTTCTCTCTCCCCCTTTCACACCAATGGAAAAGGACATAGTATTTGTATTTTTATTCTCTTCCTTTGACATCAATCCAACTACTTACTACTATTCTGTAACATCTTTCCTTTACTTCTCTGAATACCTCCCCTTAGGAGAACAAACCAATTTGTACCAAATCAACTACCACTGCATAATGATAATACACACTCTTTTTATTGCAACAATCAACAAGGAAACTACCTACTCCCCCTGAGAGGTAGCCACCAACATCAATCCATAATAAAAAAATTAATCTTGAGATCCATTGGACTAATGCATCTCCTTATCCATCTAGTTCAAAGGAGGTTAAATAACCCCCAAATTCTCCTAGAGATACTCAAAAGTATCCTTAGGAAGATCCTTAGTGAATATATCAACAATTTGATCCTTTGTAGGTACATATTCAAGCTTCATTTCATTCTCCAAAACCTTCTTTCTCATAAAGTGATACTGAATTGAAATATGTTTCTTTCTTGAATGTATTATCAAGCTCTTTGAAATATTGATTGCACTTGTATTTTCACATAAGATAGACATAGGCTCATCATACAACACTCAAATATCCTTCAATATTTTCCTCATCCAAAACACTTGTGTGCAACAAGATGTTGTTGCAATGTACTCAACCTCTGCAATTGATAAAGATATTGAATCTTGTTTCTTACTTAGCCATGATACCAATCTACATCCAAGAAAGAATGTACCAACACTTGTAATTTTCATGTCATCAATATAACCACCCCAATATACATCTGTGTAAGCACTCAAAGTGAAGTTAGTATCCTTTGGATACCACAAGCCATGATCTGGAGTTCCCTTTAATTATCTAAATATCCTCTTCACTACTACAACATGTGACTCTCTATGATCTTCTTGAAATCTAGCCACAAGACAATTTACATGCATGATATCTGGTTTAGTAGTAGTTAGATATAACAATCCACCAATCATTGATTTGTACTTTCTCTAATCAACCTTAAGAGAAGTAACCATAGGAGTACATATATGTTTGGAGTCTTCTATTCCAAATTTCTTCAATATTTCTTTGACATATTTTTCTAGTGAAATGGATATAGATTTAACTATTTGATATATTTGTAGCCCAAGGAAGAAATTCATCTCCCCAAACATAGACATCTTAAACTCTTTTCACATCTCTTCTACAAAATTCTTTCAACTTTGAAGTAAAGATTACTATCTGTGGTACCTTTATTGAATCCTTGTTGTATCAAATACTTATCCATCCTTGAATACCAAGATCTGAGAGCTTGCTTCAATCCATATAATGCTTTCTTCAATATGCAGACCATACTAGGTTTATCTAATAACTAAAATCCTTCTAGTTGTTCCATGTATACTTCTTCCAATTCTCCATTCAAGAAAGAAAAAATTACATCAATTTGATAAAATTTGAAATTCTTGTGTGCTATAAAAGCTAAAAACATCCTGACAACTTCCATTCATGCCACCGGATCAAATTTCTTCTCAAAATCTATTCCTTCAACTTGTGAGTACCCTTTACACACAAGCCTTTCTTTGTTCCTTACCACTTCTCCATTCTCATTTAGTTTGTTTCTAAACACCCACTTAGATCCAATTGTATTCTTATTTGTAGGTCTTGGGACAATTTCCCAAGTCCGTTTCTTCTCAATTTCTAGCATTTATTCTTCCATAGCTTTCATCCAATGTTCATCTTTTCATGCCTCAATCATTGTCTTAGGTTCAACTTCAAAAAGAAAAACAAATTTAACTCTTCTTCAATATCTTTCTTTCTTTTTAATACACCTTTTTTTCTCCAATGATATGTTCTTCAGAATGATTCCTCTACACATACTTAGGGGTTATTGGGGTCTTTCCCAAAACTTCTTATTCTTCTTCAAACCACACTTCCTTTTCCTTATATTTTTCCTTTTCTCTACAATTAGGCTCATCTAATTCATATCAATCTATCACCACTGATTTATAAAAATCTTCATAAACCTTGACACTTGTACTCTCAACAATATTTCTTAATCTATTGTCGTAGCACTAATAAGCTTTTCTTTGAGTAGAATATCCAAGGAATATTCCTTCATCATACCTTTCTTCAAACTTTCCCAAATTTTGTTCATCTCTTATGATATAACATTTGCTTCCAAACACTCTAAAGTATTTGATAGTCGAGATCCTTCCATACCAGAACTCATAAGGAGTCTTTGTGTTGTTTTTTTTTGTTTGAACTATATTAAGTATGTAAACAATAGGATGAATTGCTTCTCTCTAGTAGACTTCTTGTAGGTTAGCTTCTTTCATCATAGTCCTTGTAGCTTCTTTAATAGTCTTGTTTTTCCTTTCAACCACTCCATTTTGCTGATAAGTCCTAGGGGAAGACAAGTGCCTCTTTATGCCATGATTCTCACAAAACATGTTAAATTCATTGGAGGTGAATTCTCCACCTCTATCAGACCTCAAAATTTTGATCTTCATATCCTTCTCATTCTCAACCATAACTTTAAATTCTTTGAATCTATGTAGGGCTTCAAATTTTTCTTTAAGAAAAAGTAACCCATGTCATTCTAGAATAATCATCAATAAAAAGTATGAAATATCTCTCAACTTGAGGACTTCTTATTCTTGTAGGACCATAAAGATCTATATGCACCAATTCCAATAATTTGGTAGAATTTTGTTCCTTTCCTTTAAAACTTTTTCTTGTTTTCTTTGTAAGGAAAGCTAAGGTGTGGAAACAACTCTCCTAACATCAAAACCTTAGGGAAGAATGCATAGATACTTTTGAATTTTCAATTACAGTCCAATTAAGATACACTTGAAAGAAATAACAAAAATAGAGAAATATTCATACACAGATGAACACCAGATTTACGTGGGAAAACCCTTACAGGAGAAAAACCCACCACACCAAGAAAAGCCTCTTTGTATTACAGCAATAGAGATTACATACATAGATCAAACTTATCTTTCTGATGTCAATTACAACAGAAAATTCAATGATCAACCTTGTATAGGAAACGTTCAAGTTACAGTCTTCTCATAATAGAATTCACACTGATCACTCTTTGAACTGTTCATCCAACCATTCGTCCAACTGTTCATTGAACCGATCACAATATTCAATCTCTGAGTATATCCATGACATCTCTATCTATTAAACTTCCACAAAGAAATGCCACAACAGACTAACTTCCAATGGTTCTCATTCGACTTCTTTGATTGGTCGAAGTCACACCATGTAGGATAGTCATCACTCAGTCAAAGAAGTTCAACCTGTATTCGCATTTCGGTGAGACACTATTTGTGTTTCCCCGATGCCACAAAGCCCAACAGGCGATATCAACCAAACCCATCAGAATTGGCAAGAGGTTACATCGAGTTCAAAAATTGTTGCTCAGACTTCCCCTTGTCGCCAAGACATCATATCGATATCCATTACATGTATCGCTATTTGACAAGATCATCGTTATTCGATGAGACATCATACCGATGTTCAAAGGTCATATAGATATCGGCTTTCCATTCGGTGAGACTATCACTCTTTGTTGAGACATCATACCGAAGTCCTCAAGTCACTTAGACATCAGTATTCCATTCAGTGAAATAATCGCTATTCGCCAGGAGATCATACTAAGCCCTTCAAGTCATATCGAAATGAAAAACCATCGGTAAGACTTACCACTATTGCTGAGAGTTCTTACCAAAGTCTTCAAGTCACCCCGAGAAATTATTTCAATAGGAGTTATACCGAAGACACCCCACAGCATCGGTGAAACTAACACCTATCGCCAAGAGTTCACACCGAAGCCTTTGTGTTACCATGAAGACTCCAAGTGTAAAGCTATCGGCGAGATGTCTCTTGTCAGTATGAGACATACCGAATGTCCAAGCCTCTCCCTGAAAACTTCTTTCATCACAAGTCTCCCTAATCACCTTTAGACACCAACCATCGGTAAGAGATCTGCTTGAGCAGGAAGAGTTTGAAAACTCATAGCAATAGCTTCAGTCACCATGACAGTAACAAGGTCTTAGCGACCTGAACAATTCACAAGATTAAACAACTGCTAGTCGGCCAGATAGAGTGAATTTCACATCGACTTGGATCTTTTAGAGGTTTCAACCTGTGAGATTGAGGCACAATATTCCAACAATCTCCCACTTGATGAAGATCACACATGCACCTCCAGAGCATGACATAACTACTAAAATTCATGGGCACTGAGGCCCATCGAACTGGCACACCACCTGAACTTCTCTGTGCTCACTGGCTTCATCAACACATCTGCAACATTCTCGAGAGTATCCACTTTTTCTAATGAGACCTTTCCATCCTCCACCATATCTTGTAAAAAATGGTACTGTACATCTATATGTTTCATCTTGGCATGGAAAGTAGGATTCTTTGCCAAACAAATAGCACTTTGACTGTCACAGTAAATTTTTATTTGCCCTGCATCAAAACCAATGTTAGAACACAAACGTTTTAACTAGATTGCTTCTTTACAGGTGTGTGTTGTTGCCATGTATTCAGACTCTATAGTGGACAAAGCGACTACATCTTGCCGCTTACTCATCCAACTCATTGCACCACCATTCAACATGAAAATATATCCACTGGTGGATCTCCTACTATCAATGTCCCCTACCCAATCAGAATCCACATAGCCTTGAATACTGAGAGTCCTCTGTGATTCAATCAAGTTCCCATGGTAACACAAAGTATATTCTGAAGTTCCCTTCAAATATCTAAACACTCTCTTCACAGCATCCCAATGTGTCCTTCCAGGATTAGCCATAAACTGACTAAGTACTCCCACTACTTGGGAAATGTCTGGCCTTGTACAGACCATTGCATACATTAGACTGCCAACTGCACTAGAATAAGGCACACTAGTCATGTCCTCCATCTCAGTAGGAGATTTTGGACAATCTTCAATAGATAACTTCATTCCCTGTAAAACTGGAACAACTAGCTACTTGCAATCATTCATACAAAATCTCTCTAGAACAGTCTTAATATACTTACTTTGATTGAGCCAATTTTTTCTATCCTTCCTATCCTTAGTTATTTCCATTCCCAGAATATACCTTGTTGCACCAAGATCTTTCATTTCAAACTTTGCAGACAACTAAGACTTAAGATCAGAAATCATTAACTTACTATTGCCTATGAACAACATATCATCAACATAGAGAGCAATAATAAGAACTTGATCACTTTTAGCTTTGAAATACACACAATGATCAAATTTTGATCTTACAAATCCCAATGACAAAACAAAAGTGTCAAACTTCTAGTACCACATTCTAGGAAACTGCTTTAATCCATACAGATATTTTTTCAACTTGCAAACCAATCTTTCTTTACCTTTCTCCACAAAGTGCTAAGGTTGGGACATATAAATCTCTTCTTCAAGATCACCATGAAGAAATGCTATCTTCACATCCATCTGTTCAATCTCTAAGTCATACACTACTGCAAGTGACAAAATAAATCTAATGGACGTCATCTTAGCTACAAGAGAAAAAATTTCCCCATAATCAATTCCCTCTACCTGAGAATAACCCTTCGCAACCAACCTCGCCTTATATTTTTCCACACTGCCATCCAGACCTATTTTCTTTTTAAATAGCCATTTGTAGCCCATAACTTTTTTTCCTTCAGGCAAGGGCACCAAGCTCCAAGTATCATTCTTTTGTAATGATGCCATTTCTTCATTCATGGCTTCCAACCAAGAGTTTTGTTGTACCCCAAAATTAAAATTTTTGTTACACTTAGACATTTTGAAGAAATGAGTAAAAGTCTTGTTAAATCAGTCAAAAAGGTCAAAATTTGGGTGTGCATGTCTTGCATGAGGGGTTAAAATGCAAAATTTTCAAAATCAGATGATCTGGGTCTACTTAGAGCAGCTTAATCTATGAGACCCAGATCTCAGTTTTTCATCCCTAAATTTTAGGAAAACTGCTATTTTTATAAATTTTCTAAAATTAGTAGCATTTTCTAGATTTTTCTGGGTTTCTTTGGAAATGGATATTGGAAAAAATTTCTAAAAATAGAAAGTTGGTCTAATAGGGTCCAAACTAATTTTTATTGGCTTAAAATACGTCCATATCAGGCTGGTGCAGTGAAAATCTCAAAATAATCAATTTTGCCCTACTAGGTCTATTCTACTTTTTTAGAAGCATATCAGGAGCTTCAAAGTCATTGATGGAGGTTAGTCAGCTATCAGGTGTCAGATTCAACATTCAGAGCACTCAATAGAAGGCGAGATGGTAAATAAACATGAAGAACAAAGAGAAAGGTAAAAAATGGTGAAAATTTTCTAACACTGCCAGACATGGGCGCCCTAGGTGAAGATAGGCGCCCATCTTTTTAGGGCATTAAAAGATGGAATTAGGGTTTGAGCTCTAAATTTAAGTTGCTCAGTTCTCTGCCAGCTCTGTAGCGAGTCTAATGTGGCAATCAACATATTATCTAGTCATCTGAGATTTGAAGCTGAACAGGGAGGATTCACACGGAAGTCAAAGTGGAGAAAATAAGAAATATCAAAAAACTAACTGAGTGTGGGAATTTTAGGCACCCCAATTGAAGAAGGGTGCCCAATTTTTTGAGGCAGCTGATCTAGCAATTAGGGTTTGTTAAAATGCTCGATCTCTTCAATAGTCAGTCAGCTTCGATATGCCTGCCTCCGTCAGATCATCCGACTAACCATCTTCAGACAAATCCAGACCGAAGTCAAAGTTATAGAATGAAGGTTTCAAACTCTGAAGAAAATCGAATGAAATTTAACTAAGCCTGGAAGGTTTGAGCGCCCCAGGTGAAGAAGGGTGCCCAAGTTTCCAAGAGGCTAAATAGATGAATCTGGAAACAAAGCTCTAATATGATCTCTTCACAGTTGATCCAACTCTCCAATGAGATATCCAACATGTCTATCGGAGGTCACAGTCGCAAGATACAATAAGCCAAACAAAGGCTCTAGCAAGAGCTGAATTTCAAAGTTCAGAAGTAAACACAAAAGAGGTGAAAAATAAACTAAGTTTGGTGAACATGGGCACCCCTAGCCAAGATGGGCGCCCAAGCTTTTGAGGGTCTAAAATCCACTGTTTGGCAAAGCTCCTTCTAGTAGACCCCTCCTGATATGTTGTCAGCTTCGCGGTGAGCATAATCAACAGTCAATTTGACGCTCGAGTCACCAGATTTGATGAGATCATTTGTAGAAGAGGAGTTAATGAAGAAATTGAAAGATCAAAAATGGCTAACTCTAGATAAAATGGGCACCCCTGGAAGGAAAAGGCTCCCATGAATTTAGAGGTTGAGATGAAGTTTTTAGCCAGAGGCACCTCCAGAACAACCTTCTTAGAATCAATCAGGCTACGTGATGGATCCTTCAGCTCGCCCATCAGATCAATCTGCAAATAGTAAATTAGAGGTGAAGTAGGGGGTCAAAATGATAGAAAGTTGAAAATACCAAAAATTTGACTAACACTACTTAAAGTGGGCGCCCCTGGTGAAGAAGGGCACCCATCTTCTCATGCCTTAGAAAATTTTTCGTGATTTTCAAAAAAATTCAAAATTGCAAGTGAAGGAAGGCATCCAATTTCAATGAAGCTGAGATTTTAGGGTTTTGGAAATAAAAGAAAAAGAAAGCAAAGCAAAAACAAAACCCTAAGTCTATTTAACACCTCTCTTTCATGTAATTTTTATTATTTTTGCAGGTAGCATTCAGAGGAGAAAGTTGGAGCAGCAAGTTTGAAGAATTTTCATGATCCGAGAATTCATATTTGCTGGTTTTTCATCAGATTTTTTAGATCAACAAGCATAAACCCTTGCTTTTTCAAGCTTTTTCATCCAGAAGATCAAACTTTTCAAAGAGAAGGCCAAGGTTTTCAGTTTTCAATCATCTGGGTTTTTTCACTTCAATCTTCTGAAGGAAATTTTCAAGAACTTCATCAAGTTGCAGCAACTACTTTTTATTTGCATGTCAGTGAAATCCTTAGTGCATTCAGTTTTCAACCATCTGGGTCCTCTTAAATCAGTCTTCTAAAGAAAACCCATATCACAGCTTTTTTAAGAAAATTTCAGATTCTAGCGTTGGCTGCTTTTTCGATCAACCATCAGGGTTTTGCAAGCCTAATCAACTGGGTCCATTTCTAATCATATTCTGAACAAAACCCAGGTACCAGCTTTTTTCAGGAAAAATTGAAGAAATTAGGGTTTGCTGCTTTTTTAGGAAAAAATCAAAATTTTCAAAAACAGATGATCTGGGTTGTCTTGCAAAGAAATTCTGAGCAAAACCCATATCTCAAAAAAATTTGTCCGTTGGAGCGAAGAAAAATCAGCATTCTAAAAAAAGAAGTTTCTCAAGACTTGTTTGAACCTAGGCGAGTTTACAATCATTCTTCAAGTTTTCTGAAATGGAGTACACTCCTAATGTTTTCAAGACTGAATCAACTCTCTATCATGATTATATCAAAACAACTAAGACAGATTTGCATCACATCAAGCCGATGTTTGATTTACATGCTTTGGAGAGCACTGACAACACCTCAATCAGGAACCTAGGACATTCTGGATTCCTTGCAGCAGCATCTATTCCTATAGCAATTCAGAGTCTCGAGTTCATAATCGCTTGCATCAAGCATTACAGCCCGGCTACTAGGGAGATCCATTCAGCTGATGGTAGATTAATTTGCAGTCTGAAGCCTGATATGATCGAGAAGTGTTTTTCCATTCCCCCATTGCTTGAAAGCGTAACTCTCTCAAAGGGTGAATGTGAAAGGATATGGGACATGCATAAAGACAAATATAGTAAGAAGATTGCATAGAGGTGGATGAAAGAAAAGCATAAGACTCTGCCAAAGAATGTCGGGTGAGGAGAGTTCAAGGACAAGATTTCCATCATTATCACCTTGCTCAACAAGGTAACTGGCTCGGAAGATGCCACCAAGTTTCAACCTTGGATGTTTTATGCCATACCCCACATCATGAAGAAAATCGAGTTCTACGACTGGCCTACCTTGATTAGTGACTGTCTACATCAACAGATAACATAATACTTCCAATTTCATGTATTCCACATGGTGTCGTACCTAGTCTACCTGGTGGCCTATCAAGGCCAATTTAGATGGTTGAACACCGAGGGATCATTGAGTGTACAACACATATATAACTACTATCACTAGTTGGAGTTCATGAAGTCCCTTCATCACTACAAAAGAGTGAATGAGGCCTTTCTGATGTACACTGTGCGGGACCTGGACAATGAATTGCATGTCTGTATATCTTCAGTTGCCAGGGCAGTGATGGCGGAATGGGCGGATTGGTTTATACAGTTTCCCACTTTCACCTATCTCAGGGTCTATGGCTATTCAGGTGCCCCACTCATGTTACCAAGGTACTCGTTGGACAAGGTTGTCTTCATGGAGTTCTTGAGCTAGGCCCACGATTTCCATACAGTCTTGAGGAATAGAAGGAAACCCTTTCTTCATTTTCCATTAGGGTTGGGTATATACACATGCAGGACTACCACAGATGCAAAGACAATGGGAGATGAGTTAGATAAACTTGGCCTCAAGTCTTATAGTGAGAGATGATCATTTGATCCTCATGGTGTCTACACTGGCCGACTTGAGAAAAACTATGATCATATAACCACACTTGAAGATTTTTGGGCTAATTGTACATATGAGTTCGAGGTGCGGAGACATAGTTACAACAGACTCACTCTCCACCAAATGAAGGACTACTTAAATGAAGACATAGAAGGGTTATCAGATGATGACGAGGATGTGCTTCTCCCGATGTATACTTAGAAGTGAATAGAAGATCAGCCCCTTTTACAAGTCAATTGGGCTAATAAGGAGTCCCTTTCAGTCGAAGACAGGACAAGACAAGTCCTTGAGCATAGCAAGGTTTTCCTAATCATTAAAAGGAAAAACTCCTTTCCAGTAGCAGAGCCACCAAGGACAATTCACTCTTCCTCTAGAGCATAGTCAAAAGGGAAGGGTAAAAGTCAATCTCAAGAAGGCGTCAAAGGTAGTAGATCAAATAAAAACATAAGGAGAAGGTTGGATTTCTCAGGCATAGTCATACAGGAGAAGCCTATAGCTGAAACAGAAGCTCCTCCTAACGAGTCTGTACCTCAGAAAGAAGCAGAGGAGCCACCTTTAACACATGTCTTAGTACCTTTGATAGAACCAACTCACATTGATCTTGATATCGAAGATGATGAAGAGATTGTAGTAGCACCTCCTAGGGAAGTTAGTAAAGATACTATTGTGTCTTGGCTTGAGAACTCCTTAGGAAGGGTAAGAAGAAGGCCTTCATATCAGGTGAGTGTTGATGATCTTGATAACATCTATCAGGAACCTCCTAAGAAGAAAGCAAAGAAACAAGTTCACTTGGATAGGAATCCTGATAACGAGATAGTCATGGAGACTACATTGCCCCCAGAAGACAAGAATAGGGATGAGGTGAATATGGATGACTTCGTCATGGTCAAGGCTAATCTTGGTAGAAATACTAGACATGCAGATTTGAGTCTCTTCAGAGTTGTGTCCAAAAACCTCCAGGAAAGAGTACTCAAGGATGGAGAAGACAAGGCAACCCTCAAGGCTGAAAACCAGCAGCTCAAGCTTTTCATTTTTAACCTTGTCCATGGTTCTTCACAGGTAACCCGTTGCTGCCCCAGATTTTAGAGACACCAGTTGATCATCAGCAGTTAAGATAGCTTGGTCATTTATGGGAAAGAAACTCAAGAGTGGATCGAGAGTTTCATTGTCAGAGGAAGGGAGATCTTGGCACAGATGTTCCAATTAAGAGAAAATTCTCATGAGCTACATCAAGGTATCCAAGGATTTGAACAAACACTGGCTAAAGTTAGACCAAGGCATGAGATCATCATTGTTGATTTAGACACAACCTACGGTTTAGTAGTTTCAAAAGAACACAAGAGACAAATCCTTGCTTGGAGGGAGCGTCATGTTTTCAAAGTTAAAACCTATGAAAGGATATCCAAAGAATTCATCGCCTATAGACAAAGGGTGATTGAAGCTCTCCTTTTCATCAGTGAGTTCATCACAGAGATTCCTTCTCAGTGTAGTCTTGAAGATGGTTCCTACGTCGGGCTTGATGAAGTGCAAGATCAATTCGAGAGTGTTGTTTGCAGTTGCAGTCCAGTTGGCAGAAGGATAGGCCATATCTCAATGATGTCAACAAAGTTCAAGAAAGTGGCCAATGAGTTCAAAGATTTCCTTAGGTCTATTGCTGATGCTGAAGATATTCTAGAAAGTGGTGTTTTGCTATTAAGGGCATAGATGCACCAAACCGGGACATAGTTTCTAATTTCCTAGTGGATGTGATTGAGTTTTAAAGCAGCTTTCTTCTAGAAGCTTTCTTTCCTGCTTTCTTTCTATTCTTGGAATAATTCTTATCCATTCTTTGAGAAGAGAAAGAAGATAAAATGTAATAGTTGGCATTTCCCGCTTTTTTTGCTTTCTAGGGTTTTAGAAGTTATCCTCTTCCTAGATTTAGTAATAAAGATTGCTTGCTGAGCAATCCCTAGATTGTGAAAGCAAGGAGATTTTAGGGTTCTCTACTCCTCCGCTTCTCTATAAATAAGAGCCTTTGCTCATTAGTTTCTTTAACCATGCTAGTGATAACAAAACGCTGAGCCTATTGTGCCTTCTATTTGTTATTTGAGTGTTGTTCAATTGTGTTGTGATAAGAAAATTGTTGAGCCTCTTTAGCCAACAAAGAGTTAATGTGATTGTTGTTTCTATTGTGCGAAGAGCAAGATTGGAAGCCTCTTTAGCTGCAATTTCTTGTTCCAGGCATGTTAGAAGTGAGCTTGTTCTAGAAATTTGAGTAATAAAATTATTAGCCTCCCTTGCCTTGATATAAAATCTCAGGTTTCCGTTATTTTTGTTCTTATTTTATGATCTTGATTTCAACTTGCATTGAAGTGTGTAGGTGTTTGTTGAGAGATATTTTATTGAAGTATTTTGTCAGAAAATCTACCTTGTCCATTTCTAGTTTCTCTTGCTCTGCTATTACTTGAGAAGCTAGAAATGTCTTTAGTTTAAGTTAGTCGTAATTGAAATCCTTAAAATTGAAAAATCCCAGCTGCGGTGTTTGTGTTTAATAAACCTTGTGCTCTAAGTTGATCAAAAAGTTAGGCAACTTAGTTTTAGTTTACTTTCTTTCAAACACCATCAGCAAGAGGGAGCTTCCCCTTCTAATTTGAAGAATAGTTTATCTATGAATAGCTACCTATTTCAAATAGGCATTCTAGAGGTGTGAATTTAAATGCCAATAGTTTTTTGGTACCCACCGTTTGGCACGAATTAAACAACAAAGAAAGGTTAGGCTTTATGTCATGGGTATGACTATCTAGCATCCTACTACTCCAATTGAACAACCTGATCTTACACCTGCAATTATCCAGCCAAGTTTCCAGATAATTGAAGGAAAGCAAGTAGACATCATCAGTAGCCTAAGGAGTTTCATCTTTGAGAAGAAGGAGACACCTGCTTAGTGGAGAAATGCTATTGTTATTCTAGACAAAGAGGAAGAGAAAGATGATATTACAGCCGGAAGACCTATCTTTCCACCACCCGCGTGGGACTAGACAATCCTGGCGTACATAGTTTATACAAGGAGGAGAACAAGAACAAATCTGCTCTTCCAAGAAGATACTTTCCTTGCACAGACACATCCTGCAGAAGTTGGAGAGTTATCCAACACAGTTCCTAAGTTCGACGCAGTTCCTGAGTTCAACACCATACCTATGTTCGAAGAATAAGAACCCGAAGCAATGGGTGACAACAACAACAACAATGACCACAACAATTGCAATCGCAATCAGAGAAGAGGTCCCTCACTGCCTTGGGGTGATCATATCGGACCTCTGGCCCTAGGAGAAAATCATGAATTTCCTAAAGGGTCAAGGAAACACTTTCCATGGTTCCAAGGTGATGGAAGTCAACATCCTGACAATCATCTTTTAGCCTTTTCAATAGCTTGCGCTGTTTTGCATATAGCTCATGAAGATATTGTTGTACGTATCTTTGTTGAGATACTCGCAGGAGTTGTTGCCGAATGGTTCAATCACCTAGAGTCGGGTTGCATAACCAGCTAGAATACTATAACTGAAAAGTTTCTCTCAAGGTTCAAGCCAGCTGAAGATAGCCACCAATTGTTAGCTCAACTTTCAAATTCAAAGAAGGAGGACAATGAACCAATGAGGGAATTCATGGTGAGGTTTAACCACCTAGGCACTCGTCTCTCATACACACTCAATCCATCACCTGAGATCCTGTTGAGCAATTTTTTCAATGCACTTCCATTAGAGATAGCCTTTATCCTGAGATCGGCCCACAAGACAAAACTTGGAGACGCACAACAAGGTGCCATAGAAATTGAAGACAACATGATTACTTCAAGAAAGATAAAAGGAGATTCTATTAGGCCTTTGGTTCAAAAGTCTGCCAATCCATTACTTCAAAGGGTTGCAAATGAAGTGACTATTCTCAAGAGGAAATTGCCACTCCAACCAACGCCTCTCGCTCAAGTTGGACCACCACCTGCCTTGCTTGCACCACAGTCGTATCAAGCACCACAACAGCCTTATTAACCTCAGTAGTCGTACCAGCCAAGGAGAAATAACTTTCAGCCTTACAACAATTATAGGCCACGAGGGCCACCTCCACCAAGGCAAGCGGTTGACAATACACAAAATGTTGTGTTTTGCTCTTTTCATGATTCCACTAAACATACCGGTGCCACTTGCCCCGAAAATGTCAGAATGAACGAGATAATGGGATATGTCAAAGCTGCACCTGCACCAAGTTTCGTATCAACTCCAAGTTTGAATGTTGTCTTACCTCAATTAGACAAGTTCGATGGTGACTCTGCAATGGGCTACTTTGAAAGTGAACCCGATTTTGAAGATCAAGAAGAAGATATTCATCAGTACTCTCTTGCAGTAAATCCTGAGAATCATACGACTCCTGTGTTCACCAGAGTTCAACATCTGAGGGCACACAAAGAAGAGGAAGAAGAGAGACTGAAAGTATCAAAAGACAAAGAAAAAGGAAAAGAAGTAGCTTCTACTTCAAATGTTAAGCCTTCTCAAGAGAACATGAAAGCAGTTGTTGAAGACTCATCTTCAACAAATTTTGATATTGTAGATTCTTTGATGAAGAACAAAGTGAAGATTTCTCAGTTAGAGTATCTCCAAGATCATCCCAAGCAAGTGGACCAACTTCTCAAATTTTTGAAGAAAGGACCTGCCAAGTAGCCCACATTGCTCAAATCATCCGTTCCAGCGGAAGACAAGCCTAAACCCTTCTATATTTCTCTATATATAGGGGGTTACAAATTGAGCAATTGTATCATTGATTTCGGAGCTTTAGACAATGTCATGCCTTTACAAGTGATGAATTCTCTAGGACTTTCGTGCACCAAGACAAGGGACAAATGTTATTCACTAGAGTCCAAGTCGGTGCCATTAGTCGGACAATTGAAAGATGCTCAAGTGAGGTTGGTAGCTTTCCCTGAAAAGAAAATCATGATGACCATCTTGGTAGCTGACATTCCAATGAGCTACATGATGCTATTAAGCAGAAGCTTTTGCAAAGACCTTGGTGGAGAGATTCAAATAGATTGGTCTTTTGCGAACATTCCATTAAAGAATGGAACTTTCAAGCTAGAACCAGAACCCAAATATCGATTCGCGGTCATGAAGTCTCAAGATCCTCAAGCTCAAGCTCTATATCAAGAAACGGGTCTTGGTACTTACACCATGCTGTCAGAGATTCCTGAGGAAAGTCAAGAGATCATGTGTACCATAGAAAAATCAGCAGAAGAACCTAAGCTGTGGGCTTTGCAGTTCGATGGCAGTTATTCCACTATTGGTTCGGAAGCGGGAGTTGCAATAAGTTCTCCTGAAGGAAAATTGTATCCTTTTGCATACTGCTTGCAATTTGAATGTATGAACAACACGGCAGAATATGAGGAACTTTTACTAGGTCTAAAAAATGCAAAGGACATGGGTATCAAACATCTTAGGGTTGAAGGTGATGTGGAGCTCGTTGTGAAGCAAGTTAGAGATCAATTCAAAGTGAAAGCAGATTGTCTTCGACACTATAGAAATAGGGTGTGGAATGCAATAGATTGGTTCGAAGCTTTAGATAACAAGTACATTCCATGTGTAGAAAATAGAAGAGAAGATGCCCTCATGGTATCAGCCTCACTTTTCATGCCACATTCTAACTTCCATCAGAATGCATTTGCCATTGAGTTAATCTTCAGGCTAGCGGTACCTGATAACTGTGATAATTGGCAAGTCTTTAATGATGATGAACACTTTAAGGAGTTTCTTGTTATGGGAGATAATTTCAAAGAATTGTTCTTTGAAGGCAGTTCATTTACTCATAGAGAAGCAGTAACAGAAGTTTCTCATGCGCCAAAGGTTGCTGAAAACAAAGAAAGTCTAGAAGAACCAGATTCAAGCATTATCCAGTTGAAAGGAAATAAAATTCCCAAGGGCTTGGTTTCCTTGGAGAATATTTTTGACAGGCATGACAAATAAATACAAGATTAGAGAAACTCAAGCGAAAGAACCTCTACCGAATATCAACAAATCAATATTAGAACAGTTGACAAGCCTAGGCTTGTTAATCTGGGTACATGTACTACAGAGGAAAGTGAGAGGTTCATCTCTTTGTTCAAGCAATACCAAGATGTCTTCACCTGGTCATATGAAGATTTGAAAGTTTTTTCATCAAGAGAATTGTCTCACACAATTCCTCTTCAACCTAAAGTGAAGGCCTTCAGGAAAAAGCAAAGACACTATAATCCGCGGATTCAAGATACCATCTACGCGGAGATCCAGAAGATGGTGAATGCAAAGATCATCTTTCTGAATCATCACTCCACCTGGGTGTCGAATATAGTTCTTGTGCACAAGAACACAGAAATTAGAATTTGCATCAATTTCAAGAACTTGAATCAATCATCGCTCAAGGATAATTATCCTTTGTCGATCATGGAGCACACATTGCAGATGGTTACTGGTTTAGAGATGTTGTCCTTATTGGATGGTTTTCCTGGTTATAATCAAATTGCAGTAGCTGAAGAAGATCAATTCAAGACGGCATTCACAACCCCATGGGGTACATTTTCCTATGAAAGAATGCCCTTAGGTCTCATCAACGCCGGTGCTACATTTCAAAGAGCCATGGATTTGGCATTTGGAGACTTGAAGAATAAAGTAATTGTTGTCTATCTAGATGACCTCACTATTTTCTCAAAGACACAAGGAGATCATTTTTCACATCTAGGGAAGGTCTTTGAGAGATGCAGATACCATAAAATATCATTGAATCCCAAAAATTCTATCTTTGCAGTGATAGAAGGCAAGTTCCTTGGCCACATCATCTCCAAGGAGGGAACTTGAATTGAACCGAGTCTGGTTGAAGATATCAGAAGTATGTCTCTTCCAACAAGAAAAATAGGGGTACACTCTTTCTTTGGTAAAGTGAATTTCATACGAAGATTTGTACTAGATTTTTCTGAGTTGACTAAAGATATATCTTCCATGATGAAGAAGACAACTTTTAAATGGATAGAAGAAGGAAAGAAGGCATTTGTAGCAATAAAAGAAGCCATCATTCGAGCTCCAGTGCTAGTCTGTCCTGATTTTGAAAAGGAGTTTATCCTTTATTGTTATGCATCAGAGCACACTCTGTCTACCATTCTGACGCAGAAGTTAAATGAAGAAACTGAATCTCTAATAGCTTTTATGAGCTACAGTTTCAAGGACAGTGAATCAAGATACTCTCAGATTGAAAAGAATTCCTATGCAGTAGTCTGAGTTGTAAAGAATTTCAGATTTTATATCTTGAATACTCACACCATTGTATATGTCACAGACCCAGCAGTGAAAAGTGTTCTAACTCAACAAGAGATGGGCTTGAAAAGAGGTAACTGGGTTGCGAAGGTGCAAGAGTATGACTTGGAGATCAAGCTGACCAAACTCGTTCACGGGAGAGGTCTTTGTCAATTGATAGTAGAAGATGGAGATAAGAAGTTTCAAGACAAAGGTATACCTAAGATTGAACCTTAAAATAATCCATTAAAAGCTTTAATTTGAGTTTCAAAGGAAAAGAAGAATCTATGTTTACCTCTAGTAAACCTTCTTGAATGATCTTCACAACATCATCAATCGATCCGCTCTTCTTTACATGTTCTTGTACAATTTCCTTCCTTGTTGAAGTATGTAGAATATCTCCAAGTTGTAGCTTATGGATGGGAGAGATTTTTCAAGGGTAAACTTGTCCCTCAAGAGTGGGAATTTTTATATGTCGATGTGTTACCACATATTGAAACTAAATCTACATCCCTAATAGGTACTTGAAAAATTTTGAAGATGAAGATCCCTGACTTATATCCATAAAAGAATCTTTCTTCTCAATTGTCTTCTCCTTTGCACCTTGAGTTTTATCCTCTCTTATTTGCTCATTATTTCCTGAATTCCCTAGAGAAGGAATATTATTTTCTTCACTAGAATTGGTGTTCCTCGAAGGAGGGACACTCACTTCACCTTGATTTTCTGCACCTAGTGCACTAGTATTCCCTAGAGGAGCAGTCTCCTCATTTTGGTTATAATTTTTCTCTTTAATTTTTATCTTCTTTCTCTTCTTCTTCTTCCATTTCCATACTGGAGACTTCTTGCATTTTGTGCACACTAGAGACATCTACTTCTTCAAGTCGATAGGGTCTTTGGTCTTCCTACTGACCAACTTTTTTTTAGGATTTTTGGGACATTATTTGAGAAGATGACTTCTTGGATGCTAATTTTTTTTCCACTATCGGAAGTTGTTTACATGCCAAATCACATTTTCATTTCTCTCATCCCTAAAACACTTGATCCCTCAACCATGGCTAATTTCAAGACCATATTCCTTTGTAACACTAGTTATAATATCTTTTCCAAAGTTCTTATTAATAGGTTGAAATCACATTCAGACAAAATTATTTGTCTCTCAAAAAGTTTTTGTGTCAATTTTTCAAATTCTAGATGCTACTATTTCCGCCCATGAAATCCTACGCTCTATGGATAGGATTAACACCTTTGGTATGGATCTTAAATTAGAAATACCCAAATCCTTTGATAAGGTGTCATTGAAGTTCCTCATTCAAGTCAAAAAAAATTGGTTTTAACAAGATGCTTATAATCCTTATCAAGGAATGTGTGTCCATTTTTAAATTTTTAGTCCTTGTCAATGGAGTGCCTAAAGGATTCTTTAGTACTGAAAGGGGGATTAGATAGAGTGACCCCCTATCTCCATGTCTATTTATAATGGTTGTAGATGTTATGAGTAGGAATATTCCTAAATTGCTTAATGAGGGTGCCATTAAGGGAATCAAACTTGCCACCTCCTTTAACCCCTTAGCAATTCAACAATTTATGGATGACACAATTTTATTGGGAAGTTTTCAATTGTGGAAGCTTGGAAATAGAATTTATATCTCAACAATTATGATACCATCTCTAATCACTACATTAACTATAATAAAAGTAATATTATCTTCTTTAATACAAGTTTGGTGTCATGGGAAAAAGTTGTTGCCATCTTGCGAAGTGATAGTTCTTCCCTTCTTTTTGTTTATCTTGTTGCAAGTATGAAGGTTTTTTCATTGATTCCAAGTAGTTGTTGTTGTCATTGATGTCAAGGAAGTTGGTTATTGTCTGTATATGTTGAAGATATTGATAAAATTGTAATAAATAAGGTTTTTCGGTTGTACACGTATAGTTGAGATGTTGAAGAAGTGCTATGAGTACATGGAGTTATCCTTATGTTGCTATGTCTAGAGGTGTCTTTAGAGTGAATTAATGTGCTGCAATGATGTCTTTGGTACTTGGTTTCCAAGTGCTTTTGACAAAATTTGACAAATAGAGAAAATAGTGTCATGCAAGTATTCAGTGTATGCTTTGGGATGTGCTCCACATTTCTTCTATGTTGATGCTATGCTTGTGCAGATCTGAGGTATTGTTCATGATTGTTGGTAGTTTCTATATCTAGAATTTGGGCTTCAGGATTGTCATACAGTACAAGATATTTTCACCAATATATGAATTGGCCAATTTAGTATTTTTTGTTGTGGTCTAGGAGAAATGTATTTGCTCCATATTTCTCTGCATTTTGGTTTCAAGACTTATGGTTTTGAGAATAAGTTGATAAGATTGATCTCTTTCTTTTTAAAAGAGGAATTGAGATTTTGTGTTTCTATTGATGAATTTCTAAGTCATAGTGTATTACTGTGGTTGATAGGGTTATTGAAATGTACAAAATATTTATACTCTTTAGGCGAAGGTTTTTGTGAAGCTTTTGGATGAATTTACATTTGTTCATTGTATATTCTAGATCATGTTCAAGAGAAGTTTGGTGTCTGGAAAGATTGGGCTAAGTTAAGGATGCATGTACTTAATTTTCTTATGTGCTTGCATGAGTGTTGGCCAACCTTGTGTTAAACACTACTTGTGAAGTTCATGGAAGCATTTTGAGGCATATTGGGACTCATTTAGGTCCTGATTAAGAAAATGTTTGGGTCTCCCTCACTCTCTTCCATCATGGGAATGCTTTCATGCTGACCTAATTTTAATTTGAAAATATAAATTGTGTATGGCTGACCTTGGAATGGTTTGAAGGTTCAAGACTATATAAGTATAAGATTAGATGTTTTTGAGAGACATGGATAGATGTGAGATGTGTGTGTGATGCGAGTTTGAGCAGGTTAGTGTAAAATTAAAAGTGTTGAGTTCATGAAGGTAGTGAGTTAAAGGTGCACTCTATCATTCAAGCATGTATACAAAAGTGTGAGCAAGTTGTGGTGGAACTCCTATTGCATTGAGATAGTTTTCTCTTTGTAACAACTCTCTTCTATCTTCTTTGTAATTTTTTGGCAGTGATCCCTCATTGGATAATGTGTCCTCTTCTAGAAGTGGGCCTTTTCTTGTAGTGAGCCTCTCTTGAAGTGAGCCTCTATATTTGGTTTTGGAATTATTTATATTGTGATCTAATCCTCACTGTGGTTTTTCTCTCATTGGGTTTTCCATGTAAATCTGGTGTTCTTGTGTGTATGGTCTTGCTACTTCTAGTTCCTATTTTTGTATTTAATGAGTAATCACACTGGTAGAGTAAAGGTTATGTGAATGCTTGTAAATCTAACTTCTATTGAGGGTTTTTGAAGAATAAAGTTGCTACAACTAATTCAGCCCCCTCTCAGTTGTCTTGTTCAACAACTGGTTTGAGAGCAAGGTTCCTTGGAGGAGAGCTTAACCACTTAAGGAAGGTCTAGGATGGAAAACAAGATAACTATTGAGTGTTCTAGGTTTGATGGCATTTAATATGCATTTTGGAAGACAAAGATGGAAGGATATCTAGCCTACTGTGGATATGAGATTGAAAAGTCTATTCAGAACCAATATGTTGCTCCAGCAAATGGACCAAGTACTACTGATGAGATCAAAGCACATGAAACAAATAATAAGGCAAGGTTTATTATTGTAAATAGTCTTTCACATTCTAAATTAGTTAAAGTTATGAATATAAAGAATGCTAAAGAGGTTTGGGATAAGATTGAACAGTTGTATGAAGGAGATGAAAAGGTTAAACAAGCAAAATTATAGAATTTGGAGGCACAATTTGAGATCCTGTGAATGAGAGAAGATGAGAACATTAAATCCTACATGCCGAGAGTAGATGAGATGGTAGGTGGAATGCAAGGAGATAAATCTAGGATAGTGAAGAAGGTACTCAAAACTCTCCCTAATATATATAGTGAAAAGGTATATGTTATAAAGGAAATTGTAGATTATAATACTTATACTAAAGATCAGTTGATTGGTAGTCTAACTTCATTTGAAATGAGAAAGCTTGATTTGAAAATTGAATGAAGAAATAAATTGATTTCAAGGATACAAAAGTGGAAGATCTGGATGAAGAAAGTCTTCATGAAGTGGAAGCTATTTTGTAAGAAGAATGAAAAAGGGATCCAGTAAGTATAAAGGAAAATTACCATTCAAATTTTTTAGCTATGGGGAAATAGGTCATTATGCTTCAAGATGTTCAAAAGGAGCTTAAAGAAATAAACATAGATAAGGTAAAGAAAATAAAGGGAAGGTGAACAAAAGAGCATATTATGCCAATGAAGATGCTGGTATTTTTTATGATGAGTCTGATTATGGAGATTTTGATGATAATGAATTATTTTTCCTAGCTTTAAAAGATGAATCTACTCTTGAAAGGTGTGTGAAGGAAAGTGCTCCATAGAAAGTTCAAGGTACCGTGGTCTTTGCTCTTCATGCTAAACAATAAAATAAATATTGGGTTGTTAATAGTGGCTACTCAAATCACATGACTAGTGACAAAAGTAAGTTTGTTAAACTTGAAAAATATGATGGAGGCTTAGTTAAGTTTGGAGATGATTTTGGTGCTAAGATTTGTGGGATAGGTTCAATCAGTTTTGATGGTAAACATAGTACTGATGATGTTTATACGTTAAGGGTTTGAGGAATAATCTCTTGAGTGTCAGAAAGATGTGTAGTAAAGGATATAATCTTGTGTTCAAGGATGAAAAATGTGAAATCAAAAAAGGTTCCAAAACTGTGATTGTTGTTGGCAAGAGGACTGAAGGAAACATCTATCAACTCAAAGGTGTTGATGGATATTGCTTTATGTCTCAAATTAATGATAGTTGGTTATGGCACCAGAGGATGTGCCGTATGAATTTTGATAATATGGTGAGAATTAGTGTAGTACAAGCTGTGAAATATTTACCAAGAATTACAAACCCTATTAATGCTATCTACAAGGACTGTCAGTTTGGAAATCAAGTTAGAAACAACTTTAGGTCAACGAAACAATCTACTACTAGACTATTGGAATTGATTCATATAGATCTTTGTGGTCCTACGAGGGTGAGAAGTCTACAAGGTTACAATAATTTTATGCTTTTGATTGATCATTACTCTAGAATGACATGGGTTACTTTTCTTAGAGAGAAATCTGATGCATTAGAAAATTTCAAGACATTTAAAGCAATGGTTGAGAATGAAATGGATTTAAAATTAAAATGTTTGAGGTTTGACAGAGGTGGTGAATTCACCTCTAATTAGTTTAACATGTTTTTTGAATACCATGGAATAAGAAGATAATTGTCTACCCATAGAACTCCTCAGCAGAATGGTGTAGCTAAAAGAAAGAATAGGACAATTCGAGAAGCTACTAGAAAAATGATAACAGAGGCAGGTCTACCAAAATTTTACTAGAGAGAAGCAATTCGCACTGATTTTTATGTGTTCAACTAAGTTCAAGAAAAATATAACAACACTAAGACCCCCTATGAGCTATGGTGTGGAAAGATTCCCACTGTTAAGT
The DNA here is from genome assembly GCA_007258455.2 of Sequoia sempervirens. Lineage (NCBI taxonomy): Eukaryota > Viridiplantae > Streptophyta > Pinopsida > Cupressales > Cupressaceae > Sequoia > Sequoia sempervirens. The sequence continues at coordinate 194,507,836 of VDFB02058242.1, read as the reverse complement.
ATTTCAAGGTATTTGGAAGCAAATGTTATATCAAGAGAGATGAAGAAAATCTAGGAAATTTTGATGCTAGATGTGATGAGGGTACTTTCCTTGGATACTCTACTAGAATCAAAGCTTATAGATGTTATAATAAAAGGCTCAAAAAGGTTGTAGAAAGCTCAAATGTCAAGGTTGATGAAGCATTGAATAATTCAATTGAAGTTGATGGATATGTGTCAAATAAACCTGATTGTAGATAAGTAGAAGAAATAGTTGGAGAACAAGAAGTGCATAATGATTGTAAAGGGTTGCTAAAACCCATAAGTATTTGCAAAAGAATCATTCAAAATATCAGATCATTGGAGACAAGAGGAAAGGTGTATTTACAAGAAGCAAAGTTGATGAAGTTGAGGTAAATTATTGCTTACTTTCTAAAGTTGAGCCTAAGATAGTGAGTGAGGAATGCAAAGATGAACATTACATGAAAGCAAAGGAAGAATAACTTATGCAAATTGAGAAAAATAAAACTTGGGAATTGATTCCTAGACCAACAAACAAGAACATAAGTAGAAGTAAGTGGGTTTTCAAAAATAAATTGAATGAGAATGGAGATGTAAGAAACAAGGAAAGGCTTGTGTGTAAAGACTACTCACAAATGGAAGGTATAGAATTTCATGAGACATTTTCTCTAGTGGCTAGAATGGAAGCTATTAGAATTATTTTTGGAATTTTCTTCCCATAAGGACTTCAAGGTTTACTAGATGGATGTGAAGTCTTCTTTCTTGAATGGAGAACTAGAAGAAGTTTACATGGAACAACCAGAGGGATTCCAATTATCAGATCAATTGGATATGGTATACAAATTGAAAAAGGATATATATGGCTTGAAATAAGTTCCTAGAGCTTGGTAGAAAGATTGGAAAAATATTTGATTCAACAAGGTTTCAGTAAAGGTACTATAGATAGCAATCTTTATTTCAAAACTGTAGATGAAAAAATCTTGATAGTAGTTGTGTTTATGGATGACATTATTTTTGGAGGAAATGAAACTATGTGTACGATGTTTGCTGAAGAGAAGCAAAAATATTTTGAGATGTCCATGTTTGGTGAGATGAATTTATTCCTTGGACTACAAATCAATCAAACAAGAAAAGTTATTTTCATTTTACAATCAAAGTATGCAAAAGAAATGTTGAAGAAATTTGGGATGGATGGTTCCAAACCAGTATGCACTCCTATGGTAACTATATGCAAATTGTGTAAGGATGATGATTCTTCTAAGGCTGATCAGAGCAAATACATATAAATGATTGTTGTGTTGTGCCTATAGCACACATGCCCCATTCAGACCGGGGACCCCCTCTTTCCTTTTTTCCTTTGTTGGGTCATTTTTATCTTTGCCTCATTTTGTATGTCCCTATTTCTAAGCTTAAGTTGGTCACACAGTAAACTCATCAAATTCCACTTGACCAAAATCATCTACCCCAAAATTGGTTGTCTTTGCCAAAAGCAAGACTTATCTTGTGGGTTTTTTTCCTTCCTTTTGCCCCTGCGTCCATCAAGTGTTGTGGACCTGCAGTTGTGGGTCACGACATGCGGAATTCCTTTGTCACTTCGCCACTAAGTTGTGGGTGACCCTAGGCTTTTTCCCACACTGCAAGCCCCACACTTGCATTAGTTGTCTAGATTTTCACCAAGTGTCTTTAGTGGTGCGAATTTCCACAACTCACCAACCTCGCGACCTTTGTACCTACATTTAATGAAGGGAATTAATGAAAAGGTTACCTATATATGTGTGACCGCCCACCTATCATTTTCACCCTATGGTTTGAAATTTGAAGTGAAGAAGGAGCTCTTGTGTGCACAAAGATACAAACACCTAGCAGCCACCTTCTCTCCTTCACGTGATTGAGGTATGCACCCAACTTTCATGTCTTTCCCTAATCTAGTTTCAATTTAAATAATTATTTAAGGTGTTTAAAGAAAAACATCACTGAATCTCCAAGAGAACAAGGTCCCATCCTAGCATTTAAACCTTTTAAAATCACTCACGGGCTTTTCTTCAGCTTGAGATCCCTTTTGTGGGTGTTTGCTCTCCTATAGCTATTCTTCAAATGGATTATCATCCACCCATTCTTGTGTTCAAGGATTTTGTAGCTCTGATCAAATAATAGGTGTCACCAGAATTTTGTAGAAATTTTCTCACGGATGTTTGTTCCCTTATCACAATGTCATAATAGCTAAACTAAAACAAACTCCTTCCTCCAAAACCCCACAGCCGAGGAAAAAATTAAGTCTGGTGGTTTATGCAAAATTCCCTACGCAGGATTTTTCCTATGGGTTTCCCTCACCTCATCACCATTCCAATAAATGGCTAGACCATAACACCATCCCGCATTGTTGACTTTGTACCAGAATATGAAGTTTTAGCAAGCCACTAAGTCCAAAGGGGCATGAGGGTTCAACCACGTGAGTCTCTTCCATTAGGTCACCGCCAACCCTCCATTGCTCTCTAACTACCTAGTTCCTACATCCTTCCACCATGCAGACCTTGCGAGAAACCTTTCTGCATGCTCAATTTCAAAATTTACCAACTCCAAGTCATAGGTCACACACCCTTTGCGGATATGCCTATGCGGGTCACAACTTTTGGGAGGTAGTCATTTCAATGTTGTTCTCTAACAACAATGCCCATGCATCTCCCTATAGCATAGACCCCAACCCTGTTGATGCCATTATTGGTATAAAACATACAAGTCAAGAATTCTCAGGCGATTCCCTTTGGTAGATCCACCCATACGGACCGCCGTGATTGAGATTCTGCCCCTCCCAAGCTATTGCTCAACTGTGAAACCTTAACAAGCTTCCCACCATCTGGGGCCCACATCGCCTAAAGCTCCACATCCTCTAACTTGGAATTCAATGGAATTATGAAGGAAAGCTGCCTTGCAGGTTCTGCAATGCAAAACTCCACATTCGAACCACCGCCAACCTGACATTGTTGTTTAATAGCCGACCTCTAGGGGATTTCTGCCCTATGGCATTTGCATCCCCTATGCTCACATAAACTAAAGGATAATTGATGAAAATAAATAACTTGAGTACATCATCACAAATTTCCACACATGCTAAGTGACCTTGCAAGGAATTTATCCATCTGAAGTGCCATGTAGAAATTTTATTGTGGGTGACCTTTGCAGATTTCCCTTCTCCCAACGTCATTCTACTTTGGTTTGCTTCTGATGGCTTCTGCCTAGAGGAAACCCAAACCTTTAGACCTGCCTTAGCCTAAATGATCCAAATGAGCTTCAGACAGTGAATAATAATGAATTTCTTGATTTCTTGATGATGTATAAATGGATCTAACACTTGATTTGTAAGATTTGATTGAAATTTTCCCTAATTTATGTGTAAAAACACTTACTACATTCTATATGTGCAGGATTTATGGAAACTATTGTAGGCCATTGGAGAAGCCTGCACAAAAGCCTGACCCTAAGGGAAAGAATCCCACTCACACCCCTAGGGGAAATGAAGAAAAGGAACAAATGACGTATGAGTTTCATGGAGTCAAGCACACATCAAAGATCACCTCCAGCTGAGAGACAATCTTGGATACTAACCTCGAGAATGTTAGTATAGATGAATTTAGGGGGAGGGTTATGCTTGACCCTAAAATAGATAGGGCCTTACAAATTAAGAAGAGTATCCTAGCCAAAGCAGTTGGTTTCCCTCGTGCACTTATAGCTCCAAAATTGGTACTGGCCTACTAGGAGTACTACCACTCCAATAGAAAATTAATTGACCATGATGGAAGAGTATTGGTAGACTTGTCAACCAAGTCTATCAGCAGGACCTTCGACATTCCATACTTTGATGAAATGGAGGAGGTAGAGAAGGATTTTGCTAACCAGGTGTGGCAACAAAATCCCCTTGAATGCAAAAGAAAAACAAACCAAAATTGGTTATAGGAAAAGAGGGCAAGTGCAATGAAGGTCCCCTAGACATTGTATAGGAGTGACTTCTTTGAGGAACATCATGATCTAGTCACACTTTTGAGCTGAGTAATGGGCTTTCCTACTGCCACATTGTTTGAAAATTGGATATGTTCTATTTTATAGAGATCTTTGGGGGAAAAGCTAGGTTCCATTGGGAAAAGATGATAAGCAACAATATACACAACCAACTCATTGAGGTCAAGAAGACTTATGCTTTCTATATGACCTCATACCTAGTATACCTCTTAGCAGGTCAATTTCTCATATAAAGGATTTTTTTTGTGGGAGAACTAGGAACCAAAAAGGGATTGTTAAAGGTCTATGACTGCTATCCACAACTCCAATATAGAAACTTCAAAAGGGAATACAGAAGGGTAAATGATTCCTTCATTGGTCATATAATCAAACTCCTAGGGGAAGATTTTGAAAGAAGAGTGTTGCACAGTGCGAAAGAATTTGTGAAGGGTTTTGGATATATGTTCATCTAATTCCCAAAATTCATTTACATCAAATTTGAGGGATTCTTAGGAAGACCTTACATATTACTATACTACCCCAATGACAAGATCATCTTGTTGGAGGTAACTCAACAACTTCAAACTTCCCACACCTTGACAAGCAAAAAATGCAGAGTTGGGGTCCCATATCCCCTCACCCTTGGACAAGGAATGTACGCTTGCCCCATTGCTCCTTGTGTGGAATACTCAAGAAAGGAGTTGGTGGAGCATAATTTTGACCTTCATAATGACAGAGGAGTAGTAGATCCTTGGGGTAAGTTGAAGAAATGGGTTGGGAGAGAATATGCCCACCAACCTCATGTCAAAGACTTCTAGGAAAGTTGTGATAATGATAAAGAAGTGTGGATGCACCACTACATGAGAATGAGCATTGCATCATTCATGAAATATTTCAATTTGTTCTAGATCCCTGATCAGGTTGTTGATGATGACAACTGGTGCAAGAGCACCTAGGAAGCATGAGGTAGCACTAGGCAAATTTGTGAGCCTAGGAAGAAATTTTGTGGTTTTAATGTTTTAAGGTCATGTTGACCACTTAGTTTGAGTTAGAAGTGTTAGAACATGTTAGGAGGAAGGTGGATCAATAGCTCATGGTAGAAAGGATGAGTTTCACAACTTGTTTTCACTAGGATTCACTAAGAGTTGGAAATAAAGCCCAAAATGTTGCATTTGTGCAATTTTGGCCTATTGTGGTGGTTATGTCTGACCAAGGGGAGAAGTAACCACTTTGTGAACCTTTAAAAGGTTGAACTCAACTTGGAAGTGAGGTTGGAAAACATTGGAGTTTGTAATTAGCTTGAAAACAAGAAAACAGTGATATTTTGAGTGTGCATTTCTTGGTTTTGTTTTGTTTTGAATTAGTAGGTTAATGGATTGAACATGGCATCTAGTATAGATTAGAATGTAGTGAAATTTTTTTTCAAACATTGTTTGGTTCAGTAGACAATAGATTATTCATTTTCAAGTTATCTTGTAAACACCTTGTTCTTTCTTCAATTGTAGTTTAACTGGTAAACTGTGAAAAATGGGGTTTTAGTTTACATTTCCACTGTACTTAGAGTACAGGCTTGTGGGAAATGTGGATAGGCTCCATGTTTGTAAATAGGTTAGGTTTAGGAGTCTGTAGGAGATAAAGTATCATGGAAAATTCTCTTCCTAGTCAAGCTTGGCAATGCCCCGTTAGGAAAGACAGTGAGAACAAGACACTTGGTTTGTAGGGGTTGACCTTTCCCTATCTAGTCACGGTGTGGAGAGGTAGACAAATACCTTACAAAGGCTTGGCATGAAGGAAGATGTTTCACTAGTCCATTTGGTGATTGGAAAAAGCTTACAGTTCACTGTGTGGTTAGGAAATGGCCTAAAAAGCCCTAATTCTTACAAAATGAGGGTTATGCCTATGTACGGATAGTGAAGGCCTATAACCTCAAAAATATTTGAGAGGCAGGAAAATGAACCAGGGTCCCCACAGGAAGATTGTGATGTTCTTTAGAAATATTGGAGATTAAGCCTATTTTCTCGGGTTAGGAGACCTAATTGGGGCTCAAAGGCTAGTAGCCTTTTTAACCCTAGGAGAGGGTTTGGTGGAAGCGATGGAGAATTGGAGTCTAGTGATTGAACAAGAACCCTAATAGGTTACTATGAAGCTTTTTACTACAACTTTACACCCCTGCAAGAAGCTAACTGAATGTTGAGGGTAATTGGCCTTTAGGGAAGAGTAAGGGTCAAGGGTGAGATAGTGGCAAGGTACCAAGATTGGCTTGGTGGAATGAAAGAATGATGATAGTGGGGTTGGCCAGTAGAACCAAGGGTACCTATACCTGAGATAGGACCTAAAGGTTAAGGTGGGAGAGTCACCTAGGAGTTCTTGAGAACAAGGACCCAGAGCATGGAACAGTGAGTGTTCCATCCAACCCTACCCTATCAGATTGGTATCAGAGTGATTTAAGGATTTGGGATAATATAATATATGTCAGAGGTTGAGTCTAGTGATTCTACCATCATGGTGACAAATGCACAATTGGCCAAGATGGTTGAAGGATAGGAGGAAGACAATAGGCTATTGATGGAAAGGATAGAACAACTTGAGCAAGCACTGAATGATGTGCAGGTAGAAGGAAGGCTACCAAAGAAAGAAGAGATTGCAGAGGAAGACAAGATCCCTGAACTTGACCCTATTTTGAAAGAAGAGCCTTTTTTGAAGGCATTGAAGGCTTTGAGTGGAAAGGCACTTGAAGGCATACCACTATTTAGTGGAAAAATGGAAGCTGATCTAGTCATGGATTGGATAGAGGGTATGGAAAACCATTTTGAATGTGATGGAGTCACTGAGGCACAGAAGGTAAAGGTGGCCAAATCAAGACTAAGAGGTTCTACCTTGACATGGTGGAAATTCATTCAAACAGAAAGGGAAAAGGAAGGCAAGCAACCTATTTCAACTTGGAAAGGAATGGTTGCCAAAGTAAGAGAAGCATACATGCCAGATGATTATGAGATTCAGTTACACAATAAAAGACAGAGCTTGAGGTAAAGAGACCAAGATGTGAACACTTACACTGAGGAGTTCCAAAAACTTTGTATGAGGTCTAATGTGACAGAGGATGAAAGTCCTAAGGTGGCTAGATACCTTAATGGCTTGAAGTGGAACATTCAAGAAGAGATTACTCTTCTAAGTCCCAAAACAATACACCAATGTTACCAATTGGCTATAAAGATTGAGGAAAGAAGCAAGAGGAAACAAGAATAGGCTTCTAAGGGTAGAGGCAAAGGTAGAGATCAAAGAGATCAAAGAGGACAATGAGGTGGCTACCAAGGTAGAGGCGATGACCAAAGAAACCAAGGAGAGTTTAAACCCACAAAGCATGGAGGTGAAACATATTCTAGAGGAGGATATAACAGAGGTAGAGGACCTCAAGGAGGTTCAAATAGAGGAAGAGAAGCAGGCAGGAGCAATTCATACTTTGCCACTATGAAGTGTTACCATTGTGGACAAGTAGGTCATCTTGCTTATAGGTGCTTGGAGAAAGCATCTTCATCAAGCAATGAGAAGAGAGTGGCTTATGCACAAGAGAACACCATGAGTCCTAAGTCATTTGAGGTCAGTCACATTGAATCTAAGGTGGGAGAGAATTTGATGTTTAGTAGAGTTTTGATCAGACAACTGGTCAAGGATAGCAAGATGAGGACATGTGTCCTTGTATAGATGTGGGGCCTAGTCTCCACTATCTGGCTTACTTCCCATGGTTCTAAACCGATGGAGAGGATTAAGTGTAGGGAACAATCTATGTTGTTCCCCGCCATCTCATTAGGAAAAGGTGAATGCTTGTTAAAGGCTGCTAGAGCAGCCAGATCCCAACACATGGATTAATCCACAAGTTCATGGGATGGATGAAACCTATTGATGGTGAGTTTCCATCTGATGTAGATGAACGCTATTGGCCAAAGATAAATGAATAGGGAATTGTTGAAATTAAAACCTAATTAGCCTAATGCGAGCCATCTGATCCACCATTTCATCAAAAGATCGATGGCTAACATTCAAAATTGAGAAACATGCACATGATAACTGTTTGGTTCTACAACCAACACACACTAATGAGATGCTCTTCACAGGAGTGATCAAATTGATTTCCATGCATGTGGAGACTTAATTGTTGGTAATCATGAAGTATGATATGTATATTTCCATGCACTTGGTAAATAAATGGTGATAATATGCATTCCAATGAACTATCACCATTTTCCTCATGTGTTTTCTATGGGAATTGATGGTTGTTATCATCACGTCACTCGATAAATACATAATGGGATAATTTCTAGTTGTGTCATCTACATTTAGCAGTTGACAATTTTCTAAATTGGAGCCGAGTGAATATTGTTCAGTTGTGAGATCAAGAAACTATTGTGTAGTGAACATGAGAAAACCAGTTGCTTTCGTAGTACTAGTTAGATGGTCATCCAGACTAAATGTGCAGAGGCCCCGCGATCATGTTCCAATATGTACGTCAGTCGTAGAGGACAAGGCTCCTATTCATAGGCCTTTGAGTGTGCCTTCAAGGTGTAGTAGGAGATTGCAATTCTAGGGACCTGCTACTGGAATGACAGAGGATAAAGGCTAAGGACCGGAAATTTTTTTTGTAGGAGCTTACAAGAAGGTGAGATATGGGCAAGCTTCTTTCGGATGGCAGAACTCATCCATTGATGTCATGGATAGCCTGTCTGAGAGTGAAATGGAAATGGACTCTGACTATTGCCAGTATCTCAAGACCTTGGGCTGAGCTCCATCCCTGGGAGCAGAGGTATTGTCTCTCCCACCTTTGGAAGTCAAGAATCCAAGCAGAAAAGATGGTGCTATGCTAAAAAGGGACAAAGATGAAGAGGGAGTTGAGGTTTCTTCTCCATCTCTCACTATGACACAAAGTGGGTGCATGTACCATGGACTAGGTGTTGGTGGTGGTATGTCTTATGGTCAGTGAAAAGGTGGTGTGTGGGATGAAAATTTTTGTGTTGTTTGATAATTTCTGTGGTGGTTGCTCTTTTTCTACGTGTGTGGATGGTATTTTTAAGGTGCTTGATGCTGACTATGCTCTTTCATGGCAATATGAAGGTCGGATTTGTTGCTTACCTGGTGACTGAGGGAAATTTTGGTGGCACTTTACTTTTCCCTTTTGGTGGCTATTGAAATTTTGGTTTCCCTATTTCAGCATGTTACTACATAATCAACACATGGGGAATTTTGAAATGCAACTAAAATTTGAGTTGAAATGAAAATTTGTAATGTGGTATGCATTTCGAGTCGGAAGCTTGTCTGCTCCATTTTGTTATAAAAGGGAATTCATGGCTCATTTTCAAGGGTTCTAGTTTTTTGAATCTTTAGGTCCAATATATGCAAAGGTTAGAAATTATAAAGAATACCAATAAATGGAATAGTTGAATTGTCTTTGCTTGTGAGTTATGCATATGTAAATCTTAAATAGTCTTATAGAAATTACTGATATCGAAACAAATTTCATGCATAAGGCATATAATCTCCTCTATAAATCATCTTGCAAATTTTGAATGAAATATCAAGCATATATTGTTCATCTTCAAATACTTTGTTTGAATGCATGTTCTTAATTCTTCTTCGGTTCAAAGAATCAATTAAATGCTTAGTTGAGGTCATGAATTTGTGAAAAATTATGAAGGATTTGGTAAGAAGTGATGCTTTAGGTATAGTGAGTATTCATAATGCAAGGCCTTATGAAAATGTTCCAAAATTATCATATTTGAATTTCTATATAACTGATTGTAAGATGCATGAATCCATTGCCCAATTGATGAAGACACTAGTCTGTTTGTCATGGTATTTGTCATTTGAATGATAATAATAATGTATCAGACCATGGATTCAGGGTTAGAATGCAAATATTTTAAAATTTACTTACCATGAGGCATGTGTATGAGATATTTCCTTGTTCTTAGTAAATTGATAGTTATTTTCTCAAAGATTAGCCAACCTTTGAGTGAATTACACTATTTATCCCTCATAGGAACCCATTTGTGTTTTGCTATCTCATTCATTGAGATAGTCAAATGGAATGTTGTTAGGAACACCCTCCTAGGTCCCATAGAGCCTAAAGTGTAGAATATTTTAGTCTTCAACTAAATATTGTCAGTTGGCCATTCATTTTAAGGATCTTGAATATAGGAGTTGGATACTCTTTAGAGATTCCTTAGGTGTAATGGAAAAAACACCAACAGAGCCCTAGCATGAAGAAGAAGAATCTCAGTGGCCTCATTTGCTGCTACTGACCACTTCCACTTCTATTACCATTGCTACTACTACCACTCCACCACCTCCAACCCAATCCTTTCCCATCTCATCTCCACCTGTAGTGGACATCTCTATCCACCTCGCCTCCACCTCGCTAATTTCTCTTGTGGTGGTGTTGGATGCTTCTTCCTCCACTATCTCCCTACTATCTTCCTCTTCGTTGTGGCCTCAGTTTCCTACCCTCTCCACTCTTCCTCCTTCCTTGATGACAACCACTATGGCACCGCCCACTTTTTTGCATGCCTTCATGACCTATATGTAGAATGTTCCCACTAAAATTTTTGGGGTAATGCTCGACCCCAAGGTCCAAGCATTCATGGCCCAACTTGTTGCTAAATTTCCTCTTCCTCCACCACCAACTAAGCCACTGAAGATGGAGGGAACAATACTTATTTCCAAAGAGATGGAGTGACTCAATGCAGAGCAACTTGGGGAGGCTTTAAAAGACATTATCAATGATCTCAAGGATTCTAATAGGGATGACTGCTTTGAACATCTAGAGGGTGGACTAAATGTAAATATCGATAAGGTGGCCTCTAATGAGGAGGAACAACAAGGATCTGGGGATGAGGGAAATGAAAAAATGGATGATCTCTATAAGGTGGAAATGTTAGATCAGGATATGGATGAAGAGCTACCTCAAGAGCACAAAGATGTAAGTGAAGACGCTAGCCTTGAACGACACCACTCCAAAGAGGAGAAACTAGATACTGACACAAATGTGGAGATATTGTATGAGCCTCCACGAACTGGCCAAAGTGAGGGCTTGAGACAAGAAGAAACACTACCAAAAGAGGAAGGGCCTTCTAAGAAAGAGTAGGAGAAGGAAGAAGGGAGTGTCAAAGAAAGGGGTGTTGACCCTGAGAAGAATAGCAAGGTTGAACATGAAGAAGATAAATATATCAGTGAGGAGAATAGAGATTCTACCAAGCCAAACAAAGGGAAAGCTATGCAGATAGAAGGCTTAGATGATGAAGAAAATGATGATCGAAAGGTCCCTAGTGAAGAAGAAGACGAGCCTCAAGGAGAAAAAGAAAAAGAGGAAGGTGATCATGAATCACTAAAAGGTCAAATGTGGGTCCCCACATGGTTAGAGCAACAACTGAAGAAAAAGACCCCCATAGTCCTCGACCCTAAGGCCTGATTAGAAGTTATCTTGGTAGAGCTCAAACGAGGACTCACAAGGAGAAGAAGCACAAGATTTGCTCTCATATCACTGTGGATGCTTTTGGATCTCAAAAACTATAGGTTTCCACCCCAGTAGCTGGTGGATGTATAGGAATCATACAAGGGCAAGAATATCAAATATCTATGATTAACCTGGGCCTGAAAACTCACAAGAAGAAGATAGATGAGTTTCAGGGGTCTATTTCAATAATTATTCAACATATGAATAAAGACCAGTCCACCAAGGAAGAGCTAAAAGTATGAGTGGCAGATCTAACTGCCTACATTCAATAGTGGACTTCCACCAAAGAAGGGACACCAACAGAATCCTCAACATCCACCCTTTTTCCAAAGAAGATTAAGCAAAATAGAGAAAAGAAAGAGCTAGACCAAGTCCATGACTGACTAGTTCAACAAAGTGATATCGAACAGTGACGCAGGCATCAACCATGCAATATCAATGTACAACAGGTATCAAATCTTATAGAAGGATATAGAGGACATGATGAATTCTTTCAAGGAGTTCCTAGAGGTGTACAGGATCAGTTATCCTAAGATGGAGTGTATCCTTAAGCTTCCCCAAGAAACCTAGGAAAAGGAGTTAGGGCTACCAAAATAAGATCATTGGTTGATGGAAACTTGGTTAATTAGTTTTGATTATAGGAAGGAGGTTTTAGAAAAAGTTTTACATGACTTGGAACTCGATCATGAATGGGATACCGAGCATCAGGAGCATAGTGTGGAGTATTTAAAGCTAATGACCGATTTTGAGGTTCCTACCTTGGAATTAGATCTAGAGAGAGTCAAGCCTCTATTCCACAAGAAAATGGACCAAGGAGTTGGTGACATGTTGTCACCAAATTTCATGGATTTTGCTGCAAGGGATTTCATCTAGATAGAATAGATTATTGAGGCCATATCAAATTTTTCTGAGAATCAGAGGGAAATCATCAAAAGGGTCAAGAGGATGTCCTTCCAAATCCTCAAATTTGAGCTCTCTAAGGAGAAGAAACTCATAGCTGTGTTTGGAAAGTTCATAGAGTATGTGAATGCTAAGAAAGCAGTTGGAAATCCCATCATAGATGATCAATACTTGTCAAAATAGTTACAAAGGGGCTAGAAGTCACTACAATACAAAAAAACTACAGTGTAATGGAAACTAAATGAAAAAATAGGGAAAAGACAAAAATTTATTTTATATTGTCATATATTTGGGGGTAGGTGAAACCCTAATGTAAAATGAATTTGAGCCACACAATATAAAGTAATATTGTCCATTCATTTTTCTTTTGGAAAACTATAAATAGGGGCACCCTCTCATTTTCAAAGGGAGAGATGAGTTGTGTAAAGACATGCTATCGAAAATTCATGAGAAAAGCATTGTTTTGATGGTTTCTTGTGTTTTCTTCTTCATGTGTGCATGATTCGTTCTCCAAATATCAAATTTCAACTTCATTGTTCTAGTTTTAAGTTGATAATTAGTTGTTAGTTCAGGTTGTGCTTTAATGGTGAAGTACTCCATAGTGTTTGATGTCTTCTTAGCTCATATGTTTTGTTGTTTATTGGTAATAAGTTGATGTGTAAAGTTATTCTGAGCATCATTTACATTGTTGCAATTAAGTTCAACTATTTTTCATGCTTTAATGGTGAATGAATTGTTTGAAAATCTATAGACCTTAGAATATTGCACTAGTTTCATAAGACTGTAGGCTTCCCTTGGTTATGTGGAACTTAGTTTTAGGAATCTTTTCCACTGTAGCATCCTCCATTGTTATTGTTCAACATTAGTTGAAGATCTAGGAAACTTCTAACCCTTTTTCCTTTTGACCTTTCTTTAAAATTTGAAGTTAAGACAAAGTTCTAGCATCACAACAAAGCCATATTTGATGAAGTAAGGAGGAGTTTTGGTTTGTTGTCCCAAACTTGTAACTATTGTCCTTCATTTCTAGAATTTACAAAACTCCTTTGCAGACCCAATTGCCTCTATGCTTAGTGAATCATAAATTCCCTTTGTGATTACTAGCAAATCACATCAACCAATTGAACTATTCTAATCATTGTCATGACCTGACACCTAAGAGACCTTGGGATATTTTCTGTAACTTGTTTGTAGGAATTATCTTTCAAGAGAGATAGAGCATTTATGTTCTATTTGTGTTGAGAGGTGCAAAAACACCCATCAACATGGTGGATTGTTGTATTTAACTACCACCAAATTAGATATCATGCATGCAATTTATCTTGTGGCTAGTGTTACCCAATTTTCACCTGTGGGCTCAATCAGGTAGGGAAATCTATGTTTTCAAGTGTTCATGAAGGCCAAATGGAGGAGTATTTGCATCAAGATCGCCAAGACATTTCAGCCACCATGAGTTTTATGTATCTCGCTGACCAGAGGAAACCCCACCGAAGAAGGATGTCATCGAGGTAATGTCTCTCCTTTGGGGAGAGGCTGGCCGACAAATAGAGGTCTTGCCAAAATGAGCCGGCGTCGGGGAGAGTGGTTTGTGTTCGCTATGAGGTCCTACCGACAAATGGAGATCTCGGAAAAAGAGGGGTTCCTCGGGGAGAAGTCCCACCGACTGTTGAATGTCTTGCCAAAGGTTATGCCTTTGTTGTAATCTCTTGCCGACAATGGTTCACAAGGTTGAGCTCAGGGAGACTCCGAGTGAAAGATTTGTGCTCGGTATTATGTCCTGTCAACAAGTGATGGTCTTGGCGATGGAAAGGGATATCAATATGACTCTTGTCACCTGCCGTGATGTCCTACCGATAGATGAAAGTCTCCCCGATAGTTGTTCACAAGGCCATCATTGAGGAGAAAGATTAACATTCGCTATGATGTCTCCCCGACTTGTTGAGGTCTCTCCAAAGGATTGTACCTTTGGCATAGAGTTTTGAGCTCGTTGTAATGTCTTTCTGAATGCAGATGTCTCACCGATGAAGGATTACAATGGTATAAATTTTGGGGGATTTGTATGATGTCTTGCTGATTCGTGATGTCTCGTCGATGGTTTTAACTTTTTGATGTAACCGATAGGAGCTCGCTGAGACCTTGTCCTAACTTGTTTGTCTTGCCGATGGGTGTGTTTGTGCTGAGCATCACTGAGACTCTTGTCGATGGTCTGGTTGGAATGCTATCTACTGTCAGGTGCTTTCGCCAAGACCTCTTGCCAAAAGTGATATATCTTGCCGATAGTTTGGGCGATGACAAAGGGGATATCGGTATGACTCTTGCAGCTCGCTATGAGGTCTCACCGACAGTGGTAAGTTACACCAATAACTATTGTGGAGCATTGTGGCATTGGGGAGAAATGGCTAGTGTCTCACTGACATGAGATTCTATAGGAATAACCTTTGACCATCGAGTGATCTCACGTGGCATCTGTTCAACCAATCAGAGGAAGCTATAGGCAAACCATTGGCAGCTTGACCGGTGCCAAGAAGATCAACAGACTGTATATGAAATGGATCTACTCTAAGATCGAAGGTGATCAATCGGCTCAGTGAACAATGGTGTGGGAATCTAACATGAAAATCAGATGCTATCTCTCAAGGGGGTCAACTTGTAGAAGGATCTAAAATGATAGAAAAGTTGAAGGGGAAGGAGCTGCAAGTCTCAGTAACAGCTGGGGTTTTGGCTGGAAAAAGTGAATCGACATTTATGATAACACTTAGAAACATTCAAAGTAGCTCTAATGAGTTTCGAGGGTGGACACAAGGGCCACAAGTTAATGCGATTGTTGTAAAAGATCTGAAGGCCACTCTTGAGGGTGATCTTTTCACCGACATGGACAGAGGGATGCACATTGAATGTAGCATTAATTGTATTCCAAAAGATCTGAGGGCCAACGTGTTCAACAACCGATTCATTTTTGTAAGCCCTAGGGCAGGGGCTGACACTTTTTTGTATATATGGATTTTTTTCCTCTTTGTAAGGCAGTTTTGGATTGGCATTTTTCTGCCCTTAGTGACTTTTGGATCCTTTGGCAGAATTTTGCAAAGTTTTGTAACTCACTTAGACATGGAATATAGTACAGACCTTGGGCATCACTGAATGGAGTACTTTTGTCTTCTTTTTACTACAATATTGTGTATTTTAATATGATTGATTAAGTTATTGTGAGATAGTATTCATTTCCCTTAATTTTGTCTCATGGCTCTAGTAGCTTTTTGGAGAGAAGTGTGATGTTTGTAGGTTATAATCTATGTCAAAATTGCAAGTTTCTTTTAGCTGTGAAGTATTTTCTCCTAGAAGATTAAGCAATAAGGCCTTTTTATAAAAAAATTATGCAAAGCACACAGAAACAGGTTGTGCAAGTTGTTTTCCAGTCATTGTGTACAAGTGTATGAGACCTAGGTTTCCAAGTCTAAGTAATATTTTGGTGTATCACCATAGGGTTTAGTTTTCATTTTCATGCATTTGTTCTCCCTTTTCCTTACAAAGATCGGTAGTTATGTGATAACACAAAGGAAGCCAGCCTTCTCTGGAGGTTCTTTTCCATTTTTAGGTGACCCACAACCTAGAAAAGTTCCCATGTTTCTCTAAAGTATCAAGTTTTGCAACTTGATAAGGGTGCAATTTCAATAGATAACAACTAGATTTCAAGAGGATCCTAAAGAAACACATGTTGTTGTTAAGAGGATATTCAAATATCTAAAAGGCACTCTAGATCATAGCTTATGGTATCTTAGGGATACTAAATTTACACTAAGTGCTTATACAAATATAGATTGGGTAGGTTGTGTTGATGATAGAAAAGTACAAGTGGTGGTGCATTATTTCTTGGATGCAGATTGGTATCTTAGTTAAGCAAAAAGCAAGATTTGGTTTCCTTATCCACTGTAGAGGTTGAGTATATTGTTGCAACATCTTGTTGCACGCAAGTTTTGTGGATGAGATAGACATTGAAGGATATAAGAGTAATGTATGATGGTCCCATCTCTATTTTCTATGACAATACAAGTAAAATTAACATTTCAAATAATCTAGTGATGCAATCAAGGAAAAAGCATATATCAATAAAGTATCACTTTTTGAGAGAGAAGGTCATTGGGAATGAAGTAAAGCTTGGGTATGTACCTACAAAGGATTAGATTGCTGACATATTTACTAAGGCTCTTTCTAAAGATACTTTTGAGTATCTCCAAGAGAAGTTAGCAGTTATTGTCCCTCCTTTCTTGAACTAGATGCATATGGAGATGCATAAATCCAATGGATCTATGGATATATCTTCCTTCTATACTAATGATTGGTGGATACCTCTCATGGGGAGTAGGTAGTATCATTTGTTTCCATTGTGCAGATGATTGGGTGTGCTCCTAAGGGGGAGTATTCAGTGCTAATATAGATATTGGTTCAATGTCAAAAGAAGAGAACAATGTAAAACATCTTTTGTCTTTTCCCTTGATGTTAAATGGGGAGAGAAAGTATCATGCGAAAAAGATTGGTCATTCAAAAATCAAGAAAATTTGTAAGAAAAATTGTTCAAAGTTGTGTTTTCTTTGATAGTTTTTCACATCATGTGTTGCCATCAATGACAATGGGGGAGATTGTTGCAAGTATGAATGTGTTGTCATTGATGTCAAGGAAGTTGGTTAATTGTTGTATATGTTAAGGATATTGAGAAAATTGTAATAAACAAGGTTTACAAGTTGTACATGTATAGTTGAGATGTTGAAGAAGTGCTATGAGTAGATGGAGTTATCCTTATCTTGCTATGTCTGGAGGTGTGTTATAGTGAATTAATGTGCTACAATGATGCCTTTGGTAATCGGTGTGAGATGGGGATCGTCAGGGTGGATCGATTAGGCTTAATTCATGATGAATTGAAGCATAATTTACCCAAAAAACCTACATCTACCAAACAAGATCATTCAAATTGAAAAGATTAAACTAAGCATTTACACAAACTAAAAATTACAAACAATAAAACACTCAAATTCCTACTCTAACCCATTTGAAACTTATCCTGTTTTGGAATTGGTGTTGTGTTGATGTGAAATGACGACCCTTTCACAATCCCATGATTAGTGAGCCTATTCCAGTCAATTATTTGGAAGAAAATCGATGAAACCATTGTGATAAATGGATGAAACTATAGTTTATGCTATAAATGAACATGATGCAAGCTAAATTAACATGATTTTATGCTACAAATGATCTAATTATTCTATTGATAAGCTAATCTAAGCTAATTCTAAGCTAAAAGATGAAAAACCTAATTCATATACAAACTAAGATGGATGCATGGAAGCCATTAAGGAATGCTTTAAGCTAAATTATGCAACTTAAATTAACTAAAACAAGCTAAAAGTGAGTAAAAGATGAGTGTGGATGCAAGTGAATTCAACAACATGACTTTGCAATTGAAAGATGGATGAGATTCAATAGCATGAGTTTTCTCTAAAAAAGATGGATCAATTTGTCTCCAAATAGTGACCTATTTATAAGAAAGCAAATGAGAAATGGAGGGTTGAGACCAAAAAAATTAATCAATGGTCAAAGATAAAGGAGATGAGAGGCATGGATCATGGATTCTCATCAATGAGAATGCATGATGGGATTTAATCAAGGGATCCCACTTGCCTCAAACAAACACACTTTTGACCTACTCACACAGGTCAAGGCTGACTTGTTCAAAAGGTTATAGGTTAAAACTTGTTCAAGAATCCAAGTGAAAATACCCCTTTTTCAAATGATGGAGGAATAAGAATATTTTTTTGGAATATTCATTTGGGTGAGGAAAAAGGCATTTTTCAAATTAAAAGAAAACTTTAATTGTGCAAAAATAAGAGATAAGGAATATTCCAAGGGAATATTCCCTTTCTAGAGGAAAATTAGTTTAATTGCTTATTAAATAAGATTTAATCATGCAATTAGGGGATTTGGAGGAATAAAGTGATATTTATTAAATTAATTGATTTAATGAATGAGGGAGAGATGAAATGATATTTAATTAAATAACTTAGGGTTATTTAATTAAATAAGATGACTTAGGAAATTAAATTAAATGTTTTGATTTATTTAACTTAATTGGATGAATTGTTAGCATGAAGGGGGATGAATTAACCTAATTAAATTAATTAGGCTAATAGATGAAAATGATGCAATATGTTAATTTAATCAATTAAGCAAAAAGAAGATGGATTTGAAGAGGAAATGATGTTAGTAAATCTATTTCGAGTGTATGATATCATTTAGGACTTTTTTTAGTGTCTACATTTTTCCCCTCTTTGAAGCAAGGTACCTACTGCTTCATTTCAAAGAGTAACGCTCTTCAAATTAAAACCACTACTTAAATTAAAAAAAAAAAATCTAATTTTTTATATGCCCTACTGCTAAAGGATAAAGCTGATTCCTTGCCCCCTCGAGAAACAGGGAAAAATTTCAAATTTTGGGATGATTTCTCAATAAAGGTTAAAAGCTACCCCAAGGATCCAGAAAGGCACTAGGATGCAAGAATTATGCCAAGAATGCAAAAAATGATGCAAAATAAAGTCCAAATTGGAAAAATGATTGAAAATGATGATAAACCCTATCTTCAAGGTTAAATTAAGGAAAAGAATCCTAATTTTCTTGCTTAAATAAGCCAAGAAGGGTCACTTGCAATTCATTTGTGCATTCAAACTTAAGAGATTCTTGCTATTTTGAGCTCCGAACCTCCGATGAAATGGCATGCTAAGAGCTTCCTAGGCACATCTTTGACCAAGTTCGAGAGTTCCAGCAGCTCCCAGGTGCAAGACACGAGTATGTAACTCTGAACTTGATTTGAAATTTGACTTTTGGATGCATTTATTACACTTTGAAATTTAAACTTTGGTGGTGTCACTATATAGCAATGCCCAAATTGAAATTGGTGATGTTGAAATGAATTATAGCGATGCATATGTTTATGGAGACACTAGTTGTGATTTAAAATTAGGATTTCTAATTTTAAAATGTGACGCATACTTGTATAGCGACACTTTTGTCGATTTAGGATTTAGGGTTAGGGTTTACCAAAGATTAAAATGTGGTGCCTGTGTGTTTGGGAACTCATGTTGCGATTTGTAATTTTAAATGCTCTGAGTGTCATAATTTGAAATTTTAATATAGTGACACTATTGAAAATAGTGATACTTTTGTTGTAAATTTCAAATTGGGTTAAATTTCCTTAATTTCCTGACACTGTGCACTTCATGGATGTAGGTCATTCCACTGTTGATGTCATGGGAGCATAGACTCACCGTATTGGAGAGATTGAGTGATTTTTCAGAGTTATGCTAGGATCACTTGGGATAGATCAACCTCTGGTATGTTGTATATGTACCCTTTATTTGGACTCACTTAGTGATGATGACTGCTCTATGTGAGAGATGGGATAGCAAGACCTCGTCCTTCCACCTTCCGACAGGTGAGGCAACGGTGACCTTGGAGGATGTTTGCAGACCCTTCGTTTGTTGATTCATGGCGATCAAGAGATCTATGATGTTGATGTCAGGGTTGATGCTTTCCATGAGGTGATTTAGATGGACATTTTTTTTTTTTGGTTGATTGTTGTAGCCATGATTTGGGGTTTGGTCACCTTATATAGATACAGCGGAGGGTTCAACCCAAGATGGGGCTTGGCATGGCATAGGATGTTGCACAAGTGGACTCTTTTTGCCTAAGGTTCAGTGATGCTAGCCTCACTTTATCATAACATGTACAAATTTTTTTACTATGATGGGAGAGCCATTGGTGCAAGGGTGAATCTGCTACACATTTGGGTTTGGGAGCATATCATTATGCTCTAACCTATTGTTCAGATGGCAGACATTAAGCCAAATGATCCTATGATCTGGCGGTACAAAGGTGCTATTACTTGGAGGCACACCAGATAGATTGGGCTCCTGTATTGGCGACGAGTAATTGATGATATGATAGTTTTTTCGTTGGCACCCATGGCTATAGATGCCACCATGGCTTGATGATATACACCAGTTATACTTCACCAAGTAGACCTAATAATGCAAGGTTGAAAGCACACTATTATTGAGCAGTATTTACCAAATAGAGCGGCTCAATACTTTGGAGAGGTCCATGATAGACTTGATGATGCGTACAAGGCCATTTTTGCTTGGTCGAACAGAGAGGTTCCTGCATGGGGACCGACCATTCTAACTCCCAAAGCAGTTGAGAGCTTCATACAATTAGTGGCTCAACCATGGGCCTATGATCAAGGTTAGGTGATAGCATAGACTATTCCTACATACGATGCCTAGTTCGTATCTCCATGATGATTGACAGATTCAGCTGGTGCTCCTCTGCTAGGGAGGCCCAGAGGCAGGGGACTAGAGGTAGATGATAGGGTGGCCAGGATGGCTAGGATGGTCAGGTTCTAGGGGCTTTGTTAATTGGATAGAAACCTCCTCAGTAGCCTCTAGTTGTACAGCAGGGGCCACAATAGCAAGCACCACCACCACCACCACCACCAAATGCCAAGGATGCACAGATTCAATAGCTATAGCAGCAAGTACATACTTTTATTGGTGAGCGGGATCAGACCCGCCATCAGATTTTTGGGTATTACTACTGATCAAGATCAGGAATGGTAGCATGTGGTGGCCATCATGACTAAGAGAGATCAGCCATTATAGAGGGTATAGGTCATAATCCAGAGAGAGACCAAGAGATTGTCTGGCACCAGCAGATAGAGGTTATGATGGTGGAAACTCATGGTAGGATAGTTTCAACTAGGTTGTATAGAGATATTGTTATAAAGACTACATATTATAGGAAAAATTACCACTGAGATGTACCACAAACACTTAGAAAACCTAATTTTTTCCAGCGCAGTGATGCATGACCAAGAGCAAAGGATCAGCTTGAGAGGTAGGCCAGAGAGGGTAGCAGCCATTAGGGCTAGCTATTATGTATAGAAACTTTTTTATTTTGTTGCTTGATTCTTTATCACAGATATACATTCATGGGCTTCTTTTTTATAGCCTCATGGATATTATACTTTTGATCGTTATACATACACTAATCCAGATTTGTACCATGACATTCATTTTTTGATATATATATGATAAAAATACAGATGATTCATGATGTGTTCATCTTATTTCATGTTTATGGATGCATATGATATGAGATGCTTATATTATGTATGGATGCACTCTACTTATTTCTATATGATATGTGATGATCATGATATGATATGGATGCAATGTTGTGTTCTTTTGCAGTATCTTTTCACAATATGCTATGGAATGAATGATATGTGATGTAAATGATATGGATGCAAATGATGTGGATGTTTTTTTTTGTGTATTTTCTATGCAATTTTATGAAGATGATGTATGCATATGGATGTATGGATGCAAATTCTCATGATATTCAATGATTTAAGATGCTTAGAATAACAAATGTATATTATTCATCACAACTCAAATGATAATGCAGTATGTATGATATGATACACAATGATTATGATAATGGATGCTTATGATTATGCTATGATTATGAGATGCATGTATGTTGATGGTTTGTGGATGTAGGGTGGATGCATTGATGATGTTTTTGTTGACTGTCATGATACCAGGTTAGCACGAAGATAAGATAGAAGAATAAAGAATAATGATCATTGATTTTGATGATTGTTGCAAAAGATCCAACAAGTCCTTGATCCATCAAGAATTTATTAGAGATGGTGTCGAGACAATGGAAAATGAGGATGAATGCAGGATGATAAGATGCTCACATTTCGAGATTGGGATTTTCATTGTTCCTTATTGTTTGATATAACACATAGATACGATGCATCAAGGTAATGATATCCAGGATGGTGTTGTATCTAGTGTAATGGAATTTGACTCAGAAAATAGATAGGATAGTTCTTTTTCACATCTTTACATACAAAAACCTCATTAGAATGTAAGTTAGAAGCTTAAAATATATTGGAAAAAAGCATACACAATAGTCGACAACATGCCATAAATGACCTTCCTACACACAACTAAGCAAGTATGCACCAAGATTATTTTACAAGATTACCCACAAGTACAACAAATGAAAGATAATGATCGATGCCCCATTCCTTTCTCTCTAAATCATTTTGATAGACATCATCAAGAGGTCCTTAGAATGGATCATTAAGATAAATCATAAGAAAAGATCAAATACAACTAATCATTGTTATCTATATCTCTTGTCTAGTTTAAGTCTAGCTAAAGTGATTTTTGATACTAATGTCCATCGTAGGAAGGATACATCCTAGGAAATGTTGATTAGATGGTTGTTTTGATGGTAGGATGATGATGCTAAGATGAGTTGTTGGTATACACTTCATTGACACATTTACCTATGATTTAGACTTTAAATTTTGACAATTAGGTTTGCACTTTATGACTTGCTATGCTTGTTTTTCCAAAGGTTGAAGGTGACGATCAATTTATTATGGGTGAAGGTTTATTACAGGTGAAAGCAAGATGGGATGGGTGGTTTTGAATTTTTTGGAATATTTCAATGTTTTTGGTATTTTTGGAAATATTTTGAGGCTATTTTTGGTCTTTTTGAAAGGTTATCTGAATGTTTAGGATTTTCAAATTTTTTGAGGTTGTTTAGGGTTTTCTGAGATATTTGATGCTTTTTAGGTCTTTTGAATATTGTCTATTGTTTTGTGTTTTCTGAATATTTGGATGTTTTTGTTTTTTCAAATATTTTACCAATGTTTAGGGATTTTATGAGATATTTGGATGTTTTGGGGTTTTTGAGAATTTATGAGTTTTGACCAGGAACCTAACATGAAGACCTATCCTAGGGGCCTTGGGGGTTGATCAAAGATAAGCCTTGCCTACATTATACATGTAGAGACCATGTAGTTTGACTGACTCAGCCTATTTACAAGATGAAGACATCAATTTATTATGATGAACTCCTAAAGGATTGACCTAGGGTGTCTCGAGGGCTGATCAAAGATAAGCCTTGCCTATGTTTAAGCTCACAGATGATGTAGTTTGACAAGGTACTATTTTTTGGATTTTTGATGTTTTGAGCTTTTTACATGGATTTTGATGTTTTCTTGATGTTTTGGAGTTTTTCCTTTACAATTTTTTGAATGTTTTTGGATTTTTAGTTGTACAAGATTTTACAAATGTTTTTGGATTTTCTGATGAATTTTTTATGAATGTTTTTGGATTTTTGAGATAAGATTTTCAATGATCAAGCAAGATATACAAGAACCCAATATTACTCAAAATGAAATCCTTCCATTGTGACATGTTAGACTACTTCGATAAGGTAGGACTGACTGACCTTTGGAATATTCCAAGTAGTACTAAAGGTTTCATGATACATCACAATGTCAATCCATGATAAGCACACATATGATGGATAAATAACAGTGCAAAGAATGATAGGAAAAAAGAGCCAAAGAATAGATGGAGATGTTTTATTTACACAAGGAGCGTGTTTGCCAATTTTTCACCAAGGTACTTTCCCAAAGTGCCACCGAAGTGGTTTTCACTAGAGGATGATTTTTTTCTTTACTTTTTCAATCATTTTTCTCATTTTTTTGGATTTTTATTTATTTTTTATTTTTTTATATTTTCAAATTTTATACCCTTCAATACTAGGCATAAAAACCTTTTGAGATGCAATTTGTTAGTTGCTTCCTACAAGGGTTCACCTTTAGGGGTTGACAGTTGGTATGTTCCTAATTTGTAGCTTGCTGTGATGACAAAGGGACCCAACCAGTTAGGTTCAAATTTTCCTTTGCTATCTTGATCTGGAAGGTTCTTCTAATTCTTTTTTAGGACAAGATCTCCAACTTGGAATGACCAACATTTGATCATCTTGTTATAGCTCTATTTCAATCCGTTTTGATATACTTGCAAATGATTGAGGGTGTCAATACAACGTTCATCTAGGAATTCTATTTCATTCAGCTGAGACACTCTATATTCTTCCTTAGTAATCAAGTTCTCTAATGACACTCATAATGATGGGAGCTCAACCTCAATAGGCAAGATAACTTCTAATCCATAGACCAAGGAAAAACGGATTGCACCTATAGGTGTGTAGATATTGGTTCGATAAGTGCATAGAGTGAGGTTTAGTTGCAGATGCCAGTCATGATTGGCTTCATTCACTATTTTCTTCAGGATTTCTAGGATAGTTTTATTTGTAGCCTTGGGTTGGCCATTACCTTGGGGATAGTATGGGGTATAAAATTAGTGTTGGATATTGAATCTTTGGCACAACTCTTTCACATCATGGTTTTTAAAAGGAGTTCCATTATCTGAGATGAGAGTTTGAGGAACACCATAACATCAGATAGGGTAATTCAGGATAAACTTTTCAATTTGTTTCCCTGTTATGTAGGTCATAGGAATGGCTTCTACCCACTTAGTAAAGTACTCAGTGGTGGTTATGATAAAATTGTGGCCATTGGATGAGGTTGGGGTGATTTTTCCAATGAGGTCAATTCCCCACTATGAGAAATGCCATGGTGTGATCATTGGTTGCAATTCTTGTGCTGGAGCATGAATCAGATCCCCATGTTGTTGACACTGGATGCACTTTCACACATACTAATGAGCTTCTTTTTCCATGGTTGGCCAATAGTACCCTGTCCTCAACAGTTTCTTAGCTAATATCATACCACTAGAATTGGACCCACATATGCCATTGTGTACTTCTGTTAAAGAAATTAAGGCTTCCTCTTGGTTAAGACATCATAGTAATGTCCCTTTGATGCTTCAACGATAAAGGGTGTCACCTAGGATCACGAATCAGGATGCCTTTTTAATAGAGGTTTTTTAAGGTTCGGGGTGATATCTGATGGGAGAGTTCCTATACTTAGGTAAGTGAATATTTCATGATACCATGGGGATCTAGGACCAACAATGACACACGCGAATTTAGATTCAAGGATTTCAAAATTTTGTACGTTAAGTTGTTCTACCAATAATTCACATTATAGGATGTTGTTTGGCATGTCTAACAATTATTCGATTGTTTCCATGGCATCTGTTTCTCTATTTTTCATGTGGGAATTTTCTCAAAATTTATGTCTATGAAGAGATCCTTGATATTCTCCACCATCTTCTTGTGAGGAGTGATATTTTCATCTTTAGTTTCATATTCGTCGTTGACTTGGTTGATAACCAGTAGTGAGTCTCCATAGACTTTCATCTCTTGAATCTACCACTGAACTGCTATCCTTAGACTTGTGATTAAGGCTATGTACTCAACAATGTTGTTGGTACATGGGAATAATAGCCTATATGATTTTGGAATGCAATCACCTTGGGGGGTGATGAATATAATGCCTATTCTGGATCCATTTTGGGTGAACAATCCATCAAAGTACATTTTCCACTATGTTGTGAGATTGATAAGGAACACTGATTCGTCAGGGAACTCAGATATCAAGGGGTTCTTAGCATAGATAATGTTGGTATATGGAGCCTAATTAGACTTGGAGATTAAATTTTCCCCACTTTTATTAGCGTTGTTTCCCCCCAAATTATTTTAATGGGGGTTTGGGGGCAACGCCCCTTGCGGGGTCCAGGGGTCACAATTTTTATTATTTTATAACAGCATCAAGAATTAATTTTTTCTATTAGCTGACATAAAAAAAACCTATTTTGTAACTGACATAAGTCTTGATAAAAGGCTAAGGGTTAGGGTTTCTGTTGACATTGTATTGTAGCAATTGCAACGTATTGAGTTGCAACAATTATTGGTTGTAATCAGTTCTATTTACTAGATAATAATATTGAACTCTTTGTTGGTGGATGTAGCTCAAGTTTGGGTGAACCACGTTAAATATTGTCTCTCTCACTGTTATTATTTATGTGTTTTTCATTCCTCTATTTAATCTTTATTTGCATTTAATTGATATTTTCTACATACAATTCCTAACAAATATATGCTTCTACCTATTGGTTTGCAATTACTTGGCCTTTGATTGCTTTGCATTCCATTTACTCTATGCCAAATTTTGTTAAGATCATCACCCATTTTTCCATTTGTCTTGTAAGAGTTGCTTTGGATAATAGGTATTTTAGTGGATCAATCTTTACAGTGAGCTTGATTTGATGTGAAGTTAGTACATATTTTGATGCCCCCAGTGGGTTTTGAGACTAGTACTAGGTTTGAAACCTGCTCAAGATAATCTATCGATAGAATAAATCCAACATAAGGAATCTTCTTTAATTCTTGTTTGACCAACAGTGTTATATGATGAATCATCTTTCTTTATTTTTGTTTAACAGGCTTAGCTTCAAGATAGACTGCTAGGTGATGCACAACCACTTCTAGATCAAGGCCTGGCATATCTGTGTATGACCATGCAAAGTTAGCTTTTTTCTCTTTGAGAAATGTTGTTAGGTTCTTTTGTTCTTCATCTAGTAAGGATTCAACATAGAAGGTGATTTTAGTTGCTTCATTTGTTCCCACATTGACTGGAGTGGCCTTTTCTTCTAGCACTACTAACTTTTCTAGATGTATTACACTAAGGAGGAGATTGAATCCCTCATCCTTGGGAACCTCAGAGAGGTTTTCACCATCGGATACATCCCTTTTTTTTACTATTTTAGGATCAAAGAGTGCCACTAGGTGGTTTTCACTCAAGGATTTGCTTGTTAGTTTCACTTCATTAATTTTGCGACTGAAGGATTCAATTGTCTCCCCATAGTAATGCCCTTGTGTCAAGTTCTATGTTGAAGCCTACTTTGTGATTTTCCCATGACAAGTTGTCACAGAGTCCCATGAATTCTAAGATCGCTTCATTTTTGAATAAATCTAGAATCAATGGTCCTTGTTGATCCATGTCAATAAGTTGTGGGTGTACTAGGCATATTTCTATTGGTTGGTTTCTTGGACAAAGGATATTATGGATATCATAAAGAATGTGTTGTTCTCAAATAGGTCAACAACATCAAGGGGAAAGTCATCTAAGGATGCATCATGCAATGTAGGTGACCAATAGGAAGCCTCAACTCATTTAGTAGAAGTACCTTTTCCAATAAGTGTGACCTTTCTAGTAGTACAACCCAAGACAAGATTCTTTATTCGTTTCTCAAGAACGATGGGTTCTAGTAAACCATTTCCATTATATCCCTAGTTTTGCATGAGTTGTAGGCCTTTGTTATCATCTTTTCCATGGGAAGAATAGAGACAAGTCGTTCATCTTGATAGAGGAGTTTAGATATATCTTCCTCATTGACATCTTCTTGGTTCAAATCCCCCCATTTGGTGAAGGTAGTAGCTACCATCTTGATTGTTTCGGGTTCTTTGGTGCTAGATGTGGGTTTCCCATGAGATTGAGGAGAAATAGGAAAATATCCTAAGACAAAGGTGTCTTTCAATAGTTTTTGGTTCCCACAACCATCATCCTAGATCACTGCTTTGACATTGGTTATACTCTACACAATGGGTATTTTTGTTGTTGAAGTAGAGGCCAGGGATGAGGGGTCAACAAATGAGCTTGATGGTGTAGGCTCTTTCATCATTTTTGGGTATTTGGGGAATCTTATAGAACTTGGCTTCAAGACTTTTGTAGTAGTAAAAAGGCTCAAGGTCTCCATGGATAGTGATTTCTCTACCTTCAAAATTCAACTTCACACACTGATGATAAGTTAAGGCTACAAATTTTAGAGCATGGATCCATGTTTGGCCAAGTAGGATGTTATAGGGAAGATCAATATCAAGCACTTGGCATGTAGTTTCTGCAATAAGAGTTGCCACCTAAATGGGAAGTGTAATTATTCCTTTTGATACCCATTCTTTGTTGTCATATGCTCTGATCATGGTACTTTTTGTTTTCTCAATGGTATCTTTTGAATAGCCCATATTTTTTATCAACAGTAGGGTACAAATGTTCAGATCAACACCTCCATCTACTAAGACTCTTTTGACCTTGTTTTTATGAATGTCAACCTCAAGGTGTAAAGCACAATTATGAGATGGTTGTGACAATAGGTCTTGCTTGGGGAAGGTGATAAGATGGTTGGTGATGCAGCCTACCATAGCTTGAAACTAATCAGTATCAATATTCTCAGGAATGGATGACTCAAAAAAGGCTTTGTCCAATATTTCCCTATCTATGGAGGATAACCTTATGAGTTCTAAGATAGATTTTCTTTTGATAACTATGTGTACTTGTGTTTGGGATAGTTGTTCCTATTAGAAATTCACCTTTGTTGCATGTCGATGTTATTGATCTGCCTATTCTGAGGAGGTGTTATTTGTTGCATAGTTGGTTGAATGTTAGAAACTTGATTGTTATTAGGTCTATGAGCTCCTAGTATGACCTTAGCATCTACCACACCATAATTTTTTACATTTTTGTTCTTTTCCTAGACACGAGGTTTCTCATTTGAACTAGTTTAAGGACGGTTATCTTTGTAAGCTTGAGTATTTCCTTGCGAGATTAGAGCTATTTTGATGTTAATGCCAGCTCTAGGGACAAGTTCATAGTATGATGTTATGCACTACATTTTCAAATGGAATGGTAGATTTGGATCTAGATTGGCTATGATGATTCCCACTTGTTGTTCATTAGGAAGAGGCCACTCGCTTTTACTAGCTCTTTGTCTCCATCGTTGTAAGAAATTAGTGAAAGTTTCCCCTTGATTTTGTCTAAGAGTATATAATTCTTCTAGACTGACGTTCATGTCAAGATTGAAGGAGTAGTGATCAATGAATTTTTCAGTAATTTCTTGAAAAATTTTGATATAGGAGGCAGCTAAGAAAACCAATCCATAGCATGACTCGCTAAACTTTGAGGGAAGAGGCACATCAGATATGAATCATTATAAGCCACCTCCATGCACATGAAATTAAATTCTTTGATATGGTCCACAGGACTTCCACTCCATTTATATTTGTCAAATTTGGGGATATCAAAACCAAGAGGGAATGGTATCATTGCTATGTTTCAGTCAAAGGGATAAGGACACAAGTTTTGTGTATGGGGCTTTTTGGTCTTTCCCATTCAAAGGTCTTGCATTTCTTGTGAGAGTTCTTTCAATTATGATGATATATTGTCTTGAGGGTTGGGTGGAGGAACATATGGTGGGATGGCAGATGAGTTGTATGGGGTGTATAGTGGTGTGACATTTCATGGAGGTGATTGGGGTATGGATGTATATGTTCCTAATGTGTTTGGATTGATGATGTTCAAAGTGATCATAATAAGAACATTGTTGTTGTTAGTGGGCATACTGTTGATCTAGTAAGGCTTGTTTTTTTGCCACTAGGCCTTGATGTTGAGCATGTTGTTGTTGGTGCGCTAAAAAAGATTCTTATTGTGCTTGATGTTGTTGTTGTGTGGCTTGTTGTGTTGCTAAGGCTACTTGTTGTTGTTGTTGTTTTTGTTGTGCTAAGGATGCTTGTTGTGCTAAGGCTGCTTGTTGAGCTTGATGTTGTTGTTGTGCTAAGGTTGCTTCTTCTTGTTATTGTTGTTCTTGTGTTGTTAGGGCCTGATGATAGGCTTGTTGTAAAGATAAGGAATGTTCTTGTAAGGTAGGATCAAGTGGTTGTTGAACCATCTGTGAAGGATTATGGATATTGATGTTTTGAGTGGGTAATGGATTGTTGATGAGAGATAGAGGGTTCCCTTGATTTAACATTCCTTATAAGATGGTAGAATGAGGTGGAGGAATGTATGTTTGAGATCCTGATTGATTTGGCATAGTAAAGGGGACTATGGGAAAATATGAGGATGATCTCATTAAATTTTGCAATGGAAATAACACACTAGGACCTTGAGTCCATTGATTGAAAATATTTCCTTGTCCCATGTTTTGAGGATTTCCTTGTTCCAAAGATGTAATGAAGGGATTTGTGATCAAGGTACTTCCTAGATTGATAGAACTCATAACCAAGGGATTTTTTAGAGGTGAATTGGTGGTGGATGGTGTGGATTTGTTTTGTGAAACCAATGGTATGGATGAACCCATTGGAGGATTGGGTAAGGATGTCCCTATTTGTTTCAAGGGTTGACTCTATGGTGTGGTATTGGTATGCCCTTGTACACTATTTTGAGATATCTGACCTACACTACTTTGTGTAATGGTAGGAACACTTGTAGTACTCATGGATGCTGATGAATAAGGATGCCCTCGATATGTTAAAGTCATGGTTGAGTAATGAATATAGAGAGGTGTGTATATTTGTTTAGGATCTTTAGGAATGGGAGGAGCACCAAAGCTAGGTGTCCAAGTGGTTGTGTCAGATGGAGGATTGGTTTCAAGTGTTCCCACAAGTGTACTATTTTCAAATGAAAGACCATGTATAAATTATTTAGCAAGGCTTGTTGTAATAATGGGAATGTAGGTTTGATTTATCCCTAGTGATGGAGTTGTGAAACCTTGTGTTAAACTCTATGCCACAAATGTCGAGGAGATAGGAGCTACATTTTCAAAGGCTTGATGTTCCATAATTTCCTCCCTAGTGAGTTCAAATGGATTGTTTTTAATATCTTCTATCTCATATGGTCATGATGGGGATGAAGGTTATTGTGATGGTGTAACTTGATTGCTTGAATCAAATTCTAAAGGATTTGTATCACTTGAGGTGAATGTAACTTTGGTTTTATCCATGATTATCTTGTGTTGATCTAGTTTTTACCATAAATGTTGTGTCACCTGTGGGAGATTTTTGTTGTGATTTATGATGTTTGAACTCTCTAGTTGACTCAAATCTAGGTAAAAGAGACACTCTAAGTCTTTTGGGAGCAATGGTGATAGTGGGGGATGAAAAGGTAGATGATGTGGAGAGTGATCTTTGCAAATGTTTTGGAAAAATACTTTTGACTTACTCTTGATGTTTTGATGTTGGGATAAAGGATGTTTATGAACTTGTAAATCTTTAGGGTAGACTCATGACCTTCAAGATGAACTAGTTCAAATATGATAACTAACTTAAGTAAGTGCATGGAAAAGGATACATTTCACATACAAAGTAGTTAAGTTAGAGGTTGGTTTGATTTGATTTGATGTTTAAGTCACAAAGTGTTGGTGTACTTGAAATTTTGCAAATTTGGATGAAGTGAAGGATGAAATTTGATGAAGGCATGAGTGAGATGTTTGACCCAATGTTGGATTTAAAGTGACCCTTTATTTTGACAAGACCAAGATAGTGAGAATGATCATAAACCTCTAAAATTTTCAAATCCTAAAGACCCAAAGTTGAATTTAAATAAGAGGATGGATGCGGATGTTTAGACCTATTTAGATTCTACTATCTCGAGCATAAAATTTTCTTAACAAGTAGTAGCAATTATGATATAGTATTGAAGCCCACTTCCTACTAAACTATGCACTACGATATCTATGTTTGCAATGATGGGATGGAGATCTTCCCCTATGGATTTTGATTGTTTGATGGATCATTTAGAGGAGTTCAACATCATGAAAAAGACCAAGATTTTGACTCCAAAAGAATGCATATAGTTCTGGACTATTTCTTGAAACGTGTTTGTAAAAGTTTGCTACTAACTTGTCTCTATTCTTGTAAAGTCTTAAAATATTTTTCTTGAGAGATTTTGGAGTGAGATGTTTAAGTCTAAAATGAGGACCTATAGACCTTACTTTAGGGATCCTAACTTTATGTGAGATCATGAAAAAAATAGTTCAAGTTTATAGAAGAAAGGAAGATATTTATTGCCATGTATGCGGTGGTAATATGGGCCTTCTAGCATCAATATCAACTTGTTCCTTTTCTTCATCTAAAATGGTTGTTGTGTTTCTCCACTGGGTATTTGTTTCTTTTGTTTCAAAAGTGAAGCTTCTCAAACTACTAATGAGATTGGTTTATTCTCCGTTAATGAGTTCAAAGTTTGGTTGAATTATCGCACTTGGAAGATCAAGTTGTTCAACAAGAGAAATCGGTCTCCAAATAGTCATGTGGGGTTAATTTGTCAATTTATCTTGCTTAAGTGAATTTATTTTACAAACACTTGTCTTGATTATGTTTTCAAACTAGATGTTTCTGTCAAAAACATCATAACTTTCACAATATCCATTTTGTGAAAATTATGAGATTAAAGCCATAATTGCCTATGTTATCTTTGGGAAATATGGATTTTAGATTAATATCAATATATTTAGAAATCGCTGAGGATATATCCTTAGGACAATCAGTAATATCAAGGCTAACCCAAGAGGTCCATATTTAAGCCAAAGTGTTTGAAATTTTTGAGGAAGATAGTGAATGTTTGTTTTTGTATCATTTTGAAACCAAGCAAACTGTTAAACTGACTCACAATCATTACAACCATAGGTCTGAAATAGCTATATTTGTTGAGTCCCCACTCAGATTTCTCCAAACACTAAACAATGTGAACAGTTAGAGATTTGGTGACACTGGCTCCCCTCTACGATACACACTTCTTAGGACCACCAAATCTCAAAATCCTTAAAATCCATAGATTAAAAGGATTTTTTCTATTTCTACAATTTTATAGTATGAATGTGGGGTGGCTTTAGAATGACCATTCTTGCACCAACAAATATTAAGGATTTTTGGCTTCTAAACAAGGGTTCGTAATAAGGGCTTCCAGTTTAGGGGGTGCAATGATAAGCTCCATCAAGAGGTATCCCAACCATTAGAATAAGGGCTTTACACATCATAAAGATACTAGGGGAGATCTATCATGTACTGTTTCCCATTGATCACAATTTGCATTGCAACCACACATTTATATCACAATTTGGAAGATCTTGGCATTAGCTCATTACCACTTGGGTTGTTCCCTTGGGGTGAGTAACTTTTCCCACTAAGGGAGGCCCTCTAAAGATAAAAATTAGAAAGGAAGTACATATGTAGTTTGAACACCTTCATTCATATGAATAAAGAGAGAACACACACTATGCCTTTTCTCACACTCACAAGGAGGTTCAGTTTTAATCCAAATTGAAAGATGTAGGTGATTTTGCAAAGTGTTAAGGAATGTTTCTATTTCTCAAGATCACCAAATTGCATGAGAGAATTGCATATGCATCCACTAACAACATTGAAAATCATAAAACATAGCAGACAATTGTAAATTTTAACCCCTCAAAGCAGTGATGAGTTTGTTTTAAGCACCAAAAGAAATATGAAGTTTCCTTGTTCAATTTTAAGCCCAAAGAACAATGAGGAGATGAGCGTTCAATTTCAATCCTATTTGAGTGTTTTTTTAAACCCAATGGAAATTTAGTGTGTGTCCTAAAGCATAAATTAGAAAGCATAAAATTTGGGTTATAATTGCCCCAAAGCGTCAAATGCTTGTAACAATCATAGAATTTTAAGATAGAAAAGCTTTCTTCACTTTCACTCCATGTTTTTCAACCTCCAAAACCTTGTTATTCTAACAACTAGAACATAGTCAGAGACACATCAGTGATAAGATAATTTAAGGAAATTAAAACACATTTCAAAAAAATGATTGTAAAGTTTCTTACCCTTGTTGGGTATCGTTGAACACAATAGCATTGCAATTTGAACTGTGGGCGTCACTCCAGTGAAAACGGGCATCATTTTGTACAAAAATAGAGAGCATGATAGTGTCACAATTTTTTTCGACATCGATGCTTATAGTAGCGTTGCACTTTGAAATTTGGGGGTGTCTATCTAGTGAATATGGGCGTCATTGTTTGAACTTTTTGATACCTTTATATTAAATTGGTGTCACCAAATTTAAATCGGCAGTAGTACATTTAATTCACATCGGTTCTTCAAATTATAGCAGCGTCGCTATATGGTGACACACTTCAAAGTGTGTCGTTGTCCGTAGTTTGGGCATCGCTATATCCTACAAAATAGTAAACAAATGGAACTTGAGCTAAAAATTGGTTAAATTAATGGCTTTCCCTCCTCCCACTATAATGTGAGATGATGATCGTCAAGGTGAATCAATTACACTTAATCCATGATGAATTGAAGAATAATTTACCCAAATGAACCTGCATCTACCAAACAAGATCATTCAAATTGAAAATATTAGACTAAGCATTTACACAAACTAAAAATTACAAACAATAAAATAGTTAAATTCCTACTCTAACCCATTTGAAACTTATCTTGTTTTGGAATTGGTGTCGTGTTGATGTGAAATGATGACCCTTTCCTAATCCTATAAATAGTGAGCCTATTTCAGTCGATTCTATCGAATAGAATCAATGAAACCAATGTGATAAATGGATGAAAATCTAGTTTATGCTAAAAATGAACATGATGCAAGCTAAATTAACATGATTTTATACTACAAATGATCTAATTATTCTATTGCTAAGCTAATCTAAGCTAATTCTAAGATAAAATATGAAAACCCTAATTCATATACAAACTAAGATGGATGCATGGAAGCCAAATTAAGGAATGCTTTAAGCTATTATGCAACTAAAATTAACTAAAAAAAGCTAAAAGTGAATAAAAGATGAGTGTGGATGCAAGTGAATTAAACATCATGACTTTGCAATTGAAAGATGGATGAGATTCAACAGCATGAGTTTGCTCTAAAAAAGATGGATCCATTTGTCTCCAAATAGTGACCTATTTATAGGAAAGCAAATGAGAAATGGAGGGTTGAGATCAAAAATATTAATCAACTATCAAAGATGAAGGAGATGAGAGGCATGGATCATGGATTCTCATCAACAAACGAGAATGCATGATGGGATTTAATCAGGGGTTCCCACTTGCCTCAAACAAACACACTTTTGACCTA
This sequence comes from Sequoia sempervirens, assembly GCA_007258455.2. Taxonomy (NCBI): domain Eukaryota; kingdom Viridiplantae; phylum Streptophyta; class Pinopsida; order Cupressales; family Cupressaceae; genus Sequoia; species Sequoia sempervirens. The sequence continues at coordinate 194,472,675 of VDFB02058242.1, read as the reverse complement.
CTCACATAGGTCAAAGGTGACTTGTTCAAAAGGTTAAAGGTTAAAACTCGTTTAAGAAGCCAAGTGAAAATATCCCTTTTTCAAATGATTGAGGAATAAGAATATTCTTTTGGAATATTCATTTAGGTGGGGAAAAAGAAATTTTGCAAATTAAAAGAAAAAATTAATTGTGCAAAAAAAAAGAGAAGGAATATTCCAAGGGAATATTCCCTTTTTAGAGGAGAATTAGTTGAATTGCTAATTAAACAAGATTTAATCATGCAATTAAGGGATTTGGAGGAATAAAGTGATATTTATTAAATTAAATGATTTAATGAATGGGGGAGAGATGAAATGATATTTAATTAAATAACTTAGGGATATTTAATTAAATCATATGACTTGCGAAATTAAATTAAATGTTATGATTTATTTTATTTAATGAGATGAAGTGTTAGCGTGAAGGAGAATGAATTAACCTAATTAAATTAATTAGGCTAATAGATGAAAATGATGCAATTAATTAAATAGCTATCTTAATTTAATCAATTAAGCAAAAAGATGGGTTTGAAGAGGAAATAATGTTAGTAAATCTGTTTCGAGTGTATGATATCATTCAGGACATTTTTCAGTGTCTACACTTGGTTTCTAAGTTCTTTTGAGAAAATTTTACAAAGAGAGAAAACAATGTCATGCAAGTATTCAGTGTATGCTCTGGGATGTGCTTCACATTTATTTTGTGGTTATGATATGCTTGTGTGGATCTAAGGTATTGTTCATGATTGTTGGTAGTTTCTATATCTAGAATTTTGGCTTCTAGATCATTGTAAAATGCGAGATATTTTCACCAGTATGTGAATTGGGCAATTCAATATTTTTGGCTATGGTCTAGGAGAAATGCATTTGCTCCGCATTTCTCCACATTGTGGTTTCAAGACTTGTAGTTCTGAGAATAATTTTATAATATTTCTCTCTTGATTTTTTAAAGAGAAATTGAGATTTTGTGTTGCTATTGATGAGTTTTTGAGTCATAATGTATTCCAGTGGTTAAGAGGGTTATTCAAATGTACAAAATATTCATACTCTTCAGGTGAAGTTTGTTGTGAAGATTCTAGATGAATTTTCATGTGTTCATTGTATACTCCATATCATGTTCAAGAGAATTTTGGTGTCTAGAAATATTAGATTGAGTTAAGGATGTGTGTACTTAATTCATTTTATATGTTTGCACGGGTGTTGACTGACCTTGTGTTAAATATTACTTGCAAAGTTTGTGGAAGTGTGTTGAGGCGTATTGGGAATCATTTAGGTCCTTATTAAGAATTTGTTTGGGTCACCCTCATTCTCTTCCATTGCGGAAATGCTTTGGCACTGACCTAATTTGAATTTGTAAATACAAATTGTGTATGGCCGACCTTGGAAGGGTTTCAAGGTTGAAGATGGTATAAGTATAAGATGAGATGTTTGTGAGAGACATGGATAGATGTGATATGTGTGTGTGATGCGAGTTTGAGTAGATCAATGTTAGATTCAAAGTGTTGAGTTCTTGAAGGTAGTGAGTTGAAGGTGCACTCTATCATTCAAGCATATCTACAAAAGTGTGAGCAAGTTGTGGTGGAACTCCTATTGCATTGAGATAGTTTTCTCTTTGCAAAAACTCTCTTCTATCTTCTTTGTAATTGTGTGGTAGTGAGCCCTCATTGGATAGTTTTTCCTCTTCTGGAAGTGATCCTTTCCTGGCAGTGAGCCTTTGTATTCAGTTTTGAAATTCTTTATATTGTGAGCTAATCCTCACTATGGTTTTTCCCTCATTGGGTTTTCCATGTAAATCTAGTGTTCTTGTGTGTATAGTCTTGCTATATGTATTTTTTTAATTTAATGATTAATCACACCAGAAGAGTAAAGGTTATGTGAATGCTTGTAAATCTATCTATTGAGGGTTTTCGAAGACTAAAGTTGCTACAACTGATTCACCCCCGTCTTAGTTGAACTTTTCAACAAATCTTGGTCCCCTTTAAATATCAAAGATGTTACTCCCTCATTATAGAATTTAGTGTTGGAAATAATTTAGAAAAAGTTGGTAGGGTGGAAGGGTAAACTCTTAAGTCATACGGGAAAACTCCAACTCCTTTTTGTTGCACTACATAGTATTCTTGTTTACTTCCTTTCCTTATTTAAGATTCCTATATATTGTTGATAAATTTGAGAGAATCCAAAGGAATTTTTTGTAGTCTAGTATAGAGGAAAATAAAAAATGTCTCTTCATTGGGATACTATTTTTCTTCCTAAGGCCTATAGGGGTCTTGCAATTAGAAAAATCCAATATACCAATAGAGATATTTTGGCTAAGATTTTTTAGGACCTCCTACAGAATGAAAAGGACTGTGTGAAATAATGAAAGCCAATTATTTAAATAGTACTCAATTTTGCATAAGTATATCTAACCTTGAACATCCTCATGGGTATTTGATTTAGTACAATATTATCAAATCAAGGAAGTTATTAATAGGAGGGCTAATATGGAAATTAGGGAATGGCCTTAGGATTAATTTTTGGGAGGACCCTTGGATCTTGAACCAACCACTAAACAACCTAATGTTCAAAGAATTATAGGAACCTACAACAAATATCTTTGGTAAGAGGGTTGCTAACTACCTTAGTGGACAACTTGGATCCCAAAAGTGGAAAGAAATAGAAAATTGTTGCTATAATAATTAGGAGCTAATGCAAAAATCTAAAATACTCCAAAGAACCCTCACATTAACAATAACATTTTTATTTCAGAATGAGGATGGGTTTTATTGGAAAAAGGAAAGAAAAGGAAAATTCACTATTAAGTCTTCTTATCATTTTTTGTCATCCAATGACCATTGTGGTCGACTTTGGAAACTCATCTGGAACCATCACCTCATCATCAAGATTAATTTATTTTGGTAGATTGCAACTCACAATAGGCTTCTTACCCAAGATAACTTAAGGAAGAGAGGATTTTAGATCCCTAATATCTTATCTTTATGAAAAAAAGAGGAGGAATTGGTGCCTCAATTGTTAGTGCATTTCCCTTTCTTAGAGGAAATCTAGAGATATTCCCTACATAATCTTAGATTTTTTTGGTCCATGAATGATAGCATTAAAGGTCTTGTTGAATATTTATTTTGTCCTTATTTTCATCCTCTTGTTATGGAACTATGGAGATATATTCCCCCCAACATATGTTGGAGTATTTGAAAAGAAAGGAACAACAGGTTATTCTTAAATGGAGAAAAGAATGCCAAGGAGGTGTTTGGGTCTTGCTTCAGATTGTTAGTTGAAAATGTTTCCCTCTGCAACTATAAAATTTTGAGTTGACCTCCAACAACTTTTGACTCCAATGTTTCTCATAGATGGGGTTTACACTTAGATCTTGATAAATTCGTAACTCTAAAATGTTAGATCAATAGAATACCAAATGAAAAAAACCCCTCTAGGTTGGAGCAAAATTAAATTTTATGGGTCTACTAAAGGATACCTAACATTGGCTAGTGGTGGTGGTATTATTAGGAGCTTGGATGGAAAATTTATTGTAGCTTCCTTTGGGGGTCTAGGCGATCAATCTTCTAATGTGGTTGAAGCAATGTTAATGTTATGGGGAGTCAAGATTGCTTTATCTCTAAGGATAAAGAGATTATAGGTTGAAGGTGACTCTAATCTTGTCATTAATTCTATGAAAATTAAAGTGAAGGTTGGATGGGCTATCACTGACATCATAAATGATATCTAAAATATTTTTTCTGGTTTTTAAAGATTCACTATAATTCATACTTATAAGGAAGGAAATTGTGTTGCTAATGTAATGGCCAAATGAGAACTACACTAGGCTCCATTAGATGTTGGAGTAAAAACTTAAGTATCCTTTTGAATGTTAGAGGTATCCTCTTCAAAGAGCATTATAATATCATTCCAAATGTGGAGGATATATAATAAAATAATAAGTTTTGAATATATATCCTTATATATTCTAAGTAAAAACTCCCTAACCAATTATTTTCCTTTCAATCCTTGGGAATTTTAGGACATTGATAGAAGAATGAAGAGAATGACTTCTAGAATAATGGTGTAAGTATTGTTAGGTGGGTTTTGAGTGGAATGTGTTGCATAGATGGTTTCCATTATACCAAAATATTGATCTGTTAATGCTCGATACAACTGCTAGATTTAATGAATCCACAAGAGGTGATTAATCCATGTCATAAACCCGAGTGTTATGTTGCAGAACATAAGGATACCAAGGGTGCACAACTTGCACCAATCCCCCTTCCAGTGCAAGTGAGGGATTCAAACTCGTGACCTATCCTCTAATACCAATTTGTGCACAAATGGTTGCCTTTGCACCAAAAGATCGACCGGTTAATGCCCAATACAACTTCTAGAGTTAATGAATCCACCAGACGTGGTTAAGTCATGTCACAAACCCAAGTGTTGCACTATACAACACATGGAGACCAAGGGCGCACAAATTGCAACAAAATGATATTCACAACCCATAACCACCTTTAACATAGTTTCTCATGTTTTTTGATAATTCTTAATTTGTTTGTTATGTTTATGATGGTTATAAGTTAGAATGATAAAAAGGTGAGTGCCAAATTCATGAGCCATATCATCATGGTTGGGGACTTAAAAATTATAGGTTTCCCATGATAAGGAACTCACCAACCAAGATGGCTTATACTAATTCAAAAGTGTGCTTCAACCCCTTCGAGCAATGGACTAAGACCTTTGGCACAAGGGAGTTTATTATTTGGCCCTACCCATAGTTCAAAAGTATAAATTTGGTAAATATTTTGATAGATTGGATTTACCTAAGGATTCCCCCTATCTCAAGCATGATTATCCATTTAATGATCCATCATTCACCTTTTTTGGTGATCTTAAAAACCATTTCTAGAAACCTCCTTCTCACTTCTAGAAATCACTCCAACCTTTCTTACCTAAAGCACAGTAGTGTAAATCTTCTATAGTGTCATCATCCTTATTTTTACCACATCATGGGTGGAAATCATGTGTGGCTGAAGTGTAGCTCCTACAAGGATTTTCATAGTGATGTTTTAATTTGGTACATTTGTGTCGAAGGAGGATTGTTGCCACTTATTGAGAGTCTGAGCCAACATGATGAAAATGTCTCTATTGAATTTTCCAGTGCCTAGAACAAGAGGCATGATAAAATAGGTGGCATACATTTTTAATTTAGTAAAGAAGAAATAGCACATGCTACAAGATTATTTTTCAATTGTCAAAAACTAAAAAGACATATGAAAGTGTAGAATGTAGATAATATGAACCTATTCTTCAAATATGTTGAAACCCCTATCAAACTACATGTTAGATACAACTTGGACAAACTTCCCAACCCATGGGACAAGGTATGTTTCATTCTAATGAAATATATTACTTTGGATGGTTTCTTTACATGTTACTACTTCTATCATCTAACCCTTTTAAAACACTTCAAAACAGGGTGCTCCTTATCTTCCCTTTTCTATTTGTTATCTTTCCTTGAGCTTTTTGTAAAAGAATCCATTAAAATGATGGCTAAAAACCCTAACAAACAACCCATTCTACTTCACTAGGGGCTCATACTAAGAATTTATCAGTTTCATCTATCCCTATGCCCTCCCAAGCCCATCAAAGCATACCTAGTTGAATAAACCCCTATTGTTTCTTCACCTTTGAGAAACCCCCTAAACCCTCATGTTTAGTATCCTATCAAGCCTTATTCAAAAGGGGGGTATATTTCACCTGCAAAGAATGCCACCCCTAGTTTGAAATTAAAGTCCCCAAAGCCACAAACCAATTATTTAAAACCCCTAAAAACTTAGAGCCAAAAAATAGTTGTTTCTAGTCTATGTGAGATCAAACATACACCCCTCCAAAGGTCCTAACAAAAGGATCAACACAAATTTAAAAGACTCTCCCAGTAAAAAGAAGCCCATGGCTAATTTTTTGTGGAAGAGACTAATTCTAAGGATGATGAGGAATAATATAACAATAAAAATATAGAAAAGGGAGAAAAATAGAACCCAACTCAACTAAATATAGATACTACACTAACCCCAGTGTCAGAGATCTCATAAATTGGCAAGTAAATAGGTTCCTAACATAATATTGGATGAAATATCTACTGATGAGTCTAAACAAGATAAGGATGAGGATGGTAGTAGAAAACAGAATAATTTTGAGGATTCTTAGGAGGATAGAGAAGGCTCAAACTTGTTTCCATAATTTAATTCCATGCTTTGAGATTTGGAGGACTCTACCCCTACTAAAGATCACAATGAAGATAATTGCCCTAATTGTAGGAAGATGATTCAAGATTTCAACCACTATTGGCTAGGGTGGAAATCCTATATAGGAAGCTTAATGGCCCTTCCTTCTTTACCATAAAGGTCATTCACCACTTGATTGTTACTCTTGGTTCTATCCTGCAAGAAGAAATAAAAAAGCATGAGAAGACCACAAAACCTAGTACAAGATATCATAAATATGATGCTTTTAAATTCCTTATGGAGGATTAGGAAAATATTCCTAATTAGGATGCTTTTCTATGTTTTATGTTTTAATTTTAAAACAATTAATCTACTAATAATTTTTTGTTAGTTATCTATCACTGGCCTGTAGCCTTTGAACTTATTTTTTCTTCTATTTAACTCTTTTCTCTTTGGGGAATTTTTTGTTTGGTACAACACCCTATAAATGTTCCTTATTTTATCAAAAACATATCTATTTTCCCTCCATGTCTAGAGTTTAGTATCATATAACTATCTCTTTCATTATTAGATCAAATACTATCAATTTCTTATGAGGTGGCATAAAAATATCGTTTGGATTCACTACCTATGCACAAGAATATGACTTGGTTGAAGTTTACAAACAAGTTCCTCAAATTTAAACACTTGAACAATAAGTTTTCATGATGATTTTTAGTTAGGGTTTGTGTAGTTTTCATTCTAATAACTCTTTGTTTAGGAACAAAATCCTTAATAATTCCCACTGGAAGGTCAGATATAGTATTAAAATCAATGAATACTAGATATGTACATAGATGGGCATCCTCATACCTATACAATATGATCTTAATTTTGATTTGCACAATAGTTGCACCCATGTGTACACAACTATATTAGAGAGGTATGGAAGTAGATACCCAAAACCCACAAAAATCTTTAGAATTAATGGCATGAGGACCCATGAGCTCAAACCCTAAAAAATACATTAGTGTTGGATAAGGTTGTTTTCCCAAATTTTGTAATGGGAAGTACATGTAGATCAATATCCCTCAAATAAAATAATGTTTCTAAAAAAAGTAGCTCCCTTATCAAAGCCACAATAACAAAATATAGAAATAAAAGCACTCTAATGTGTTAGGCAGTAGGTGAGATGAATAGTGAATAATGGTGGGAGTGTATGAGTTTGAGATTCAAAGATACCTCATGACTTACTACTAGTACAAAGGAAAATTTTAGGTAGGAAAAATGATGGTAAGGAAAAATCCACAACTATGATAAGATAAGAAAAAGAGTGGGGTTCAAAGAATTTGGATGAAAAGATAGACAACTTTGATATCTCAATAGGATAAAAGAATGAAGGTGGGGGATGGCTATGAGGTATGCCTATATGGATTTTAATGCACCAAGCTAACACACATAGGACATTATCCAATCAAATAGAATAAAAATTTAAGTAACAATGATGATAAAGATGTGACAACATGTTGTATTTGAAAAATAATATGCAAATGAGTGTCATGTGAAAGATAATGACATAGGGGAAACAAAAACACAAATGACCTCACCATTGCTACAATAAAGGTGGTACTAGAAAAAGACCAATCATGGGATGTAACCTCCATGTTGAACCTGTATACACTTAAAATTGTCCTGGTCAATATCACACATTTGATTCAATTTACTAACACCATTTTCATCCTAATTCGATCATTCTTGTCTATTTAATTAAATAATGCTAATTGTTTAGTCAAATTCATCATTTTCTTTTGTTAATTAGATCATCAATATTATTGGATTACTTCACCCCTTTCATGCTAATTTTCATCCTATTTGATTAAATAATGCAAATTTTTTAATTAAATTTCTTAATTCTTCTCATTTGAGTTAATAATTCTAATTGTTTAATTAAATTTCATAAATCATATTTTTTAATTAAATGATCTAATTGTTTAACTAAAGTTAAATTCCTTAACCTTGCACAATTAAATAGTTTCCTAAATTTTTAATTGACTAATTTCCCACTCCTCGAAGAATATTCCTAGGGAATATTCCTCTCATTCAAATTCAAATATTTCCCACCAAATGGAAATATCTTCCAATATTCTTCCTAAAATTAAGGGACTTGCACATTCATTAATATCCATTGATTAGCTAATCTAACCATAGCCATGATTTAACCAAAAATCTTATAAATAACCCTCATTCCTATGAGCAAATCATCCACAAAGCATTTGAGTAATCATACTATATCCAATTTCATATTCATTTTGAGAGCATTTGTCCATTTCCATCAATTTCACCATTAGAGGTCATCAAAGCTTTGCTTTAGTAATGGGATTAGGAAAGGGCTAAGCATTTCACATCAACTTAGCACTAATCCCCAAATGGGATGAGGTTTTCTTGTGTTAATTAGATGTTTCCTTTGAATTTGCAATGTTATTTCATGTTTAATGGAATCCTAGTTAGAATTTGTGAGAATTTCATTGGGAATATGATCTAATTAGGTTAATTACTTTATTTCTTAGTTGATTCCTAGCATTATTAATCTGGTTATATTTCATGCTCACATTTTTGGCATTCCTAGTGGGACCCTTGTCGTTGATTTTCTAATTTTTTGTGAAGTTTTCTAGACTTTGCAGGACCCAAGGCAAAGCAATGCTTTTGCAATTAGCCATAATGAATCATTTGTAAATGGCGACGCCTTTGCATGTAAAGACCATCTCTTTTGCAAATAATCATGATGTTGTTTAACTTCCCTTTTTTTCTATCCAAGTTTTACAAGTCGACACTTTTGCAAATAGTTGTGCTTCTATAATTCACCAAAACTTTTGTAAATTAGTAGAGAGATGCTTCTACATTTCTCTAACACTTATGCATGACAAAGAGGTGCTTCTACATAGAATAGTCTGACACTTTTGCAAGAAAGCTAGAGGCTTAATCTTAAGGCTTTTGTCTAAATTTGAATTAATTTTTTGATTAACCCTAACTTGTTTCTTGTTTTTACTTGTTGTTTTATGAGGCTAAATAATTTGTAGGGAAGCATGAAGTATGGAGCATGTATCAAACTTTAAAAGTGTTTCTTAATACTAAGCTATGGTTAATCAATTGAAGTCCAAAGTGTTTTTAAACACTTGTGTGAAGGATTTAAGCTTTAGAGCATTTTCATTTACTATTTTATTGAGAATCACACTCAGTTTGGTGCTTTAATGAATGCACCACAACTATCTCACATTTTGATTTTGGGTTTAATCAATGAACACACATTGTCTTTTGGCTAAAATGAATACATTTTGTTTGGGTTATAAAATGAACACACAACTTGAACAATGAACATGTAGGCTTAAAATGAATCACATTTCTTTTTGTGCAACTTAAAAAGAATTGTTCGCTTTGTTCAATGTGCTTGGAAAGTTGGCTACATATCCTCTCCCCTCATGCCTAGTGTGAACTTGGGTAAAGAGAAACATCTTGGACTTTTATATGTTCATTGTTACCCTATAAGGTTTTTCTATGTATCCTCTCCCCTTGCACCTCACGCTATCTCAAGTGAAGAGAAATAACATCTTTTTTATTTTGATTAGGAGGCCTACCTTGAGAGACATCTTGATGAAGAACTCAAGGGTTCGACCTCAAGTGACATTTAGGGGCACACTATATAAATTGGTTGAGAGAAAAAGTTGTAGGTAAAACCATGCATGTAGCACTCCTAACTTGTGTTATGGGAATATAGATTTTATGGTTCCCAGAGGTGATGTCTGAGAGGTTGATGGTGTTCACCTAATACCCACCAAAAACCTATGTTTTAGAGGCATAAGGATTTCAAATTTTTTCTCAAAGTGGTGCAATGGAATAGTATTGTTCCATGAAGCTATTCAACATTTAATAAACATAGTTGAGGTGTGTAGAGAAGGGGGATTCACTACTCATGAGTCTCTTTATTCTCAAGAAAATCCCAAGGGGAGAACTTTTCTAAACTACCTCAAGGAACAAAGTGAGAGTTTTAGAATCAAAAAGAGTAGATCACAAAGGTTTTTTGGACAAACTAGTGAGCTTTTGATCAAAGGGCATCAGTGCAACAAATGGATGAAATTGTGATGCATTGGAGTCTTGTACAAAAAAAAATTGAGGATATCATAGAAAACAACATAGTGACTACTTTTCTTCTTACTGATAAGAACTCTTAAGAATGTGAGAATGTAACAGGGAATAATAGGACTGTCATAAAGTGAAGTATAAATGATAAAGTAAGAGAATAAGAGATAGAAATTGCTCACAGTGACCCAAGTAATGAAGCCTCCAACAAGGAAATGTCTTTAATACCTGCGTACATAAGATCGAGAGAAAATGTTGGGGCTGTATAGGGGTTTTCTTTAGTCAAACCCTCATTTTGGTGTTCCCACCTCCACAGACAGCCAAATAGATAGAGAAAGTGAACAAAGTAAGCAAATAGGGTGTGATAAAAGAAATCCCCACTCAAGGAGGAGAACATGTATCACTAGATAGAGATGCAATTGATAGGGGATGTGTGAAATCCTAGGATGCTCGCAAGAACAAGATAAGGGAGATATTAGTTGCAAGGCTTAAGGAAGCCAAAGAGAGAGCAAGTTGTGAGAGCTAAGAGAGTTGTAGAGGAAGCTTGAGAGTGCTGCTATAGCAAGTTGTAAAGAGCTATACAAGCAAGATAGCAAGACAAAGAGAAGAGGAAAAGGCCAGAGCCAAAGTTAGAGAGATCCCGAGGGACCCAATAGATTAAAAAGATAGTATTTAAAGAGAGAATAGGAGGGCAATGAACCTTCCCAAGCTGTTACAAAGCATCCTCATTTGTTATTATCAAAAAAATGGGTTGACAAGTGGAAAACATGCTCAGAAACTACTGGTTGAACATTGAAATGTCACAAGATGCTAGCATAGAACATAGACGTTTGTACGGTGCACTAGTGTCCAAACACATCACACTACAAAATGAAAAGAATGGGAAAAGTATAAGGTTTGACGCAAAATTGACACATGAAGGTAACTATTGAAAAGGGTTCCTGAGCATCCTGAGAGGGAAAAAGGTTGATGTAGGGGCTAAAATAAGCCTACAAAAATGCTAAGGGCGTGGACACTAAAGTGGATATAAAAATGTATGAGAAATTACATGGGGTACAATTTTATGACATTACAAGGTGACACAATCCCTTGCAAGGAAATTTTCCTTCCAAGGTAAAAGGTATATCATGTACGTGTGAACACTCTAGTTACTCACTCTATGGGAAGTATTTTTGTTACATTGGTGGTTGTTGTTGCACTAAAAGATTGACCTATTAATGCTCCATACAACCACTAGATTTATACAAGATCCATGGTAGGTGGTTAAGCCATGTCATGAACCCAAGCATTACGCTACACCAAGGAGACTAAGGGACACACCATCTTGCAACAATCCCCCCAATGCAAATGAAGGGTTTGAACCCATGACCTTGGCCCTAATACCAATTGTTACATTGGTGGTTGTCGTTGCACCAAAAGATTGACCTGTTAATGCTCAATACAACTGTCAGATATATAAAAGATCCATGGGAGGTGGTTAAGCCATGTCATGAACCCAAATTCCATGCTACACCAAGGAGACCAAGGGATACACCATCTTGCAACAATTTTATCGTGTAGACCTACTTTGAGAAAATAAACATGATCTACCCACTAAATAGGTTGTGAAATTTGATGTGTTTTCATGTTGAGACTAAGTGACACCATTTAGTGAGTTCTTATGGAAGAAGAATACACACGATCACCTGATTACCCTATTGAGTCATTTTCAATGTTGTATTATGTGTTTTTCAACTTAAAAAATAAAAAAAAACTAGGTAAACTAGATATTTTAAAGATCCCTTGATTTTGATATGGGTGTTGAGGATTTTGATTTAGATATTTTATTTGATCTATTGTTGATCAAAATCCTCAACATCCATATCAAAATTAACATCAAAATCAAAATCTACAACATCAAGTTTCCCTAAATTCACTCGCCAAAGTAGTTGACACACTTCTCCAACAAACATCTCAATCTCCAAATTAATATATTCCTCATCAAAAACATCAAAACATTAATTTTCATCAACAACAAGATCTATCCCTACAAATTCAACATCAATAGAAAAAATCACCACAACAATCAAAACTCTTACAAGATATTAACACCATCACCAAACGTGAATACACTCCCTTAGAGGTGTCAACCAAGGTGGTGTTAAACAAACTAGTTTGTGTGAATCTCATCACTCTTCCAAAAAAAAATGCATACAGATTTATCTTTAAATTCTCATGGGATAAGGATAAGGATTGTTGTGACTATCATACAGAAAAAGTTTATGAATCACCAAGTTGCATTCAACTCAAAAATATCATCAAAGACCTTATTGATCAAGGAGAAATCATTATTGAGGATAATGTTCAAGATTCAACAATAAATGTGCTAGAAGAATGAGTAGTTTATTTGTATGTTGTCATTGATGTCACCATGTTAGTAGCTTGGTCTAGTACTCTAAACTAGTGTGTATAACTGACTTATCTTCTTTGGTGGTAGATTTGGTATTTCTGGTGCCTCTCTAGTATTCTAGTTTGCATTTCTCCAAAGTTGAAAATTTTTTATTGTGGTTTTGCGAAATTACTTATGGATGTTAAAGGCATGCATGATCAGGTTATTTTGTATTCTAGTGCTCATACAATGAATTGACATTATTCTGTTGATTGTGTTGAAGACTATTCTTGACCGACTTGTTAAGATAATTTTGATATGATATTAAAACTTATGTGTGATCTATTTCTTGGTCCAAGCCGACATAATGTAACATGCTAATGGTTAAATTGTATCTTGAAAAAAATTTGTGATCTATTGGAGCTAACAATTGATATCTTTTATAAATGAATTGCATCTAATTAGGTAAACCTAATTGATGCTTGTGATGGAGATCAGATATAAATATATGGCAAACAACCTTTTTGAATTGTAGAGAGAGTGTGTAGGCAATAGAGAAGAGACAAAAGAAATAGTGAGCGAGTAATGGATGTGAAGGTTTGATCAAAAAGGCAGCAGTTGATGAGCGAAGAATGAAGGGTGTAAAGTCTGAATACTAAGCATCTCTAGAACTGTATCAACACATGATAGATGCATCTTTCTAGTTCATTTTGGGTTGTAAAGCCTTACTCTATTTTGTATAATATTGTGTAGGCAGTGAGCCTCCTTGTTGGAAAATGAGTCCTTTTTGTAGGAAGTGAGCCTTTGTACTTGGACAGTGAGTCCTTCTTTTGGTAGTGAGCCTTTTTTGAAATTATTATATAGTGTGAGTTAACCCTCACCATGGTTTTTCCCTTATTGGGTTTTCCACGTAAAAAATCTAGTGTTCATTGTGTTGATTTACTTTCTGTTATTTGTGTTTCATGCTTATATTTAATAATAGAATAGTTTGGTTGAAGAATTGATAAGTGATAATTTTTTAAGTTTAAATTTGTGTGAAAACTAATTCACTCCCCCTCTCAATTGTCATGTACCTATTTAACAATTGGTATTAAAGCTTTTGGTTCCTTGTGTAGAGCTTAACCACTTGAGGGGGGTCCTGAAGGCTAGTTGAATGGATGATAAAGGAGAGCTCCAAACTACTCTTGAAAATCTTGATAAAGTGGAAAGAGAAAACAAAGATTTAAAATAAAAACTTGATGAAGCAAATGAATGTGTTCATAAACTAAAGGAACAGTTGAATAAATTTAAGGAAAGACACAAAGAAGTAGGTGAATAGCTAAAACAAGAGATAATTGGATTGAAAGTGACAATACAAGAGAAGAAGAGGATTGAAGAATGTATGAATGCAATGGTGTAGAACAAGTCTAATCAATGTTCTAGACTTGAGAAGGAGATAGAAACTTAAGAGTGGAACTAGAGAAGGCTAAACTCTATGAAAATATCTTCAGATTTAGCTCCGGTAAACTTAAAGAACTGCTTGTCAGACAAAAACCACGTAAGGACAAAGGTGGATTAGGAGTTGATACTGGTGAAATTTCTAAACATGTGAAGAAGAATCAAGGCAAGAGGAAGTAGAGAAGGAATTTTACAAGAAAACTGCCTGTGAGATAGCCTAATGCTCAAAGGTACCCCTCTTTTGATGGTATTTGTTTTTCTTGTAACAAATATGGTCATAGAGCAACTGAATGCAAGAGTAGGATGAACCAATTTTCTAGTTCTCTTTCCAAAAAATGTTTTGAATGTGGGAAGATTAGACATAAGGCTAAAAATGCAGACCTCAAGTAGGAATGATTAGCAGGATAGTGAGGAACGGGTTTAATGAAGGCATAATGAATCAATTCTTTAATGGTTGCTACTATACCTGTAATAAATTTGGACATAGGGAAAGTCAGTGTAGATCGAGGAATAATGAAGGACAGTTTAATCATAAAAGTGTGGTATGTTATAACTGCAATAAACTTGGACATGTATCTAAATTTTGTAAGAATAAGAGAGGAAAGAAGTCTGCTCTAGAAGAGAAGAATGAACTGGTAAAGAAGATTGGCAAAGAAGAGATGAAGTAAGAGATGGATAAGATATGGAAGAAGAAAGAAGAAGAAGAAAAACCTGAGACTCCTAATGTGTATATGCCCACATGTGGTACAAATGACTTATTCAAAATTTAGACCTAGCATGGTCTTAGGGGGACTATTATTAGAGGATTATAAAAACCCCCTGGAAGAATGGTGTGTCAGAGGCTGGCACATGGTTGGAATGTGAAGAATGTTTATTCAAAGGTTTTGTAAAAGGAATTGGAGAAAAAAATATGTTGGTATGAGGATTTGTGGACCAAATAAGGGCTTTCTGTGATAAGAAGATTGTTTTTAACATCTTTTTGGTGTTTACCACATTTAATGGGTTTTTAGGGTAAGTTCGATGATGCATAAGATGAAATTTGCAAGTTTGTTTGGTTAAATCATACTTTTGAAGAGCTTGAATAGAAGCATAGAATGATCTTGGAGCGAGCCTAAAGCATTTTTGAAAGGAATTCAAAGCTATTATATCAGGTAATCTGGAAACTTTTTCTCTTATTACAAAAGGAAAGAAGAAAATCAAAGAAGTTTCATTGAATTTCAAGAAAGCATAGAAATGGAAAGTGGATCGTGTGGTGTCACCCCTATGAAGTTGAAAAGCATTGAATTAGAAGAATATGATCCTAGGAAAATGAAAGGAATTGAACTAGGGTTGAGCGAAGTCGAATCACAGAACATAAAAACTATAGGGATGGATTTATGGAGTGAATTTTCCAACATGAATTGTTTCAAGGATGGAAGCATTATTTTGGACAAACCCTATTTGATCTCATAGGAAGCTGTTGATGCGATCACTAGATTATACATCAATGGAGAACACCCTGGAAAGAAAACTATGAAGTATAAATATGTGGAGGAGATGACCAACATCAGTAGAGATCTTAGAGCACTGTTGATTGATACACTTGTTGATTCGGTTGTTAGGTATGTCGCGTATGGTATTTCATACAAAATTTATTTCAAAAACCATGAAAGTTCAACTTTGGCGATTGTCATACATATTTCCCACATGGTGGTTAAGGAGAATAGACAATTTGATTTATGTATCTTGTTACTTGATAATTTGCTTGAAAATGTTTGAATTTCATTGGTTGAGAACTATCCCTTTCATTTTGGATCCTTCCTGGTGTGTCTGGTGTTTTACTTTCTGAATTCTCTACCAGGAAAAGATAATGTGATGTGGGAATCTAGTATCCCTATTGGAAATAAAATTTATAGATATCTAGAGTCTTTGGAAGATAATGTAAACATGTGCAAATTATATTTCTCATCTTTGAAAGCAAACCCTTGCTTTGGTGTATTTGCATCAAGTTGATTTGAAGTGGGCTTTTCCTCTAGAAAAAGAGAATTGGAGGCTGTTATTAGTGATTTCCTTTTGGAATCGAAAGGGAGAAAAGAGATAACTAAAGAAATCATTGACATTTTAGATGAGAAGGAGAAAGAATCTCTGACTGGAACTGAAACCCCTGATTCTAATGACATCCAGTCTATGATAGTTGAAGGAAAAATAAAGAAGATTGGTGAACTATGGAATGTTGCCTCACCTATTGAAAAACTAAAAATTGATGATGCTCTGGTAGATTATCTACTTCGGAAAGGTATTAAAGTATCTGTTGTTTCTGATTTCTTGCTAGAAAATCTGATTGAGATTGTTGAAGAAAGGATGTTGCTTAAAGGTCTGAAAGGATGTAAGATGGGAATTTTGGTTGAAAGAAGATGTGAAAATGCTAAGAAGAGATTGTTTGGATTGATTGTGGAAACAAAGAGGTGTATTAAAGAAATTTCAGATGTTTACAAGTATTGCCTTCAGTGGCCTGCAGCTATAGATAATTTCAGAAGCAAAATTGAAGCGATTGAAGCTGAAGTGAACAACATTGGAAAGAATTTTGATATATTTGAAGATAAATAAGGGAAGCAAAGATTGAGAGTTTGTGAACTACAAGTTGAACTAATCATTACACAAAGACATAGAGATGATGTGACAAAGACCTTTTGGATTCTTAAAGAAATTGTTGAAGTCTGGTTAGAGCATCTTTCCAGAATTCTTATTGATGTAGAAGATATTGAGAATCAATGTTTCATTATAGGTTGGTCACCATCTTTTACTCTGTTGGGATTATTGGAAATTACATGCACAATATTGGAGTTTTTGTATTAAACTGGAAGAAGTTGTATCCAGTTCTCAAGGAAAGGTATAAGAAGGTATTCCAAGTGAAGAATGTCATCTTCACTTAATTTTTGTTTGTTTAAAAGCTCTGGATTGTTGGAATTTTTTGGAAATCTTTTGAAATTTTGATGTCACCATGTTTACACTCATTTTTGGCACCCTTTTCCATTGATGTCAAAGGGGGAGAGTGTTGGAGATAGTGGAGAAAGTTGGGGAAAGTAAAAAAATTTGAGGAAAGAAAGAAAATTTTGTTTACATGTTGCCATCAATGACAAAGGGGGAGATTGTTGGAAGAATGAGTAGGTTATTTGTATGTTGTCATTGATGTCACCATGTTGGTAACTTGGTTTGGTACTCTAAAATAGTGTGTATAACTAACTTATCTTCTCTTATGGTAGATCTGGTATTTCTGGTGCCTCTTTGGTATTCTAGTCTGCATTTCTCCGCAGTTGATAATTTCTGATTGCAATTTTGGGAAATTACTTATGGATGTTAAAAGCATGCATGATCATGTTATTTCATATTCTGGTGCTCCTCGTGTTGTTCATAGCCTTGACAACACTATATTTTCATTTTTGTGTATCCTCTACAATATTATCACTATTGGAAGTCCATCAATCAAATCAATCAATCCTATCTTGGTTTTCAAAAAAATCCCAACTAGATCACTGATATCATCACATATCCATATCCACTCATCAACATCATGTGAAAATATCAAAAACATTTGAAACATCTCAAAAAATATATAAAAAAATCTAAATATTTGTAAATTTCAAAACCCCAAAAACATCCATAATATCATCCAAAGCATCCTCAAATTCTCAAAAACATCCATATATTATCAAAACCCCTAAACAAGTCTAAAAACATTAAAAAAATTAAAAAACACTTGTCAAACTATGTTGTCTCTATGCTTACATAGGAAAGGCCATCTTTTGATGATCCCTTGAGGCTTAGGTTAGTCCTTTAGTGGTCCATCATAATAAACTAATAGTCCATCAATGTTCATATGCCATTAATAAATGATCAAGGTTTGGTTGAATTGCATTGTCTCTATGCTTAAGTAGCCAAGGCCATCATTGATGAGCCCCTAAGGCATTAGGTCAGTCCCCCTTAGGTCCTATTCTTAGTCTAACCTTGGAAAATACAAAAACATTTGGATAACTTTAAAACTTAAACATTCAAATACATAATCTCAAAAGTTCAAAAACAACCTCAAAACATTTCAAAGCATCAAAAACATTAAAATATTTGGAAATAAAATCACCCATCCCATTTCACTTTCAGCTATCATAAAATTTCATCCTGATAAATTGATCACCATCTTCAACCTTTGGTAACACAAATGTAAATAGGTATAACAATTAGTGAAATGCAAACTTTAAAGTGTAGAAGTCTTAAGTCTTGATAGTGAGTAAACATGTCGGTTAACATTTGTATTAGCAACCTATCAAATAGTTAGAGTTAGTCAAACATCTAATAACATTTCCTAAGGATATATCTTTCCTATAGTGGACATCATCATTGGAATTCACCTTAATCACATCACTTTGGCAAGAGATATGAATAGCATTGCATGCTTTTTTATTTAGATATTTTCTTATGGTTGATCTTGTTGGTCCATTCTAATGATCTCTCGATGATTTATACTAAAAATTTAGAGAAGAAGGAATGGGGCATTGATCATTTCTTTCATTTGCTATGATTGTTGGATATTCTTGTAATACAACCTTGGAAAATACTTTTCATGTGTGTGGGGATAGTCTCAGTTAAAATAGTGGCTAGGACATATCAGGTTCTTCATTTTAGTCTCCTTACTTTGATGGCTTTATTCTCTTACATGGTCAAACAAGGTTTTCTATGTTAGGTATGAACAAGGATACTTTTATTTGTTTGTAGAGTCAAATTCCATTGCATTAGATACAATGTCATCCTGGATTTCAATACCTTGATGCATTGTGTCTATTTTCTATATAAAAAATAACGAATATTATGATGAATTTATCCTAATCTGAGAAGCAATTTAGTATCATCTATCCTATCTAATCACATATCTAATAAAGTCTCAAATAATAATAGATTTGTTGGACTTCTAAACCAATCACAAAAGTAAACGCTAGTCAATATCCATCTCATTCTTCTACTTTTATCCATCTTGTTCTTCAATATCTACTAGCATTTCTATCCAAGTATCGAATCTATGTGATATACATAAAACATATACACGAGGTTATCCATATCTAATGACTATTTATGCATCATAAAATCTATCTACATCGAACATCTAAGCTTTCTAAGAATTATTTTTTGTCCTCATTGCAACCAAACCAATCATGTATATTTGTCATGGTCTCGACCTAAAATTCTATTTTTTTGCTCAATATCTTGAGGGGGTAGCGTACTAGCATTTTGAATTTTTGATCTAAGCAACAATTTCAATCTAAGCAGCATCAATTCTTTGAAGCAACACAATAGGTACCTCACTTCAAAGAGGGGGAAAATGTAGACAGTTAAAATTGTCTTGTTCAATATCACACATCCTATTCAATTTATTAACACCATTTTCATCCTAATTCGATCATTCTCATCTATTTAATTAAATAATACTAATTGCTTAGTTAAATTCATCATTTTCTTTTGTTAATTAGATAATCAATATTATTGGATTAATTCACCCCTTTCACGCTAATTTTCATCCTATTTAATTAAATAATGCAAATTTTTTAATTAAATTTCTTCATTCTTCTCATTTGATTAAATAATTATAAATATTTAATTATATGTCATAAATCCTACTTTTTAATTAAATGATCTAATTGTTTAATTAAAGTCTTAAATTCCTTCACCTTGCACAACTAAATAGTTTCCTAATTATTTAATTTACTAATTTTCCACTCCTCAAAGAATATTCTCAGGGACCTCTCTTTCAAATTCAAATATTTCCCACCAAATGGAAATATCTTCCAACATTCTTCCTAAAACTAAATGACTTGTACATTCTAATTCAATTAGAGACCTTGATTAAATTCAATGATCCATGTCATTCTTTAATCTCATCCATAGATTTGATCATTGATCCATGCCATTCTCTCACATTAATTTCTATCCATTGATTAGCTAATCTAATCCTAGCCATTAATTCAACCAAAAATCTTATAAATATCCATCATTTCCATGAGTAAATCATCCACAAAGCATTTGAGTAATCATACTATAGCCAATTTCATATTCATTTTGAAAGCATTTTTCCATTTCCATTGATTTCGCCATTAGAGGTCATAAAACCTTTGCTTCAACAATGGGATTAGGAAAGGGCTGAGAATTTCACATCAATTCAGCACTAGTCCCCCAATGGGATGTGGTTTGCTTGTGTTAATTAGATATTTCCTTGGAATTTGCAATGTTATTTCATGTTTAAAGCCAAAATATATTATGATATGTTGCTCCTTGCAAGATGAAAGATGATTACATAAAGCCCCATTTATACCCTCATGGATGGTAGTGAGAATGTTGTGACACTACAACTACCACATGGCAAGGAGTCAAGAACAATGAATGTTAATGGATTATACATTCAGTTTGATCCCCATAAGGACCAAATTATCTTAATTTCTTCCTTAATAAACAACATTCATTAGTAAGATGTTCAAGTGTTCTATGATATGCACAATAAGACATTTTTTTACTCTTACCTTTCTTATCTTCCCATTCATAGATAAGTGGTAATGTATCGTGTCCTAGTTTGAGAAGTGTGTATAAGGTTCTTTTAGTCTTGGTTATAGGATGCAAGAAAGGTAACTTCTTAAGTTTGTACTTCTTGGTTGATGGGAAAATGACTTGATGTAAAGGTGGAGGATCTTGGTAACTTAGTCCTTTAATATGTTTAGATGGTGTTTGTTCCAAGAGATGGCAGACTTCATGTTCATTCTTAATGTCACATCCTTGTTCCCTCAAAATCCAAAATGCTTTCCCATAAGTCTTTTCCAAGTTGATGGGTGTGTTTATGACTTTATGCTCATATAATGGAGGGTTAGTTGATGTTCTTTCCTTGTGATTGTTATTGATATGTGCTTCCATGTGCATTGGTTAAGGTATGCTTTTTGACTCACTTCTGGGGTATAAAAGAGTGAACATTTCAAGTGGTGGTATGGTCTAGGATGTTGTTAGTATGGGGTATTAGGCCATTACATTGAGGGATAAAAGGTTGTATTATTCTCAAGGTTACACAAGAAATTTTGAATGAATTCATGCATGCTCTCTTCATCTTGACCTAGGGCCTCAAAAAGACTTGTAATAGGAGATGAAGTATCATGATTGTCATTATGAGAAATAGGTTCATTTCTAAACGCACATCTTGAAACATCCACCAAGGAATTCAAAGAGGTCAAAAACTTGCCAATACATTGATCCATCATGATGATATAATGCTTGTACTAAGGTTCAGATTATTATGCAATAGGTGACTAGAAAATAGATAGCATATCCAAACAAAGGCCCCTAAGAGGGTTCTACCATATAAATTTTGGTCCTAAAAAGTAAGACAGAGGCACCCAGGGCGTCTGTGTCCTAAGAAGGGTTTCAAAAACTTCAAAGTTTGATTGTTTAAGGTGTTGTTTAAGGTTCTCATATCTATATTAAAATAGGTCTGACAGTAAATTAATTTCTAGATTTTGTTAATTTTAGGATTGTGAATTTAACAATGCAAGTATGTAACAATGCAGAAATAGAATTCAGACATCAAAATCCAATAGAGAACACAAAATAGAGCTTTGGTTTGAAATTCAGTCACAAATATTAGGACATAGGCACCCAAGGCATTTGTGTCCTAGATAGGGTGACTAGAAATTCAAAGTTTGATTATGTTTGTTAATGTTTAAGGTTCCCAATTTTGTGCATAGTTTGTTTTGACAATGAATATTATTCTAGATTTTGCTAATTTTATGACAATGGAAATGAAAAATGCAAGTGTGCAAATCTATGAAATATGAATGACAACTTTTGAATACAATTTTTAGATACAAGATGCAATTATTGACTAATCCCAAGATGCAAAGTCCTAAAAATGATGATTTGATGTTATTTTGAAACAAAATTATGCAATTTTTCACTTTTTTGACCTAAATGAAAGATGCCTAAATGAAACAATGCATAATTTCAATTTTTTATGATCTAATGAATGCAAATTGAATGCAGATCTGATCTAAGAGGACTGAAACAAACCTTATTACAACTTCCAATACAATATGAATGCAATATTTTTGGTTTTTATGACTTTTTATGATGCAAAAATGAAACCCCAATGATATGCAAAACCTAGATCTAGGGTGAATTTTAAGAAGGTATATTGTAACATCTCAAATTTTGCTTACAATTAATAATGTTAAGTTAATTAAATATTTATGGAAAATGAAATTTATCAACTATGACTTGTGATAAATTTAAGATTTCAATGTCATTTGAAATATATCTATATCCATGTGATTGAATATGAAGGATGAATGCTATGAAAAAGAATGGAATATTTTCATTTCAAGCATTGGTTAATGGTTATTGATGAAACTCTACAAGTTCAAGTGTGTGAATGCAGGAATAGGTTGAAGACTAAGAACATGGTTGAGGTAGGAGTATTTAGCTAGATGGCAATTGGTAAGCATGATGGATTCTAGAGTGTGCACACACCACTGAAAATCATAGTATCTGCATTTAACTTGTAATTTGGTAGATATCATTTTTCTTGTGTGAAATGTGTAAATGATTAATTAGGTAAGCTTATGGAAACAAATTTATTGGAGTATTTTCTTTACCTTGTCCATTTGATGCTAATTTCATACTAGTAATGGTGTTGGAAATATTTTTTTATGTACATATTAATTTCTCTTGAGTAGAATGATTCAATTAAATTTGAAAATAACTACCCTTATAAGAGGTAAAAAGAAAATAAATGATGAATATATCTATATATATACATATATATATATACATACATACATACATATATATATACATACATATTGTTACCTATTTTTCACTCCGAGCTCAAACAGGTAGAGCTGGATGAAGTTCATCATTTATAGGAACAAAAATTTTCATGTTTTGCTGATTAAGTGTTCAGTGATCATCATTGAGATCATCTTACATATGAATCATAGTTTATTGTGCAAACGTTTAAAACAGGAAATTGAGAAAATTTGCATAATAATGCTTTTATTCATTTTATAAAAAATGTTGAATCCCACACAAGCTGTGGGAGTAACTCTTTTGGATTTTTACAATCAAATAAAGAATGCATAAGCAATGGTATGCTATACAACTAAAAATAACAAAAGCATAGGGTAGAAGATGATTCATCATTACTTGGAATGACAAATCGTTGACGGTTGAGGTTTTCAGTTGTGACGTCAGTTCTAACTCCATTTCCAGTTTCAACTCCAGTTCCAACTCCAAAAGCATCTGCAAGAAATATAAAAGATGACATTAGAGATGGTCCCTAAGTAATGACGGATCAAATCCTATCATGTGCCTATGCTACTAACAGGAATATAAGATACAGTCAAAACAAGCATTCATCAGATGATTGCAAAAATCAAGAGAAAAAATGTAATTCAATGGAAGCTTTCAGCTTCTTTTATTTTGCTAACATGTTTGTTTCAGTGTGCAGGAATAGGTTCATCATGTTCAAGATCATTTCATTAGATATGTGGAGTAAAATAGGCTCCCACAAGGGTTGAGCTCAGCATATCAAGGAGGATACACTCACAATTTTCATACAAAGTTCATGAATATTGATAACAGTCATTAAAAGCATCAATGCTACACTCATCAAATTTCATATTCTTTTCAGCTCTACTTTACATTTTTTCATTATATCTAAATAAAGTATTGAGTCTCTTTGCATTGAAGAGAAATAGAATATTTGAGCATTGGAATGTTTTTTATAACTTCAAAAGCATATCATTGTAATCATAATCATGGAGTATAACAGATTTGCAATAATCCATTTCTCTACAAGTTCTTTAACAGAAGGCAGCAATTTTTCCTTAGTCAGCATTTAAGAGATATGGAAGATACAGATTCATCAAACAGACATGTTGTTTCAGGTTTCAAATGAGAATATTAAAAGATCATGAGTCTGGAAAGTTAAACATTCAACTGCTACTGACGAGGTTAATGAGAAGTTCAGATTTAGCAATATTTACAGGTAATTTTAAATGGAAAATGATAGTTCCAGTTATTACCAGTCTTGAAGCTAGCAGAGGAAGCTTCTCAAAGTGTGGTGGAATTTCATTATGCAAAATGAAGCATTTTCTTTTATCAAACAGGTATTACACTATTACAAGTGCCAGTGAGACAATAGTGAGGTATGAGTTGATTAGCATTAGCAATGAATGGAGCATCTATTTTTCAATGGTAGTTCTTATTTGCAAAGATACAGAGAAGTAGTTTTGCATGAAAGAAACTGAGCAGCAATTACCTAGAGCAGCAATTACCTTGAGCAGCAATTATCATGAGCAGCAATTATGAACAACAATATTCAGCAATATATGTTTAAAGCTACAGCCAGCTTTCAATTTTTATATTTTATCAAGTGACAATCACAGTTGTGAGAACAATACACTCTACTGTCATAAATACTAAGGGAAGCAACAGCTTATGAATTAAATGACAAATGCATTCAAAAGTGAGAGAATATCACATATTTAAAAGGATTGCATTAACAGTAACAAATATTTCATATATTGATTGAATGGAAGCAATAAAGCTCAAATACCCATGTGGAGTTTTCCTCATATATACGAAAATATGAAGATGCTACATTTTTAGTTGTGGAATAAAATCAATGACAGATTTTCATGGTATATAGCAAGAGATGTTTAGTTTCTAGTCATGGTTACAGCCTGGAGCTTTCTGTTTTCAAAATTTAGAGATATTCATTTAATTCCTTCACTTTGAAATCATAAGTATATACAGGAGCATTGGAGGTTGTTATGACTAACATACAGTTGTGCAAGAATACAATAAAGATAACCGAGCTTGAGCAAGTAAAGCAAGACAAGGATCAAATTTTCGTGATTTCAGTTTACTGAGGTTTTTAGTGCTTCATTTAGCTGAATTTGGAGAGAATATTATGCAAGTGAAGGCGTCTCTCAATATACAAACCTTAGGCACACTATTTCTAAGCAAGAGACTCCTGCAAATTCGTGTTTGAAAGAAATATGGGCGAATTAGTGGAAAAAATGTGATAGTTGAGCAAGAACAACTTTGTAATTAGTCACATATTATTTATTAAAGGCATTTTGCTCAGGAGAAACCCTAGGCGAGCTTCTTCTTTACTGAATACAACAGTATAGGGTGTCACATTGATGTAGCCATAGCATACACAAGAAAACATGTTTATTCAAAGAGGAAAACAACAGAGTATAACAAAGAATGATAATATTAGAAGGAATGTTCTGTATTGTGCATAGTCACACCTTTAAAGCTTCATGAAATGCTACGTAATGGAGTCAAACTAATTAAAAATGAACTTACCTCATGAATTTTAACAAGATTCAGATTAGGAAGTGTTGAAAAATGCAGATTCGGATAATTTCATGATGAGTTCAAGCTGAACCATACCAGGTAGCATGGCGGCCAGTTTTTCTTCTCGAATCTTCTCTTTGTAAAATGCAAAGTAATGATAATGTTTTTAGGGTTTGATGGCTCTTTGTCCATTCGCCCTAAGTCAAGATGGGGTTTAAATTTGGACATAATCATTATCAAATGTTCCTAGCAAGTGGTTAGCTTTATCAAGCAATGAAGATTGGTGCTTTATGGCAGAACCTTTAAATTATTGACAAATTTATGCAAGTGTGGTCAAATGGTGATTATTTAGTGAAAAGTGTGAAATACATGCTAAGTGTGATATATGGAGCTTGAAGATCATGAAGCAAAGAGATGTATTTTCACATTTAGCTTTATCCTTGATATTTTACTTGCATAATTTAATGTAAATGAATTAATTAGATGATACATTATAAATCATTTAATTAATTCATCTTTGTCAAATGCAAATAAAGATATTTTGTAAAGCTAAATCACATTTTACTTCAGTTATACATTAGATTGTTAACTGGAGATTTATCATGAGAAAAATGGACTTTAAAATGTGCATGGGCGAGTTGGTAAGAATGAGGCAGTTTTGCATGCTTTAGCCCACTTTTTAGTGATTTCAGTCCAGTTTGAGTTGCAGATCAATTACATGCTTTATGACTGCCAGTTTGAGATTGAGTTCACTCATTTTTGCATGAGTTTGAACCACTTTTTTAGGGATTTTCACTTATGCTCAGATTTCACTTTGGGATTGTCATCTTTTCACTTTCAGATCACTTCCAGTTGCTTATTCATGCACTTTGGAGTGCCCTCAGTTTGTATATATTGAAAAAGTTTATCTTTTTCATCTCTAGTTCTTGTTTTTCAGCCTTTGCACTATGCAAAGCGAATCATCTTGTAACTCAGCTTTTAGATTAATACAGCAGTTTTTTTATAGGTTCAAAGTGTGTAATTGTAGAAGATTTCTTTGAGTTTTAGTACTTTAGAGTTTTCCTTCTAGATTTCAAGCATCATTTTTAGTGAAGAATTTGATCGAAGAGTTTCTTTGTTTCAGTTCTGAAACCTCTGATTTTCTCTGTCTTTTTCACATATCTGTATGTAATTTAGTTTAAGTTCACTGGTTATGCACTGTGCTTATAAATCGATTAATTAATTTTGTCGTGAAAACCTCATTTTCCCTCAATATTGCATTAAGATCAAAGCCTCTATTTAAATCATTCAAGTGATTAAATTATTAAATCAGGTTGTGCAAATTAGAGTTTTGAGGAGTTTATTGTGAGTCATAATTGCAATTCATTATCATTTAGGTGCAATCACCTCTCGTAGTTTTTTAGGATTTCAATTCAAGCAAGCTTTCTATCTCTTTCCTAGCCAAGTTAGTTAGATTTTAGGAGGTTTCCATCAGGGAACCAGCCTTCTCTAGAGATTGATTCTCAAAATTAGACAACCCATAGGCCTGAGAATCATTCCATGTTTCAACAGATTGCTGAATTTAACTATTCAAGAGTTTGGGTGCAATCTGATTGACAACACATACATACATACATACATATATATATATATATATATATATATATATATATATATATATATACATACATACATACATACATACATATATATACATATGTATGTATATATATGTATGTATGTATGTATATATATATACATACATACATATGTATGTATGTATGTATATATATATATACATACATACATATGTATGTATGTATGTATATATACATATATATTGTTGTGGTAAATTGTTTCCTCTTTGTTTGAAATGTTGAATAGAATTATTTATATGAAATTTAGAAAATATGAATGGATAACACATGAGAAACAATTTAATCAAGCATATGGGAAAATAATAATAACACCTTTAACACCATGAAATCTAACCAACGCCCATAATGGAAAGAGATTTTATGCTCAAAAAGCATGGAGGAGTGGGTGGCTAAGTATGAGGAGGATGTGGGAGAGTAAAGACCACCTCCAATTTTAGAAATTACAGGAATCCTTGGTCAGGGTTGGGTGATTTTGAATAAAGGGAAGGATTTTTAGCAAAAAGCAAAGAGAGAAGATTTGGGACAAATCACAAAGGAAGGAGTGAACCTAGGAAGAGGTGTTGTTTCCATATTTGAATAAAGAAAAAATAACCATATACTTGCAACAAGAAGGAGGTAATTTGAGCTCTTAATTTGGTTTAAATGTTGTTTCCTTCTTTGCAAAAAGGATGGCTTTTCTTGTTCTTACATTGACCTTATTTGAAAGAGTAATGAATGTTTAGTTCTTGACTTCTCTTATGTTTGTACATTCAATTTCCTTAAATCATTGGCAACCCTTGTGTTTGAACCTATTTTATGTGTAAGTCAAACCAAGTGATTCCATTGTTAGTTGTGTGAGGTGGGAAAAACCACCATTCATTTGCTATGTTTCAATGTTTCCATGCTAGAGTTTGATCCACTCAAACTCATTCTTTCCCATAGCTAGGTCTTAGTCTACATGCTACCTCTTTACGAGCGAACATTACCGTATATTCTTGTTTTTGCTAATGAGTCTTACCCATTGTAAGAATCCTTTATGTTTGGAAAGACCCTCAAGTGGGGTGATGACTCCTTAATGGCATTGAACAGAGTTGTATGTTGGGTTAAAGAACCTGCAAAGAGTCAAATTCTTTGTTTTCTTGCAAACAGAGTGTTGTATGCTCATACAATCACTAAATCTGGTGATGACTTTCCTTTTTGAAATAAAACTAGTCAAACAAATTAATTTCATTCCACTGAAATGTTTTAATGTGAAACATTAGTTTAAATGTGTGTTGGAGAACAATTTTCATCATTCTAAGTAAATACATGTTCGAGCGACTATTGTCATTCTTCCCTTTGATGAATGATACTATTGTTCATATATCTATACTTGTTGTTAAATGATTCTATCAATTTTCCTTAGCAGACTATCAAACGACTACCATCGTTCTAGGCTTTAGCCCGCTATTAAAAAATTTCTATTGTTCCAAATTTGAAAATAACACAAAATGATTGATAATGTTTTGATTAAAAAGGTATTAAGATGAATGTTGCATATGATATATTATTGATCTCACTACCTATTCTTAAGGCATTAGTAGGTCGAGGGATGTTAATAATCCCATTGATATTTTCAAGTTTCTCAAGACACAAAATGATGTGTATGCATATATATACATATATATGTATGTATGTATACACAGTCATTCGATTGGGTTGTTAACCAATGGTATCAAATGATAAACTTACACCATTCCTTTTTTGGATTAAATGGTACCTCTATTATATGAATGATAGTACCATCAATCATAAAGATAATGAATATATTAAAGGCACTTAAAGCTTATCAATAGCTCATGCTTATCGTACCTGCAATAGCATGCATATCAACCTATACTATTAAAAATGTATAAAGGGATAATAATAATAGAGCAATACTCATCATGTTATTTTGATCTTGAATATTATTGAGTGATGATTTAATCTAAACAATAACTACATTGTTCTTTATTGATAACGTTGGTTTAAAAGAATGAATAAAAAATTGAATAATATGTGATTACCTATAACAACCTCTGATCAAAAACAAAATGGCACTCTTATCAATGAGCCAAGAGGGATGAAACTAGTTTTAAACTAAACATAATATTCATTGACTGATTGTTCAATGACTTGGTTTTAAATGAAAGAGAACATTTGTAAATATTAGAATGGAATAAGAATAACTTGTGATTTCTCTAGAGAAGTAAGTCAGCTTGGAATGTTTAGATTATGATTAAACATAGATTAATTATGATGTTGATTACAATTTTTTTCTATGTAAAATGACCTTGAGACATTTTGGTTAAAATTCATGTTCATACAAAATTCTAGTGACTTCTTGTCCTTTATATTTCATTTGAATCTAATTGTGCATCTGATGAAAGTTGACATCTTTCTGGATATGGAAATATATATGTAAAATGGATCTTTCTTTTTCAAAGAACGTATATGCATACACTTTTTTTTTAATAGAAGGTCATATATGTGTACATGCATAAACCTGGAATTTATGCATTACACATACATGTGATATGCCTTTGTTGATGGTGTTTTCTGTACAGCAACAACTCAGACAAGATACAAGTATCCTATCTCTCTTGAAAGGCAAATCTCTATCAGCAAGCCTCAAGAGATAACCCCAAGGTCTCTAATGTTGGGTCTTGACAATGCATAAACAACTCAGTGATAATGTGAAAATGTTGGTAATCACAAGGGGCCCTACAAATGAACAATGTTGGAAGCATACTTTCATCAGATGCAACAATATGGTGATGCTTTCAATCTCAAAACTAACCCAGATTCAAAATAAATAGAAAAAGAGATAAGGGTTTTAGAGAGATTCAACTCTAAACTAACTCCTAAGATCAATCACAATAATGATGAATGTTACAAATGGACAGATCTCTAGTAAAACCAATCTCTGCTTGATCAAGGACAAGCCCACAACTCTGTAGAAATTGTGCAATCTTCGAAGGAAACTGAAGATTTTCAGACTATGAATATTCATCCACATACCCAATAACTGGCGCAATGTAAACAAGCATCCATAGTTGAACTTAGCACAAAATAAGGCCCAAACTAACTTTACACAGCAAATTACAATCAGCAAATTGCTAAAAGTATGGATCGGAGATCGATCAACATCATTAACATTTTACCATTATTGCAAAGAACTAAAATCTAACATCTAACATTAAGAATTAAGAACAAGAAACCATAAACTGTCAAAGTGTAACACAAAGCTTTCCAAATCAACAATCCAATTGCATTAACTTCTCCAACATTACATAACAATTTCCAGTCTCTCATCTCTCCTACAGCTACTAACTTCTCTAACTTAGCCAATTCTGGCTTTTACAACCTCTAATCAGCTATTCTAACCCCTAAATCTAACCCCTTACAAATGAGAAGGAACTGGCCTTTTATAGAAAATTACATTTTTAATCAAAGGCCAGGATTAAATCAATCCAATGGCATAAATTACACTTCTAGAAGCATCCAACAGTTACATTTAATTCAAGAGCTCATGGTACATCATCATCCAATTGCATAAAAGTAGTTACATCATGGAACAATGAGGAAACAATATTATGCCAGCTTGTCATTAATAAAAATTCTGATTGGATGATGAAATCAGCTTCACATGTCTTCCAGAAACTCCTTCTAGTTGTAGACAGTTTGAGCATAAATTCTTATGCAGGCCCCACTTTTAATATTTGAATTGAACTCTTCCATATTTCCCTTTTGGCACGAAACCATATGCAAGTTCCCCTTTTGATTTATTTAATCCTGAAAAATAGATATCATCATTAGTAGCTCACATGTTAAAAATCCAATCCAAATTAAACTTGAATAAAATTTTGGCATTTTAAAAAAACTTACATATTTTTATGGAAACTTTCCTTTTTTTGAAATTTTTATTTTTCAAAATTTTTTCTCCATCTCAAAATTTCATTTTAGGAACATTTTAAAATTTCAAGATAAAAATTTCCATTTTGGAAAAAATTGTTTTAGAAAAATTTCCATTTTGGAAGAAAAAAAATCATTTTTCAAATTTTTCCATTTTGGAAAAAAAATCAATTTTCATTTTGGAAAATTTCAAGATTTTGAGGGGGTCATGGAAATTTTGGGGATTTCCATTAGGGACAGAAATACCTGAATTCCCTGCAAGGTCAAAATCCCCTAAACCTCAGAACTTTTTTCTAGAAGGAATTTTCAAAAATTTCAAAAAAGCAACCTTGCCTAATTTTTCATCCTCTATTCATGGGTGCAAAAAAGAAAATTTATGTTTTTGGAAAATTTTAGGATTTTGAGGGCGTCTTGGAAATTTCCAAAAATGGAAATTTCGGGGATTTCCATCAGGGACGGAAATCCCCCAATTCCCTACAGGGTCAAAATCCCTTAAACTCCATAACTTTTTTTCTAGAAGGAATTTTCAAAAAGTTCAAAATGAAACCTGGCCTAATTTTTCATCCTCTATCCATGGGTGCAAAAAAGATTTACATATAACATTGAAAATTCACTTCAAAATCCTCATTTTCGAATTCCAAGATAGGCGAATTTCCCCAAGAGCCTCAAAATATTGCCTCCATCAAACCCAGTCTAGACTTAATCCCAAAATAACCTCCCAAGAAGTGCAAAACTAGAATTTGACCAAGCCAAGAGGCAGAGATACAAAAGAAAAAAGAGGGTCCCCACCTCTGGTGGGGTGTGTGTGTGAAATTTGTACAACAACCTTCTTTAAAATTGATTTATTTTCTTTATCTAAAAACGTAGATTTCATTCCAAGTAGAAAGGAATAAAGGAAATATTGACAAAATGTATGTTGATGCATGTACTTTGATATTCTTAACATAATTGATGAAATGGAATGTGTATTTTGTTTAATTGACTGATTGCATTGTTATCAAATTTTGTTTAGTTCCTTTCATACATTTGTTGAACCAGAATAGCCAAGATGATACAAACATAGACTATTTTGTAGATTGTTTGATTCTTTATCATGCAAAGATTGGCTATAAAAACTACTAGAAACTAGGTTGAATGATTTGTGAATTGTGTAAATTGGATAAGATGTGTGTTACCTTATGTATGTTGGAGTCTACCTTCCAAAACGAGTGTTGAAAATGGGTTAATAGATATTATAGGTTTTTCTTTTCCAAAATCTATTCTTTTTAGTTGTATACAACATATGCTTGGCTGAGCATTTGTAGTCTATTATGTTGAATGGTCTATTTTTATGATCCTAACATAGATCTTGCATGTTCTAAATGTAGATAGAAATGCATGTAGTTGTTAGGAATGCACCAAATTTCACCTTGCATATCATATTCTCTTACTAAATATTTCATGTAGGGTCGAGTATTCTTCAAGCCGGAAGAATTCCAGGGAAGCTAGCTTTATGGTTGGGTGGAAAAGTGCTTGAACCATGTTCTCGTCCTCTAGATGCAGCTAGCATTGAAGAGGAATCACATGGAATTCCATTTTTTATTATTGTACTTTGTACTATAAGATGTAAACTTGAGTTGACTAAGTAGCAATGTTGGCCTAAGTCAAACTATATAACTTGTAAAATTGACATTTGGAAATGAATATAAATTATTCTTTTTGAACATATTGTGCTATGATGGAAAATAGTTGATTTATTATGTCTTTAATTTATTATTCATTGTAGTGTAGGAAAGTGTCCCTTTTTCACACTTAATTTGGGAATAATTAATAAATAAATGAGCATAATGATGTCTTAATTTAGTGTTGTAATATGTATTTCACATATTCACATTAAGTTTAGAGCCCCTTTAATTAAAATGAACTTAATTGTGCCTTGTTTTTGGTGTTGTAAGGTGTATCTTTACACTTTCACATTAATCTAGGGCTTTATTAATTAATTGAGGTTAATTTTCCTTAATTGGCCCCTTTAATTCAAATCCAAGCCTAATTAATTACAAATTTTGAGGGATAAAACCTGAAATTCATTAATGCCTTAACATAAGGTTTAACATTGAACAATGTGTGTCCTAGGCAAGTGGCCTAGGACCCATTTTCCATAGGGCTAATAGGTCCTCATTTGCACCTAGGACCTAAATTCAAATTATGTTTTTGATGATTTTTCAATGATTTCAAATGTACATTTGGATGTCAGCTTGTGATATTTGAATTTAGAGAATTAATGTTAAGCAATGTATAAATAAGAGGTCATTTCACTATGTTTCACCTAGCAATTTTATGAGATATTTGATCCTAGAAGATTTTCAAGCAAGTTAAAAGCATTCAAGAGCATTTTCAAGGAATTCAAGGGTGGAATTGTTGAAGATTATTAAAAACAATCAAGACTATCATCATGTCAAATATTTCTTACATCATGCATGTTGTTTGAGCTAATATGGTGATGTAGTGTTCAAGATCTATGCAAGTATTCAAGGACATTATCTCTAATCAAGTTTCATGATCAAGATCCACATCCATTGAGGCCACTTCATGCTAGATTTTAGATCTACAATCCAAGATTCAAATAAGGTTTGGTGAGTTGTTACTATAGACATCCAAATTTGACCAATCCCACATCGTCAAATTCGTCCCTTTTACTCGTCTATTCCATCGATATTAATTAAATAATTTATTTAATTAATAGTCCCCCTTTGCTTAAGGTTCCTAAAGTATTTAATTTAATAATTAAATACTTTACCTTTCATCCCTTCCTCCCTAAATTAAATAAATACATCAATTTATTTAATTTAGTCATTTAGCCTTTTGAATTTAAATCAATTTTAAATTCCCTTTTTTCTCTCTCATTGTCACATCCTCCATAATATTCTTCTAATATGGATTAGTTTAATTAATCCGTGATTAGGATGTGCACACCCTTAATCAGGATTAATGTCACATCCTCCATATTTATCCACTTGTCTCTAATCCCTCATTAATCTTCTTAATCACCTGTTTGCACAACCTTAATCTAATCACATGCCATCTTTGGCATGTTCTCCAATTCAACCTTTCATAAGTGCTTTCCTTTTTGAGCCTTGAACTCTTCCCCATGTGAATTTAAAATTCACATTTATTCATTCAATGCATTTCTCTTCCCCATGCAAGTTGTTGGGAAATTCCAAATTCTCTCACTTGTCAATTCAGTCATATGGGACAACGGATTCCTTTATAAGGACCTTGTCTTATCCACAAGGTACTTCTAATCATATGAATTTAAAATTCATATTTCTTCCCCCAACAACTTTTCTCATCCCTATGATGATAAGAGAGGACTTTCTAAAATTCCTCACTTGTCACCATCACCCTCATATAGGGACAAGAACTTCATTTTTAAGATCTTCCCCTAATCCCAAGGTACTTGCAAGTACCTCCACCTCACCTGTCTTTGTGACACCTCCCTTTCCACATGGCAAGATGTGAGGGCTTGTGAGTCCTCAACTCACCACAACCCTTCATCTTGCCCATGTTGGAAAAATCCTGACCATTGAATCCTCTAGACTCTTCCCTTAAAATGGAAGATTTTGTCTCATTTTGAACATAACTTGCATTCACAATTTCAACCTTCAAGCTCAAGAAATTGCATCCTCCATTTTTGTATATTGAAGCTTTCATTTCATCCATTTTGCATCCATTTTTCTCATCCACTCACATACCCAATTGAATCATTTGAATCCTCATTGCAACCTCATCATTTGGCATCCATTTTTAGGTGATTTTCCATCAAGGAGCACACATTCTAGCTACATCAAAGGGCCAACCAAAAGGATCACTTGGACAAGGTATAATTTTTTATTTATCTTTATTTTGTTCAAGTCAACTTAGGCTAATCTTGAGGTGTTGAAGTGTTGCTTTTATCCTTTGCATTCTATTGTTTTGCATCATTTGGGATAGAAAAATAACGTTGCACACATTTTTGGCATACCTAATGGGACCCACAAATGGGTCTATTTCTTTCATGTTATTTGTTGTTTGATATTTTGCAAGTTTAGGTTACACAGAGGTGACTCCGCAACTAACAGGGGTGACCTTGCCTTCAACAGGGGCGACCTTGCCCTCAACAGGGGTGATTCTACACTTGCAGAATCGCCTATCTATGAAACATGACCAAATCTACCCTCTATTTTCTAAACAGGCAACCTTGACCTAAGACATGCAACCTTGCCCTTAATAGGGGAAAATCTAACCTAAACAGAGGCGACTAAGGTAAAAATAGTGATTTAAATTTCATTTCCAGAGTTCGTTTCATATTGTTTCTTTAGTATTGACCCCCTAACTTGTCTTGTCTTTGAATGTGCCTATTTTTACTAACACTTGTGCAGTTGTTTCACACTTGTCAAAGACCGAAGGTTAAAAATTCTAACGTATTTTTTGTAGGATGAATGAGCCAAGTTTCTTAGTTAGCTTGTTTATTTTTTGTTTTCATACTAGTTAGGCACATAGATCTAATTAGGGGTAGTCAAAATATTTCTTGTTGTGCTTGTCAAGTGGGCTATTGATGTATCCAATCCCCTTGCACCATTTCATAATCCTGGGTGAAGAGAAATCATAGCTCACTTAGTCCTTTGTGTTATCTAGGAGGCACTGGATCATTCAATTTTTCCCCTTGCACTTCTTGCAAGCCTGGGGAGTAGCCGAAAATGTTTAGTGTCTTCTTTTAGTGGGACCTGCTTGGGGATTTCATCACCCCAAGGGATGATCCCAACCAAGGGAGAGCCAAAGCTATACCCAATCCAGTCACGTCATGTCTGGCAAAGCGTTGAAGCTAGGGTTATAACTAGATAAGATGTGAAGAGTTGGTCGAAGTTTCCAGTACCTCGTTGGGGCTTCTAACTCACACCTATGACAAGTGGGTGTTCATAGTTGTGCCTCACATACCGTACGTATATCGAGGACTCCCTATTTTTTCTTGTTTAGCCTAGTTAGAGGACTGTGTTGGCCATACCCATCTTACTAATCTTAGGATTATGCTATTTGAACTGTCTTTTTTGTGCAAAACCAGTGAATTTCTATTTAATCAAGTCAGCCTTACCTTCTACTTGTTGTTTGTTGTGTTTTTGGTCCTTTTCCATAGTTTTTTTACCTAATTTAAGTCTAGGTTTGTTGTCAGGGGTGACCTTGCCCTCAACAAGGGTGATTCTTCCTCTAACAAGGGCGACCTTGCCTTCTATCTCAGACATTTACTAGTTTTTTTAATGTCATAATCATCCATCTTTCACTAAATAGGCAAACTTTCCCTCAACAGGGGTGACCTTGCCCTCAACAGAGGTGACCATGCCCTCAGATAGGTGACCCTACCCTAAGTTGGGTGACCCTACCCTAAGATAGGTGACCCTACCCTAAGTTGGTTCACCTTGCCCTAAGTTGGGTGACCCTGCCCTAAGATAGGCGACCCTACCCTAAGTTGGGTGACCCTGCCCTAAGATAGGCAACCCTACCCTAAGATAGGTGACCCTGCCCTAAGACAGGCGACCTTGCCCTTAACTTGGGTGACCTTGCCCTTGAGTTGGGAAACCTTGCCCCGTTTTCCTGTTCCGAGCATTTGTTTACCCATTTTGAGCATCTGTTTCCCCATTCTAAGCATCTTTTTCCCCATTTCGAACATCCATTTGCTCATTTCGAGCATCCATTTTCCCATTCTAAGTGTCTATTTCCCCCTTCCGAGCATCTGTTTGCCTGTTTTGAGCATCTGTTTTCCCGTTTCGAGCATTTGTTTGCCCATTCCAAGTCGGTTTCCCATTTTGAGAATTCGTTTACACATTCTGAGCATTCATTTCCCCATTCGGAGGTTTATTTCCTTGTTTTGATCATTTATTTCCCCATTCCAAGCATTCATTCACCCATTCCAAAGGTTTGTTTGCCCATTCTGATAGTCTGTTTGCTCATTCGGATAGTTTGTTTGACCCTTTTCTAATTTAGACAAGTCTAAAAGCTGAGTTGTACGACCTTAACCCTAAGTTGGGCAACCTTTCCATTAATTTGGGCGACCTTGACCCTAAGCTGGGCGACCTTGCCCTTGATAGAGGGGACCTTGCCCTCAATAGAGGCGACCTTGCCCTAAGATAGGTGACCCTGCCCTAAGATAGGCAACCTTGCCCGCAAGTTGGGTGACCTTTCACTCTAGTTGGGCGACCCTGCCCCCAAGTTGGGTGACCTTTCCCCCAAGTTGGGTGACCCTATACCCTAGTTGGGCGACCTTGCCACCCAAATAGGCGAATTTTCCCAAAAGTAGACCTTCATCCATCTTCCCGTCATCATTGTTTTTTTTCATCAACGCTTTCCAAAAGTCATCATTTCATCAACCAAATCACATAGGTACATCTTAGAAAATCATTAGAGTCCACATCCATCATCGGTTCATCCATCTCAATCACATGGACGTCGTTTTAGGGGTTTTGTTTTTTATGTAGAAACTTTCAAAGGTCATAAATTTTAACTCAGGTGTTTTTTTGGGCCGAAATTTTATGGATGGTTGTGTTATGAGGTGGCATGTGGATTCCCAATGACCTTGAGTCAGTTGGCCCCCATTTTGACACATTTTCTGGGGCATGAAACTTTCATCTTGACCCTTAAAATCACAATTTAGTGTTTTTTTCCAATTTTTGAAAAATCGTTTTCATTATTAACTGCGGAATGTATGTCACTGATTTAGGATTTTAGTTGGAAATTCATCCTACCTTAATTTTAGGAAGTTTCTGGGAAAACACTGGACTCTCAAAAATATGCCTGTGCAATTACCTAAAATGGCAAAATTTGACAATTTTTGAAAACTGCCAAATCTGGAAAAAATTGATTGTCAGCACCTTATGTCATCTAGTTAAACCCCTGAAATTAGTTTAAAATCAATCCCATCACATCCTCCAATCATCCTAATCTAAGCTTCAATCCAATCCTAATTTGAGCTTTAATCCAATCCCAATCTGAGCTTAACCTAAATCCCAATCTGAGCTTTAGTCCATCTACATCCAAGATCTTATGATATCGAAACAAATCTTAAGATCCCTTCTTCCATCTTCTTCCAATCCATCCTATTTATCCTTTCATCACCTTTTCTTTCCTTCTAATCATCTATTCCCATCTTTTCAATTTGTATCCATCCCATCCAACATCATGAATCATTATCCTTCACCAATGCAACCAAAAATAGTAGTCAAGGGAAATCCCAATTACGTTGATGATGATAACAAGAGTCTTTTTGATCAAGAGTTATATGAAATATATCCCCTTGATGCTATCATTTCTAGTAAGCCTTCCCCAAACGCTTTCCAAAACCCAATCACCCCTCTAAGCTATCCCATCACATATTCACCTACACCTACTAGCAATCCTTATGCTACCTTTGACAAGGGATATCCATTATCTTCCCTGCCCGCATATCCTTCATCTACATATTTCTATTATCCAACACCCACATCCTATTATCCCAATCTACCATCCCAATCTTCTCATCCTAATCTACCATCCCAATACTCCTATTACAACCCCCCATCCATGTCCCCCTATCCTAATCCTCCTTACTAGTCTGCCCATCCTAATCCTACATCCACACCTTCTTATCTTAATCCTACATCCCCATCAACCTATCCTAATCCAAAATCCACATCTTACTATTCTAATACACCATCTACGTCAATTTATCCTAATCAGACATCCCAATCTTTCCATCCTAATCAATTATCCCAATACCTCTATTACAATCCACCACCCACATCCTCTTGTCCTAATCCACCATCCATGTCCTTCTATCCTAATTCACCATCCCAATCTTCCCATCTTAATCCACCATCCCAATATTCCTATCTTAATTCCCCATCTACTTCCTCTAACATCAATCCACCATCCACATCTTCCTATTCTAGTCCGCTATCACAATATTCTTACCTTAACCCTCCATCTAATCTTGATCCCCCCACCAATCCTAATCATCCACCTACTCTTAGTCTTCCATCCAATCCCATTCCTCCATATAATCCTAGTCCACCAATCCATAATCCTAATCCTCCACTAATCCATAATCCTTCATCCACTCCTACTATGCCATCTAAGCCTAGAATATGCATGATTCTCACTCCAGAAGTTCTCCAATGACTTATGACAAAGAAGACATCCCCAATTCCACACCTTGAAGTCATGGAACCATGCCATCCCAATCCATCATCCATGGTCACTAGTGATGAGGCCCTTCTCCATACCACACCTATCGCTACTGTTACCACCCCTAACACCACCCAAACCATTGAAACAATCAAACCCACTGAATCCATTGAACCCCCATCTCCTACCCCGAGAGTCATCGAACCCATTGAAGATAACCAAACCCAATCGCCATCTTCTACTCCTAGATCCACCCAATCCAGCGAAGAAACTCAAGTCCAATCCACTCCTCCCACTCCTAGTATCACTGAAATCCATGAACTTCATGAATCCTCCATCCTTCCATCTCCCCCACTTGAGGAGTACCTTCAACACTCCATCATCATGCCACCCACACAAGATGAGTCATACCAAGAGCTTGATCCAAAGCATACCAACATATCCCCTTTTCCACCTCAAGATCACAGTCCCCCATCCATTCCATCCCATGATCCCCTTGTCACTCAAGATCCAATTACTCCATCGCATGAGCCCCTACCACCCATGACCACAACTCTAGATCCTATCATATCACCTAATCCCTCTCCCAATCCATTACCACTCACTCCTCCTTGTCAAGATGTTGTTATCCCATCATCTCCATCCCATGATCCTCCATCGTTGTCTAACCCCACTATCCCCACACCACTTTTATATTCCCTCAGTACTCTCACATTCATCCATGGTGGTTTCCTTGTAGATGAGGAACCAAGCATATACACCACCCATCCTCCTCCAATAATGGACTCACATCATTCTTCCAAAATAATAAGTATCCTACCAAAGATCTAATGCTCAAGAGCATGAACTATCAAGGAAAAGGTTTAGGCCTTCATGAGCAAGGTATTCTAGAGCCCATCCATGTCAAAGAAAATCTGTGTAAACAAGGTCTTGGATATATCTCTCAAGACTCGCAATCCAAAAATGTTGGTACAACCTCTATACATCCTAAGCGAGCCTCCTCCAAAATCATAATAGGCTCTTCCTGTCACTCCACTAAACCACTTGCAGCCATCCCTCCATCATCATATCACCTCAAAACAACCATCCATATTCCTCCTTCATCTTTCGAATCCATTTTGGGTCCTTATGTCCCTCCATCCATCATATCACATCCTTCATCTACTCCATCTATTTTGGGTCCTTACGTCCCTCCATCCACCATTACACATCCTCCAGCTACTAAGTCCATTTTGGGCCCTTATACCCCATAATCACCTCCTCCATTCCATCCTATTTATCGTTCTATCCATACATCACCTATCCATATCACCCATCATAAACATACCACTCTCATATTCCCTAATCAGGATCAAAAAAGGCATGTACCTACACATCCTCTATCCACATATCATCCCAAAAATCCAACCTCCATCACTCCACATCATACATCTCCTCACACCCATCCCATTGCTATTAAAAGCACTTTGGATACCAAAGTAAAAATGCATAAATCTAAACATCCACATGAATATAAATCCCCTCATGTCT
The DNA here is from genome assembly GCA_007258455.2 of Sequoia sempervirens. Classification (NCBI taxonomy): domain Eukaryota; kingdom Viridiplantae; phylum Streptophyta; class Pinopsida; order Cupressales; family Cupressaceae; genus Sequoia; species Sequoia sempervirens. Next base: position 194,431,918 of record VDFB02058242.1, on the reverse strand, counting down.
CCTTTAAAATACATGTTGACAAAAAGAAAAAACCAATCCAAAATCCAAATCAAACCCACAGGCCACAAAGGCCCATAAAAGAAAAAATCAAAACCATGTGGATCCCAAAGAAAAAAGATGCAATGCCTTCAAATGAAAAATTTGTAACAACATCCAAAGTTGCTAATCCAAAAACTAATCATATGCCCCCTCCATCTCATAAATCTATTTTGGGTCCTTATGTCCCAAAATTCACTATCTCGTCTCCTCTATTATCCCCACATCATCCATCCATTAATCCTCCTATCATTTCACATTCACCACCATATGTGCTAATGTTGGTCCTGAACTCATTACCCCATCACATACCTACCCCATCATTCCATCCACACACTTTCCAATATCCCATCAATTATCCCACATATCTCCCACATCAAACCCCTTTAATCCATTATCTTACACAATCCATTTATCCTAATAAGGTTGTACCAACATCCAATAGTCACTTCACACATGGGCTCTTAATACCTAGTATGGAATTTGATGTTTGAGTCCATCTATCTCCTTATCACATACCTTCTAAATCCACTTATCCAAATCCCTATCCTTATCCATCTCCATCCACATTCTATCCAAAAAATCCAAAAAAAATTCAAAAAGTCAAAAAATCCAAAAAAAGTTGAAAAAGCAAAAAAATTCAAAAAGTCAAAAAAAAGTCAAAAATCTAAAAAAAAAGGTAAAGAGAAATAATTCGTCCAATGGTGAAAACTTGACAAACAAGCACCTTGGATAAGTACCATGATGAAAACCTAGAAAATAGGCATCATGTATAAATCCCCCATCCAACTTACTTCCACACATGGGGGCAACTGCATCCCCTCCATCCATCTCCTCCATCCCGCCTAGCATCCACATCCTACCTATCATATCTCATTTATCTCCAATCCCTCTATTCTCCTTGTGATCTTAATATAGATAGGGGAAAACATCTATACATGCTTTGGACACCTCTTGGCATACACCTCCTTCATCCATACACTATTGTATTCCTTTTTCAATCTACATCCATCTCCCTCCCTCATCCACCCATCATATCCTCCTCCATTTATCTCCTTTATCTTCCCATCCACTTGTCTTCCATCCCTCTTGCCTCATCACACATGACATATCTAGAGTGGTGGCATCTATCGCCTTTGTGACATAGTCCTTGGAGACATCATTCATACAACATATCATCCCCTCCACCTCCCATCTTCCAAATCCTTACCTTTCCATCTATCCATCTAGTAACCTTTTCCACATCCACAACTTATTTTCATCACCACATCCTTGTCTTCCTATCCATCCATCACAACATCCCTTCCATCTTCACATCCTTATCATCCATCCATCTGAATCATCCCTTCCATCTCCCCATCCTTATCCCTCTATCCATCCATCATAGAAATCCCTTCCATCTTCCAAATCCTTACCTTCTCCACATCCAAATCCTTATCCCTCTATCCATCCACCCTAGCATATTTTTTTCTTATCTTCCTCTATCCATACCTTCATCTATATCCTCCACCCATCTCATACCCCCTTGCCATTAGTATTTGGCTATAGGATCCCCCTCATGCAACCCAATGCCATCTATATCACTATCACCAATCCCACCTCTTTCACACACCTCTCCAATATCCTATCACTTATCATCACTCATCTCTCCATCATATCAGCCCCCTAAGTCATCTTTTGATGTGTTGGATAACTATCCCATCCTTGAGCTTCGTACAATCACCATCATCCTATCTTATCCACTAGGTCTATCTTGTCTCTTCGTATCAATCCCATCATTTTATCCACTTATCATGGTTATCTCATCATCCCTTATCCATCATTTTTCTTTGGTCTTTTGTTGAACTACATTTCCCCTATGCTTTCACATAGGAAAGGTCAATCTTTTGATCCATCCCATAGGATTTTGTCTGTCCCATCTCAATCATCCATCATGGTCTCCATTTTCCTCTTGCCGCCTTTATCCCTGGTCAATTGTCTATCTTTTATCGAATTATGAAGGCTTTGTGCTTTCACGTAGGCAAGGCTAATCTTTGATCAGCCCCCAAGCCCCTAGGTCTTTAGGGTGTATCAGTCTTATGTCTTGTGTCTTGTCATTGTGTCGTGCCATCAAGTATGTCCCTATCTAGTTGTCTCTTAACAAACGAGATCCACCAATATCATCAAATCCAATTGGTTTCGAATATCCTGCATCATTTCAATCTTTTAGTTTAGCCTAAATCATTGGTCTTAACAAGATGTATCCTTCCTCATCAGACCGCATCAATCCCCTCCATCCTCTTGATCTTGTGGCAAAGGACATCTGAAATTGATTGTAATATTTTGATTCTTTTGGCTTTTTGTTTATCATTTGAGCTCCCTATCACACCTCATCTTGGTTTCCTTGATCCATCATATCATGGTGTGCTATTATTGGTAAACATAGGGGCATATCTTGATCTTTTTGTTGTTGTTGTCCTCTTGGTTGTCCCATGTAGTACCCACCAAGATCCATGAGGTCTTTTGTTATGCTGGGGAATCCTTTTGTGCTTGTGGTTATCCTAATGCTTGGCCCAACCAAGGTCTTCGCTACTTTGGGGTGTTGGGATAGCCTTCTTTTCTATTGTGTTTGTTTTATGCATTAGACTCTAATCTTCCTTGGTTTCACATACCCTGGCACCTAGTGTCTTATGCTGTAGCAAAAATCAATGCTCTAAAAATGGAAAATTGCATTAGGATTGCATTTCATTTTCCATTCCATTACATCGCATGTATCCTCCATCCCTTCAACCCATGACCTATGATTTTTCTTGTGCAAACATTCATCCCCCCATCATCCCATTAATTTTATAAGCTAAAGAAAGCATGATCTACAAATAAAATCAACCTATCATCGGCTCACATCACTATACAAGCCCTTATTAAATTAAGTGCTCATTTTTGTTCTTTCCATCCACCATCTCACATCTCCACCCAATCTTAATCCATTCAATCTAGCACAAATCATCTAATCACATCCTCTATCTTGTTCCCATCCTTGCTACAAGCCTTGATCCAATCATCATCATCATCATCGTCGTCGTCGTCATCATATTTGGGATGTATCATTCCCTCATCAACAACACTTTCATCATCATCGTCAAGATGTATCCTTCCCTATCCCCGTGTTGTTTCAAGATATATCATTCCCTCATCAACACCACTCAATCCATCATCCACCCATTTTGGCTTGTAGCTTGACTGGGGAAACATCACCTTTGTCCTTAAATCCATTTGTGCTTTCCAATATCCTATCACTTAGCATCCTCTCTTATCCCTCACTTTGCATCATCTTCTTCATATACCCTTTCATCGTCTCATCCATTTCAAGAGCACACCTATGTTCTCTTGAACCCGCATGTCCTCTTGAGGGGGCATCCCCAATCCCTAATCTTCATCTTCACTTCCATCATCCTTCTTCCTAGTCACTCCTTTGATGACTGGGGCATCTTTTCCAATTTAATCATCTTCTTCCTGGTGCTATCTTTTAATCTTCTTTGAAATGATGTTACTTTGTAACACCATCTCAAAGAGGTGCAAAATGTAGACATCCAAATTTGACCACTCCCACATGGTCAAATTTTTACCCTTTACTCGTTTATTCCATCGATATTAATTAAATCATTTATTTAATTAATATTCCCCCTTTGCTTAAGGTTCCTAAATTATTTAATTTAATAATTAAATACTTTACCTTTCACTTGCTCATCCCTAAATTAAATAAATGCATTAATTTATTTAATTTGGTTATCTAGCCTTTGGAAATTTAAATCAATTTTAAATTCCTTTTTTTCTCTCTCCTTGTCACATCCTCCATAACCTTCTTCTAATCTGGATTAGTCTAATTAATTCATTATTAGGATGTGCACACCTTTAATCACAATTAATGTCACATCCTCCATATTTGTCCACTTGCCTCT
>VDFB02058242.1:194387125-194427844 GCA_007258455.2 Sequoia sempervirens | reverse complement strand
ATTTGAATTGAATTTCAAGTTACTTGTCAAAAGATTATATCTTGTTCTCAACTCAATGGTTCATGTTGCTTAAGTCATTTAAAAAATAATAATTATTGTGATTAACATGAATGAACTTAATTATAAAATGGCATTAATTTCCCTAAAATTCTACTAGAGATCAAATGTATATTGAATATAAGGAAATGTAAGTTGTAAGAGATCATAAAATAAGAAAACATGTATGTATATTGAATATTTAAAACAAATGCATACATATATTATGTGTAAGCATGTTTAAACCATAAGCAAACACATGTACATATGAATAATAAAGGGATTCAATACATATAAACATAACACATATTATTATAAGCAAAGAGGCAAATGTATGTATATATCATATAAAATATATGTACATATATCATAAAAGAAAAATGTAAATTAAATATCATCTAATAATAGAATTACTAAATATCAAAACTAAGAAAATGTATGTATATCATATAAGCAGAATTAATAAGTTAGAGATCATCAAAATATCAAAATACTATTTTAAAGATCATCATATAATCAAATACACATGTGATAAAGATCATAAATCTAGAATGCATGGCCTAATAAGAATGTCTACTCTAGATGAATGGCCATCCCGAGATGAAAACGGTCTGCTCTAATGGATGTCTTTGAGCCTGCAAAAAATTGTGTACAAGATGTGTTAAATACATATAATTTTTATTATTAAATAAATTTTATGAAAGTTATTTTTAAATGAACTTGTATTTTTAAATATCCAATCTACAACTTATTATCTATGCATACATAAATATATATTATGAAAACTCACATGTCCACTAATAGCATATTCATCCACAGAGTCACATCAATCATGCACACGATCTGGACCAAGGCTAGGAGTGATATGAGGTATGTCAACCTATAACAATATATATACATATATATATATCAACTAAAATGAATTTCTAGTTAAAAAAGAAATTTAAAATAATGAAAAAAGTGAAACATGCACATGCACATACATGCACATCATCGATATGGGATGACCTAAGTCCTCGGCAATTACGCCACCAAAGCGATCAAGCTGATGAATCAATATGCATCCATCGATCTGTATGTCGTGCCAGAAATGATGAATGTAGAGGACTATGAAGGTGAGATGGCACCGGTGATGATGAACCAGAACCAATCAACATATCAGTAAAACCCATAGTCTGTGTAGCTATCGTATGAACTGTAGGTGGATTCTAATGCGCACTAGTGCTTGGCTGAGAGTGATGGGATCCTAGAACTGAATGATCTCTATGTCTCAAATGATCTCTAACATGCTCTATACCGATCCCATTATCTGATGCAATGTGGGCATATGCCTCCAACAAGTCCTCAGCCAAACAATGTAGAGTCATGCGTGACATATCTCCTGTAAGTGCATCAAGCTGTGTAGGAGTAGGGATGTCGGTCATTGTAAAAGGATCCATGGTGGTCCATTGTGCTGAAAATGGTGTGGATCAGGAATGTCTAGATATCAAATACTGACCTACACGATCATCAGATATCCTAGTGGTGGCAGCCGCAATGTCACCTACAGTGTCAATTGATTCCTTTTGGGAAGCAACAACAACCTCATCTACTATGGGGGCTAGAGTTGGGGTGAGAGTAGGAGACCTGTCACCAACCAATACCCTAAACATTGGGGGTGGTCTATCTGCTCGATGATAGGTGGGCCTATCAACAATCCTACCATGCCCCTGACCAACATATGGTGGAATATCCAGGTAGTTAACTTTGAGGCCCAAATGGACCTCAGTATACAACTGCTGAACAAAATACAGTGGAATCTGGTCATTGTTTGGGTATAGACCATGTGCTACTAGAAATCATGGGGAGATCAATGAGGCCATAGCATGATCAACACATCTAGTGACCTGGTATCCCCTAACCTTACACACATTTTGATAAAATGGAAAACAAGTGGCTTTTATCATTTTTTTGGTGACACTATCTTGTATTTGTTTAAGGGGAACATCACCATGTACTTCTTCCCACATGCGGGAAAGAATAGAAGTCACTCTGTCTAGGGAATATGCACTATTCCTCTCAAGTTCATCTTTTAGTTTTGCTAGACTATGCAATATTAACATGCATGGTTCACTATATATCCCCGGGTTTGCACCCTGTGCTAATGAATCTCTTAATTTTTTATCTCATTATTAGTATTTGCAAACAAAGAATCTGGCACTGGTGGAACATGATGATCTACATTTTCCATGTTATATATATATACAATACACCTAATAAAACAATGAGACTTTGGTAAATAATATATCTAGATAAAAAGAATACAAATCTAAAATAGAACTTGTAATAATTCATCTACTCATCAATAATATTTTCATACTATTAACTTGATTTAAAAAGAATTGGAAGACAACTATAATCTATAACATAGCATCCTTAAATGGTTCAAATTTTTAAATGGCTTGATGAAAGAAAGAAAAAGAATACAAAGATTAAAGTATAAAATCATTTGAAAATAATTGAGGATAAAAATATTTAATCTAATAGTTGTTAACATAAATGAACTTCAATTATATAGCCTTGAGAACATCAAAAAATTATAGATTGGAAAGCAAAATAAATATGTCATATTACTTGAATCAAATCTAATAAAGTTTGACTTTATTGCATACTTGTTATAAATATCTCACATAAACCAATGAAACTCAATGTGTCTCCAAATTACATAAGAATAGAGAACCTAAATGTGAAAAAGAAAAAGAAAAAGAAATCCATCTTTTTGTAATGAGTTTGTTAAAATTTAAAAACATTCAAGAACCCCAAAATGGTTTGAAATTGATGAGCATAATAGAAATTTTTGAAGGCAAGAGGTCATCACAAACCATTCGGTTGTGGGCTTCAAAATTTTTCAATGAATGGTTTTCCAATAAGATGTATTAACCAAAATATTCCAAATTTTTATACAATTACTAAAGATGTACAAAATGAGACCTTTACTAAATAAATTTCAAAATGCATCATTAAATGTATATTAGCATCATCCGCACTCTAATTAAAAACATTAAAAACAACACGGAACACAAAGAGATAAAATTAAAAAGTTCCAACTAATGATGTTATAATAATCCTCCCCAAGTTGATCCTCTCATCCCAATCATCATACTTAATGTTTTGGTACTTGAATGTGTTAGTACTTGAATCATGTTTTGGTACTTAATGTTATGTTTTTTAAGAGGAAGCATTTTCTCAGATTTCTATTACCATAACGATTATTCTTGTTTTTGTAACTTGGTATTTCTATTTGTAGATTTTCAACTTTTTATTATGTAAATCATTCTTTGATACCCAAGTAGTTTAAAGGTTTTCTTGAATCTAATTTAGTTTTTAGATTTAAGTGCTTTCTCATTGTCTAATTTCTTAATCAAATCTAAACATTGTTCGATCCTTATTTCCTTCTAATACCAAAATCATCCTCTTTTCCTAACTATAAGAAGTCATAGTTCAATCCCACCATGGTTGTGAATCAAGCTAAAATTGGTATGATTGGGAATATGCATGATACTAAATTTATCATAATGGAGAAGAATCATTTGACCATGAGGCCCTTGTTGAGAAAATGGTAATCAAGATATAGCTTTGATGCACACAACCTTTCTTTGGATCTTGCAAATTTGGCTAGTAATATTAATCCTAGTACAATGATTGATCTCCTTCATATACTATGTTGATTAATAAGCCATGTGGAAAGAAAGTACTTAAAGTTAAATAGGTAAAAGGATAAGCTCAAAAATCCCTTTGAGTGATGTGCCATTTTCCCTCCATCCCAAGCTTCTTCTTCATGTATTCCTCCTTATTGTTTTACTCCTATCTATCTTATGCAATTTATTTCTCCTTCCACCAAATCTCCCCAAATTTATCCTCTTCTTTTTCCTAGATCTCATCTCATGCTTACTTATTATGATGCACATAGTTCTCTTGTCTCCACATTAGTTATCATTAGTTTCCCTTCATAGATCGCCCCCACCTTGCACTTGTTTATAATCATTCAACCATTCAATCCTAGTGTGCCTCTATCTACCCTTGACATTAATGTTTAAAGGCTTGTTGAGATGAAAAGTAATGTTGATTCCTTACCTAATGGAAACAAAAAAAGACATACATATAAAAATCAAACACAATTCAATTTCTATTGAAAATTTTACATATCCATTTTTTGTTGGATTTTTGGATCCTAGATTTGAGATGCACAATGCTAAAGGAGATCTCATGACACATTCAAGGTTCTTTAGTGCTACATATTTGGATTTTGTGTATGATGATAAGTTATTGGCTAAGTTCTTCCCATGAAATTTAATAGTATTATCTTCCATTTGGGTCTATTTTTTAATATTGAAATTGGTCAATGCAAATATTGGGAATGTTGGATTGAAGTTTATTATTTTAGATTTTTTGACTGTAAACAAGGATCTACAAAGTATATACATTCTTAACATTTGCATGTGCAAGTGAGATGAATGTTAAGAACTAAAGTTGTTAGAGGCTACCACACTTAATTATGGATCTTCTAATGCTTCATCTACATCATCCTACCCTTGTAAATTTGAAAAGAAAAATTATTTCCAAAAGGATAGTAAAAAATAATGGAAATGACCATTGTACAAACTATACATTATAAATGTTTCTAATATTATGACTCTAAAGCCTCCAACTTTTTCCTTTGTAAAATGTGCTTCAAAATTTACTTAGTGCAAACATGATTACACTTCCTCCTATTAGGCCATTAGATAAATCTAAAGTTATTCCCAAAAGATATAATGAGAAAGAATTTTGTTATTAAATTGTAGAGTTAATTGTAATTATACTCAACATTTTATGGGATTAAGGAATAATTGATTAAGGATTTGATTGATAAAAAAAAAATTAGGTTGAGGGGGTTAATATTGGGGTCAATCCTTCAATTGTTCCTCCTAATGAAAATTTAAATATTTTACACTAAATAAATATAATAAAATGGTTTTATATGAGGGTCATGAGATTGAGGTACATATACATGTTGACGAGCTTGAAATCATTGATTCACCTATGTATGTGAGGAATGATAATTTGTTGGTATTAATACAAATTATAAGGGTAGTTATTCTTCTTCTTATGTACTAGTGATTGACTTTTATAGAAATTTCTATGGACTAACCAGTATTCAAACTTAGGACCTCCCATTTGGTGTTAGGATGCTCTACTATTGAGCCAATGGCTCACATTGTGATGAGTCTTTTTATGGCTTAGGTGTGTATCATTTCTCCAACACACTCCCTTGAGCCACAACATAGGTGTCAAATGCACCTAGCTTGGCTCTAATACCATGTTGAAATTTCCATGAACTAGTTAGGATGCAAATCTCCACCACTAAGCTACCCACCCACTTTATGACAAGTCAATTTACAATTTAGGTATGCTAATTTTTTGACACCTTTTTCACATTGTGAGATATTACCAAATAATTATAATGGTCCTTTGGTTTTGTGTGGATCATGAACCATGTAAGGGTGTGTTTATTGATCTTACTCACCAATAAAATGTATGCATTGAATAATTTTTGTTTTATCATCATTTTATCAACAAGCATATGCATATTTGAGGGTTTATTTAAAATTGACTAATGATATGTTGATTGAAACTATAGGATACATTATTTTACCTTAATTTTTTAGTCTAAAAGATGAGGGAAGTTCTTATTCTATGTCATATTATTTCTTCTTTAGATGTATCTCATATTTTACTTGGGTATCCATGGATAAAGCAATATCAAGAAACATCATCTATGTCATGCCATCAAGGTATCAAATATGTTTGAACACTAGTAAAGAGGTTACAATTGCAAGAGATCCGTATATGCCTTTATTTTAGATTAAGTCATTTAACCTTAAATAATTTTAAGAACATACATAAGGATCCTCTATATAAGTGCAAGGATTCTTTGCCTAATTTGTAAAAATTTCAAAAGGAATAACAATGGTGGGAAAATCAAGACAAGATGCAACAATTTAGAATTCCTAAAGGGTTTACAATTATTAGAGCCAAAGTAGGTTATATGTAGGTTTTATATTATAAAATGATTCAAGAATCTATAAGGCCAAAGAACCATAAGCATTGCAAACTTTAGTTTAGAAGCATAAGGGATTTGGATATTTTCATTCCTAAACATGGTTTTCATAAAAAAAATTACTCATGTAGCAAGCACACTATAGAATTGACAAAGAAGGTTAGGGTTTTTAGTTTCATTTGTTATATGGAGATATTTTATTGTAATGTACATAATCAATGATATGATTCTTGATTTTTTATAAGATTTAATATTATGACACCTTAACAAACCAAGCTATGACTTTCATGGTTCACTCCTACATGTATGAAATTTACATTTTCATCTACAAGTTTGACCCTAAATTTGTAGTTTTAAAATTATTTTGTGACCTTGACCCCTACACTTCTAGTCTTTAGGAATTTATTTATCTCCATTTTTTAGACTATGTTGAGAGCCATTATAATGTTTTTTTGCACTAACTTTGGGAGGAAACTCATTTTTCCTTACTCAAACCCTTGGATTGATTTAAAAAATTGAACAAGTTAAAATACATGCCAAATATAAATGCAAGTTCAATGGGTGTAGTTTTGAATTATAGACCTCTCATCCCCTAACAGATAGTTGATAGTTTTGATATTCGTTTTTCTCTTGAAAGGTGTTTAACAAGAAAAAAATATATGCAAAACGGGGAAGCAAAATACTATATTGAAAATGCTTTAAAAACTTTCAAACAAGTGCAATTTGAATTCAACAAATTTTAAAAAAAATGCATTTAGGGTTTCGAAATTAAACAAATACATGCATTTTGAACTCTAAAAAAATCAAATTTTAAATACCTCGTGCTCAATAGTGGTTGATATGCAAATTGGAATGATAAACTTTGAAGAGAGGAACGGAAATTTTCTTTCGCCAATGAGAGAAACCTTGTTTGGTCGCCGTCACGGACTCTGTTCACCACGCGCACTAGGGAGACAGTGACTGGTAAAAGAACACAGTAAAAGTGTGAAAATGAAACTTTTTTTTATTTTTGTCATATTGAAGGGGTTCGGTCGAACCAAGGTTCAGCCAAACCCACTTCAATATTAATTTTTAATTTGGGCATTCATTGGTTCGGTCGAACCATTGGGTTTGGCCGAACCCATTTGATTTGAGGAATGGAAAAAATCTGAATTTTCCTTCCTCTTAGAAAGTGTAAACCACTATTCTAAGGTGACCCATGATGATAAGAGACGACTTTCTAAAATTTCTCACTTGTCACCATCACCCTCATATGGGGACAAGAACTTCCTTTTTAAGGAGATCTTCCCCTAATCCCAAGGTACTTGCAAGTACCTCCCTTTCCACATGGCAAGATGTGAGGACTTGTGATTCCTCAACTCACCACAGCCCTTCATCTTGCCCATGTTGGCAAGATCTTGACCATTGAATCCTCTAGAGACTCTTCCCTTAAAATGGAAGATTTTGTCTCATTTTGAACATAACTTGCATTCACAATTTTAACCTTCAAGCTCAAGAACTTGCATCCTCCATTGTTGCATAGTGAAGCTTTCATTACATCCATTTTGCTCATCCACTCACATACCCACTTGAATCATTTGAATCCTCATTGCATCCTCATCATTTTGCATCCATTTTTAGGTGATTTTCCATCAAGGAGCACACATTCAAGCTACATCAAAGGGACAACCAAAAGATCACTTGGACAAGGTATAATCTATTATTTATCTTTATTTTGTTCAATTCAACTTCGGCTAATCTTGAGGTGTTGAAGTGTTGTTTTTCTCCTTTGCATTATGTTGTTTTGCATCATTTAGGATAGAAAAATAATGTTGCACACAGTTACATAATTTTGTTCATTCATCATTCATTCATGTTACATTTCATTATTTCATTACAAGGTTTATTTACCAAAATGGGGTTTGACCAAGGTAAAACCCCCATTCACCTAACAAACAACATTTTTCTCTCTTTGATTTGTGATTGCAGATTTTAGGTTGAAGATCATTTGAAGAGAAAAATTGGAGAAAGTTGTAAAGTTGTCAAATTTGTCATATCATTGAAACTTTTCTGTAAAATTTATTTTCAGTTGTCCAATAGTGAACATACAGGACCTAGGAGTGTAGACACGGTAGAAGAGAACCCAAAAAGCATTTTTCAAGAACCCCAACTAGGACCCATTCTCCATAGGGTGAATGAGTCCTCAATGAGCTCCAAAAGATTATTTTGGTGAAAGGTACACATCATTTTCCCCTTTTTAGATCTACCCTTTTGGTTTTTGTTTCTGTTAGTTTTGATTATTGTTCTTCATTTTCATTTTGTAGCTTGCATTTTGAATGAAATTGGGGAAATAGGTTATTGTGGTGAACCTTTCATCATTCATCCCCACATCCCATATTTTTTGATGTTTCCATCATAATTTCATATTTTATTTATTTGTTGTTATTTAAGTATTACACATTATATTTGGTATCAGAGCTTAGGGTTTAACTCTAGGCCTATGAGCCCACAGTGGTCAAAATTAGGGTTATTCAACCCTTAATCCAATTTTGAGTTTAATGAACCTAGATTGAATGTAGGTGTGGTAAGTTCAAAGTCTTAGAAATAGAAGGGAAAGACCATTAGGACTACTAAAAATAATTTTTTTGTCGAAGATAACCCAACACTTGAATTCCAACCTGAGATTCTCGATGATGAGGCCTTAGCACACGCCCGCACTTGACTTATGTTAGAGAGGGGCAAGAAAATTTAAGAGTCTAAGAACACAATAAAAACTAAGAAACCTTCTACAATTTGAGATTGGCCTTTGGGGTACAAACCCAATGCACCCCTTCTAACTAAAGAGGAAAAGGAGTGCTTGTGTGCACATCCTTCCTCTTCCAAGAAGGTTGTAATAGACTTCGACAAGAACCTAGAGGAGTTTCCTCTATCTAATAATGAATAGCCCACCTAATAAGGGGTAAATTTTGTAAATCAAGATCTTTGTAATCCATTATTATAATAAATAAAGGATGTCTTTCTTTGTGTTCAAATTTGTGAGCTTGAATGACTTATCCTTGTAATGAATGAACATGAATATCTTTTAAGATTGCATGTCATAATACTAAGTATTATGTGTTGAAATAATTAAACATAGAAAACATGTGTGAGTTGTGCTAAATATGGGTTTTGATGGTCATTCATGAACCCACGTGGTGAACAACAGAAATGGAGGGTCAAGTGGGGGTCAAAATGACGGTCAGAATGAAAGGCTAGATCGAATCCTCAACCTCTTAAACCGAAAGGAAAATAGAATGGACCATTTGGAAGGGGAATTTTGAGGTATGTGAGATGGTCAAAACCAAAGGAATGAGGAGTAGCCACAAGGAAATAGATATCCAAATGTCAATAACTAAGCTAGAATTTAAGGAAAGTTGGGAAAGGACCTAAAAAGGGTGGCTCCACTGATGTTTGATGGAAAAACCATCAAAGAAGGATTGGAAGTTTGGACCATTGAAATGGAGAATTACTTTGGGTTCTGAAACTTATCAAATGAAACTAAGGTTGTATGTGCAACATACTAGCTCTCTAGTGAGGTAGCTACATGGTGGGACAATGAAATGGTAGAAAAAAACTGCAACCTGGAGAGACCACCTGAGATTAGTTTCTCTAGAATTTTTTAAAAAGATGGCTCCATCAACACTTCCTCGACAAGAAGATGACCAAGTTTCAAAACCTAGCTCAAGGGAGCATGTCAGTGACCTAGTATTGGGAAAATTTCACTAATTTTCTTAAGTATGTGCCTCAGTACCAGAACGATGAGCACTTCTGAATCTGGAAGTTTATACTTGGGTGAAGGCCCTGAATGATGAGCACTTCTGAATCTAGAAGTTTATACTTGGGTGAAGGCCCTAGATTGGAGTGAAGGTGGATATACATAACCCACTTACCATGGAGGTCTTCAAAAAGGCCACCAAGCAAGAAAAAAAGTAGCAACAGTTTTCTAATTTCTAAAAGAGTTCAAATTCCAAGTTGGTTTTGGAATAAGAAATTTTAGAAAGGAGAAAAACTGCCACCAAATCGGAATTCTAAAAAGAGGAAGAAACTCTTAGGAGAAAGGAGAGAGCAATAGTGGTGGAAAGAATAAGAAATACAACAAAAATAAAATAAATTTTGATAATAAATAGAAGAGCTCCAAGGAAGATAGGTCGAGAGGTCAGAAAGGACCTCGTAATGGATACTACACCTACGGAGGTGATCATTATGCCTCAAGTTTCCCACAATGTTCAAAGGTACAAAAGGAAGGAAATCAACATCAGATCCAATGGGCAGTGGATGATAGACAAGTTGAATATCAAACTTCACAAATCCAACTATCAAGTGAGCTATATGGAAAACCTATTTCTATTTTGATTGACACTAGAGCAATTGAATGTTTTGTTGATCCGAGAATAATTTCTAAGTTACCTATTTGACTTAGGCACGTGGCCAATTCATTGATGGTTCATTATGGAAATCAAGTAGAGTGGAGGGTGGATTCATATATTTTTGTAAGAAGTTAGAACTTCCCAATTTCTAGGCCCAAGTTAACCTTTATGTGGCACCCTTAGGTTCATACGATGTGATCTTAGGGATAAATTGGATAGAAAATAAGTCCATAGTGAACTATGAGGAAAAAATTGTTAGTTGTTTGGACGACTGTGGGAACCTGGTTGAGGTACATGGGTTACAAAGGCCACTAAAGCTTAGGTAGATCTCAGCCATGCAGCTCAAGATGGCTCAAAGGAAGGGGTGTACCATCTATGTGGTACATGTTAGTGAACCTGAAAATATAAAGCATTATTAGGATGACTACTCTAATCTCAAGGAGTTTTGAGATGTGTTTCCCGAAGAACTCACAGAGCTACCTCCTAAGAAAGAATTTGATTTCTCTATTGATCAAGGACCAAGAACTGAATTGCAGTCTAAGGCCCCATACAGGATGACTACCACCAAGTTATTTGAATTGAAGGCACAATTGTAGGAACTGTTGAGCAAGGGGCTTATTCAACCTAATGTATCTCCTTGGGGTAGACCAATTATCTTTGTTAAGAAAAAGGATGGAACCTTGTGTTTGTGTACTAACTATCGTATGTTGAACAAGGAAACCATCAAGAATAGATATCCTCTCTTGAGGATTGATGAGCTATTTGATCAGATGAAGGGAGAAACAGTGTTCTCTAAAGTAGATATTAGATCTAGTTATCACTAGTTGAGAATAAAAGAAGAGGACATCCCTAAGTCTACTTTCTGAACTCGATATGGACACTATGAGTTCATGGCGGTACCTTTTGGTTTGATCAATGCACCAATGGCTTTTATGAGTCTCATGAACAGTGTGCTACACCCTTAATATTATTGTACATCGGGTTATGAATAGTCAGCTTGTGGCTATCTTAACTCTTTATTAAGTCATATTATCATTATTATATTGTTATTTAGTTGTTTAGGTCAGCCTAAGTCTTATATAGGTGTGTCTAAGTCGGCCTAGGTGATATCCTTGGCATAAATAGGTACATATAGGAGGTTGTGAGTCTTATTTCATCATCAAGTGTGAAGTGTGTTCTCATTAGAGATATTTGGAGGTTTTCCCCCTCGAAGTGGCTTGTTATTCTTAGTTATTATCAAGTATTTGCAGCATATTTCATATCATATTCTTCTATTGTGCAAGTTATTTCATAACAAGTGGTATCAGAGCATGATCTTGGCACCATAGAGGCAAGGTTTTTCTCAGTTTAGAGGTGATTTTGGGAAGAGCATATCTTTCATATTTTGGCAAAAAAAAAAATGATTTTGAAAGGGTTTTTGAAGAACATATTGAAGAAGCTATAGTCCATATTTTAGAAGAATTGGAGTAGAATTAAGCAAATTATTGCAGAATTAGTGTTTCTACACTATTTTTTTGGAATCTACATATCTCGCACATCTTGTTGAATTGGAGTCTAATTTTTATTAGGTTTTTGAAGACATAATATAGGAGATTACAGTAAAAATTTGAAAGAATTTAAGTTTCATTTGTGTGATTTATTTCAACATTAGTGGTTTCCATCATGTCGGGGCCTGCAACAAGGGGTAAAAAGAATGTCACTCGGGGAAGACTCGATAAAGATGGTGAAACAATCGAGGATATTACTCATAATGAGGAAATCAATAAGGTCAAGGAAGACATTTCCTCAATTAAGATGGATATGTGTGACCTAAGAGGAGATATATCAACATACGAAACATGTTAAGCACCTACATGGCTGAATCAAGAAAGGAGTTCTCAAGCAGCCAAGGTGAAAATTCTAGGTCAGCTACTACTGACACAAGCTTTAGTACTCCTATGGGATCTAGGAATTTATTTCCAAAGGTGGATATGTGCAAGTTTGATGGTGGTAAGGATCCTCTAACATGGATAAACCAAATGGAGAATTTTTTTGAAGTACACCAAATCCCAAATGGACAAAAGGTCACGATGGCTTCCTTATATCTAGAACCAGATCAATTCATTTGGTATTGTTGGCTTTGCACTCATCGAAGTAAAAAGGGGCTCACCGTCTCATGGTCAATTTTTATAGAGGAACTCCAAGCACAATGGCAATGGCGTCACCGGACAACTTCTTCAAAACTAACTAAACTTCAACAAACAAGATCAGTTAAGGATTATATTCAGCAATTCCAAAATCTATCCTAAAGGGTGGATACAATTACGGAGGAAAACTTGAATGACTTATTCTTGGGTGGTCTCAAGGATCACATTCAACATGAGGTACGCATGTTTATCCCTAGTTCCATAAATGAGTCTTTTATCTTAGCACGCAGAGGAGAAGTATTTGATTCCTAAGAAGCAAGGGGCTAATGTGAAAAGAGAGAAAGGATATTCAACACAACCTACTAAGTTGACTCCACAAAAATTGAGGAGAAAAGAGAAAAATTGTGATAGCAAATACAGTCGAGGACATAAATGTAGTGAAAAGAAATTGTTTTATATTGAAGGTCCCAATGAGAGTCCTAATGAGGAAGAAGAGGAGGAACTCCATACTAGAAGCATGGAAGAGAGCCAAATGAGAATCGCATGACTCAACCAATCATTTTTGTCATGCACTCCTCGTGTTTCAGCCTACAAACTCTCAAGATGGTGGGGTTCCTAAAGAAGCTGCATGTACGTATTGTTGATCGACTCGTAGTACTCATAATTTCATCAGCAAAAGGTTAGCTAATTGCCTAAATTGTTTCATATATCCAGCTCCTTAGGTTTCAAGTTTTGATTGCAGATGGTGGTATAGTTAGTTGTTCAGGGAAGTTTCATAGCATTAAATTATCCATGGGAGATTATCAACTTGATGCCCCAATGTATGTGATATCCATGGGTGCAGCAGATATTGTTTTGGGAGTACAATGGCTTACTACATTAGGAACAATTGAGATGAACTTCCAAGAACTATTCATGAGATTTCAATCGGAGGGAAGGCTAGTAGAGCTAAGGGGGTTGAAGGAAAAATATCCACAACTTGTAAGCTCTCATCAAATGAAAAAGTTTCTTAAGAAAGGAGTGGATGGATTTGTGGCCCAACTATGTTCATTAGAAGTCTCTCAATCTAATACTCCTACTCATCCAGATTTGTAAGCTATAATTGATCGCTGAAATGGGATATGCCTAAATATTCTCCCAAGGAGGATCTGATCGTTGCAAGTAGTCCCGCGGAGCCAAACCACCTAACATCGCCTTACAGGTATCCACACATAAAAAAGAGTGAGATAGAAAAAATTGTTGAGGAGTTGCTAGAGGTAGGAATTATCAAGGATAGAAAAAGTGCTTACTCCTTTCCTATAGTGATGGTATGCAAGAAGGATGACACTTGGTGCATGTTTCCAGATTATAGAGTGCTCAATATGTACACCATTAAAGATAAGTTTCCTATTCCAGTCATTGATGATTTTTTAGATGAATTGAATGGAGCTTTGTATTTTACCGTTAGATCTTAGATCTGGTTATCACCAAATTCAGATTAAGGAGAAAGATATTTGTAAGATAGCATTTCGGACTCATGAGGGTCATTATGAATTTTTGGTGATGCCATTTGGTCTTACCAATGCACCATCTACATTCCAAAGTTTGATGAATTCCATTTTTAAGAAGTTCTTGAGAAAGTTTGTGTTAGTATTCTTGATGATATATTAATTTATAGCAATACTTGGGAAGAAAATTTGCAACATGTAACTTTAAGCATTACAAATACTCTTTAAGCATCATAAACCCGCTAAGCCATCCAAGTGTGCTTTTGGTCTTACGGAGGTGGAGTATTTGGGATACATAGTTTCACATGAAGGAGTAAAGTTGGACCCTAACAAAATTAAGGCTATCATGGAATGGCCTATTCCAAAAACCATTAAGAAACTGAGAGGATTCTTGGGATTGACAGGGTACTATAGAAGATTTGTGAAGAATTATGGTAGTATAGAAGCACCTCTCACCACTCTATTGATGAAGGATTATTTTCATTGGAACGAGTCTGCCAATATAGCATTTGAGAGATTGAAGGAGGCTATGTGTACAACTCCAGTACTTGCCACTCCTGACTTCACCAAGGAATTCATTGTGGAATGTGATGCTTCTGGAAATGGGATAGGAGCAATGCTCATGCAAGAAGGTCGACCAATTTCTTTTCAGAGTCACCAATTAAAAGGTAAGAATCAACTAAAACCTATTTATGAGAAGGAAATACTAGCAATACTCCATGCAGTGAAACAATGGCAGCCTTATCTATTGGGTAGACATTTCAAGGTTAAGACAGATCATGATAGCCTAAAATATTTTTTGGAACGACTATCTTCTAAAGAGCAACAAAAATGGGTCACTAAGATGTTAGGATATGACTTTGAGATTGTATATAAGAAAGGGAAAGATAATATTGTCGTAGATGCACTTTCAAGGAAGGATGAGAAAGTTGAAGCCTTATTGTGTTCCCTTTCAATATTACAAGAAAATTGGGTGGAGGAAGCCAAAGAAAAGTGGCAAAATGATGTTACGACAAGTAATCTCATCGAACAATTAAAAAGTGATCCTAGTAGTTCAGATAAGTTTTGTTGGAAGGGAGATACTCTTTGGTATAAAGAGCGTTTGTATCTCTGCAAGAATTCCAAGCTTAAAATCAAGATTCTCACAGAGTTGCATGAGTCTCTAGTGGGTGGTCATTCAGACTTTAGCCATATCATCGAAATGTATGCGACTTTGGGAGGGGCTAAAGGGTGATGTTCAAAAATTTGTGGCTAAATCGTTTATGTCAAAGAGCAAAGGGAGATAATTACACCGGGTCTCTTGCAACCCTGGTCTATTCCCAACCAACATTGGAAGAGGTATCCATGGACTTCAATCACAGTAGTTTCCCAAACCTAAAGGTCATAATGTCATCATGGTGGTAGCTGATCACTTCACTAACATGCACATTTCATTGCATTAGCACATCCCTATGGGCGCAGGGCTAAAGATTTTGGAGTAATATCCAAAAGCTACATGGTACACCTAAAGTTCCTATTAAGTTAGAAGATCATGATCTTTATCTCACACTAAGATTTATTCTCATGTTTGGGTACTCAATTGGCTCATAGCTCTTCATACCACCCTCAATTAGATGGGAAAACTGAGGCTGTTAATAAGTGCTTGGAAGGATATCTACATTGTTTCACTTTAGAGAAATAGTCTCAATGGGTCGATTGGCTACCACTTGCAGAATGGTAGTATAACACTTCTTTCATAGCTCATCAAAAATGTCTCCATTTTGGCACTTTATGTGGATATCATCCTCCTTCCATCACATCATCAATTAAGGTGTCCCCTAAGAGTTCGAAGTAAAGAGAAGACCACTCTTGGTTTCAACAATGGGCACTTTCACACTCAGACTTTATCCATGGCACAAAATTGAATGAAACAATGTGCAAACCAACAACGTGAGTGAAAGAAGTTTTGAAGTTGGGATTGGGTCTTCGCGACAGCCTTATAAGCAAATCTCACCAAAGCAGCAAAGAATAATGTTGTTCCAAAGTATTATGGTCCATACCAAACGAAGATCGGTAGTGTGGCTTCATGTGTTTTGAGCGCCAACAACAACAAAGATACATCCGCCATGTTTCCTATTTGTTAGCTGGTAATTGGGCATAATATTCCAACTCGCCAAATACTCCTAAGCCGGATGAAGCGAAGAATCATTTTAAACTAGGAGTGCATTTGTCAAACATGTACAAAGAAGTTATAGGAATCAATAATCGAGTATCTCATCCAACAGAAGAAGTTACCAAATTGAAGATGCCATGGAAGACGGTAGGAGTTCATTCAAAAGCCTAAACTTGATTAGCATTGAGGACAATGCTTCTTGAAGGAAGGCATGCTATGCCCTTAATATTTATTGTACATCGTTATGAATAGTCGTTTCTTGTGGCTATCTTAACTCTATTAAGCCATTATCATTAGTATATTGTTATTTAAGTTGTTTAGGTCGGCCTAAGTCTTATATATGGTGTGTCTAAGTCGGCTCAGGGTGATATCCTTGGCATAAATAGGTATATATAGAGGTTGTGAGTCTCACATTTCATCATCAAGTGTGAAGTGTGTTCTCATTAGAGATATTTGGAGGTTTTCCCCCTCGAAGTGGCTTGTTATTCTCAGTTATTATCAAGTATTTGCAACATATTTCATATCATATTCTTCTATTGTGCAAGGTATTTCATAACACAGTGTATTCAGAGATTGTCTAGATGATTTTTTCTTGATCTTCATTGATGTCATCCTAATTTATTCCAAGTCCATTTAGGAGCACAATAGGGATTTGAGGATAGTCTTACAGTGTCTGAGAGAGAAGAAGCTTTTTGGAAAGATATCCAAGTGCTCATTTTATCAGGGCAGGCTGCATTTCCTAGGTCACATCATATCAGTAGAGGGAGTCTCTATGGATCTTGAAAAGATAAAGGTAATAGTGGAATGGATAGCACCTTAGAGTGTGATGGAATTTTGGAGCTTGATGGTACTTGCAGGATATTACAAGAAGTATGTACAAGGATTGTCTCAAATTGCAACCCCAATCACATCTCTTCAGAGGAAAGGGAAAATTTTTGAATTGATAGAAAAGTGTGAGCAATCTTTTCAACTCCTAAAGGAGAAGCTAACAACAGCCTTAGTTTTGACTATAGTTGATCCCAATGGTTAATTCATAGTGATCATGGATGCTTCAGGAGATGGTGTAGGAGTTGTATTAATGTAAGATGGACAAGTGGTCGCATATGAATCAAGAAATCTAAAGAAAAATGAAATGAATTACACACCACATAATTTGGAATTGGCTACAATAGTGCATGCCTTGCAGATGTGGAAGCATTACTTATCGGGGAAGCCATTTGAGCTTAAAATGAATCACCTAGGAATGAGATATATCTTTACCCAACCAAATCTCAATGTACGCCAGAGAAGGTGGTTGGAATTCCTTGGTGAGTATGACTTTGGAATTGAGTACATTAAAGGAAAAGAGAATAGAGTAGCAAATGCTCTTAGTAGAAGAAGACATTTGGCAGCTATGACCTTGACAAGGTCTAATTTAAGGCAACAAGTGAAGCAACACTTGCAAGGGGATGAGCATTATGAATGAGTGTAGCAAGCTCTACAAGTGAACCCTTTAGACCATCGATATGATGGGTATGAATTTGAACCAAATGGAATCCTAAGCTACCAAAGGAGTATGTATATTCCAGATTCTAGATATCTCAAAAAGTTGGTCTTGGAGGAAATTCATAATGCACCTTATTTGGGACACCCCAAAGTTGTCAAGATGATCACAGAGTTGAAATATTTGTATTTCTGGCCTAAACTCAGGAAGGATTTAGTTGAATATGTAGCCAGATGCTTGAAATGTTAATGATTCAAGGTTGAACATGTGCACCCAATAGGGATTCTCTATCCTCATGACATACCTGAGTACAAGTGGCAGGTGATTAGCATGGACTTTATTCATGGGTTACCATTGAGTAAAAATAGGCATGATGTCATCTTAGTAGTAGTTGATAAGTTCACTAAGGTGGCACATTTCATTATAAGGAACCTTAAGGATGGATCGTTAACCTTGGACAAGAAATTTGTGCTTAAGACTGTTATATCTGATGGAGATACCCGGATGACATCTAGATTTTGGAAAACTTTGAATGCATTTTTGGGAGCTAAGTTGAATTTTAGTTTAGAATATCATCCTTAGACTGATGGTCAAACTGAGAGAGTCAACTAAGTAGTAGAGGATCTCCTCTAAATGTATTGCATGAATCAATAGTATAAATGGGAAGAGTATCTACCCTTAGTAGAATTTGCATACAATAACTCTTTCCATGTGTCCTTAAGTATGACACCTTTTGAGGCTCTTTATGGGAAAAATTATTGTACAACCATCAATTGAGTTAGATTGGAAGATAGGATTATAGTGGATCTTGAAATGCTTAAAGATGTGGAAGAGCATATGAGACTCATCAAAGGTAGATTGAAGGAAGTGGTAGATAGAGAGAAGAGCTATACTAACAAGAATAGAACCTTCAAAAAGTTCTCAGAGGGAGATAAGGTCTTTTTGAGAGTCAAGCCACACAAGAGCCCAATTACTTTTGGAAAATATTCCAAGTTGGCCCCTAGATATGTGGGTCCCTTCGATGTGCTAGAAGTGATTAACCCAATTGCATATTCAATTGCTCTACCACCTACTTTAGCTCAACTCCATAATGTATTTTATGTTTCTTTGTTTAATCCATATCATCTAGATGCTTCACATATACTTGATTGGCATTCTTTACATGTGCAGGATCTAGGAATGGTGTTGGTGGAGCCCATTAGATTTCTGGATAGACGTAACATCAAGTTACGAAATAGAGACATTATCTAATATAAGGTTCAATGGGACCAATAGTCCGAGGACAGTGCTACATGGGAGGATGCAGAGGAAATAGAATGATCCTTTCCTCATTTGATTACTAGATAGACTCTTAATGTTCATTGAGATACTATTTCTCTAGCATTTTGAATTGGCATGTTATGGAATTTAGTCTTAGATAAAATAATGTTTGAATGTTGAAATAGACATATATAATTCAGTGTTGTTTGATAAGACATCAAGATGATGTCTCTTCCTAGTGGGGAAGGATGTCATGTCTCAATTTTTTCTTACATTTAATAATGTTAAGTTAATTAAATATTTATGGAAAATGAAATTTATTAGTTTCAACTTGAGATAAATTTAGGATTTCGTTGTCATTTGAAATACATCTATATTCATGTGATTGATTATGAAGGATGAAAGATATGATAAAGAATGGAATCTTTTTGTTTCAAGCATTGGTTAATGGCTATTGATGAAACTCTACAAGTGCAAGTGTGTGAATGTAGTAACAGGTTGAAGACCAAGAACATGGTTGAGGTAGGAGTATTTAGCCAGATGACGATTTGTAAGCATGATGGAATCTAGAATGTGCACATACCACTGAAAATCATAGCATCTGCATTTAACTTGCAATTTGGTGGCTATCATTTTTTTTGTGTGAAATGTGTAAATGATTAATTAGGTAAGCTTATGGAAACAAATTTATTGGAGCATTTTCTTTACCTTGTCCATTCAATGCTAATTTCATACCAGTAATGGTGTTGGAAATATATTTGTTATGCACATATTAACTACTCTTGAGTAGAATGATTCAATTAAATTTGAAAATAAATACCTTATAAGAGGTAAAAAGAATTTAAGAAATGATGAATATATATATATATATATATATATATATATATATATATATATATATATATATATATATATATTATTGTGGTAGATTGTTTTCTCTTTGTTTGAAATGTTGAATAGAATTCTTTATATGAAATTTAGAAAATGTGAATGGATAACACATGAGGAACAATTTAATTAATCATATGGGAAAGCAATAATAACACTTTTAACACCATGAAATCTAACTGACGCCCATACTAGCAAGAGATTTTATGCTCAAAAATCATGGAGGAGTGGGTGGATAAGTATGAGGAGGATGTGGGAGAGTAAATACCACCTCTAATTTTAGTAATTGCAAGAATTCTTGGTCAGGGATGGACGATTTTGAAGAAAGGGAAGGATTTTTAGCAAAAAAGTAGAGAGAGAAGATTTGGAGTAGAACACGAAGGAAGGAGCGAACCTAGGAAGAGGTGTTGTTTCCATATTCGAATAGATCAAAAATCATTGTATACTTGCAGCAAGGAGGTAATTCGAGCTCTTAATTTGGTTTAAATGTTGTTTCCTTCTCTGCAAAAAGGATGTCTTTTCTTGCTCTTACATTGACCCTATTTGATAGAGTAATGCATATTTAGTTCTTGACTTCTCTTATGTTTGTGCATTCGATTTCCTTTAATCATTGGAAACCATTGTGTTTGAACCTATTTTTTATGTAAGTCGAACCAAGTGCTTCCATTTTTCATTGTGTGAGGTGGGAAAAACTACCATTGATTTTCTATGTTTCAATGTTTTCATGCTAGAGTTTGATCCAATCGAACTCATTCTTATCCATAGCTAGGTCATATTCTACATTCTACCTCTTTATGGGTGGCCATTATCGTATATTCCTATTTCTTCTAATGAGTCTTACCCATCATAAGAATCCTTTATGTTTGGAAAAACCCTCAAGTTGGGTGACGACTCCTTAATGGAGTTGAACAGAGTTGCATGTTTGGTTAAAGAACCAACAAAGAGTTAGATTCTATGTCTTCTTGAAAATAGAGTGTTGTATGCTCGTAAAATCACTAAATCTGGTGATGACTTTTCCTTTTTGAAATAAAACCAGTCAAACGAATTCCTTTTTTTTCCACCTAAATGTTTGAATGTTAAACATTATTTTAAATGTGTGTTGGTGAACAATTTTTATCATTCTAAGTAAATACATGTTTGAGAAAATATTGTCATTTTTTCTTTTGATGAACGATACCATCATTCATATATTTATACTTTCTATTAAACGATTCTATCGATCTACCTTAGCAAACTATTGAATGACTACCATCGTTCTAGGCTTTAGCCTGCTATTGGATGATTTCTATCATTCCAAATTTGAGGATAACGTAGAATGATTGATAATGTTTTGATTAAAAAGGTATTAAGATGAATGCAGCATATGATATGTTATCTGCATCCTTTCCTATGCTTAAGGCCTTAGCAAGCTAAGAGATGTTAATAATCCCATCAATATTTTCAAGTTTCTCAAGTCACAAAGCAATGTGTATGCATATATATACATATATGTGTGTGTGTGTGTGTGTGTGTGTGTGTGTGTGTGTATTTATGTATACATAATTGTTTGATTGGGTTGTTAACCAATGGTATCAAATGATAAACTTACACTAGGGTGAAATCACAATACTATGTCTCACTTTTTGCCCAAGATGGACATTTGCATCAATATTTTTAACTGAATCTTCATCTTTTGAGACCTATAGCAGCTAAACCATTAAGAATTTGAAGATGATGTGAACTAGTGATTTGTGGCAATTTTTGTGCAGATTCTATTTTTTTTTTTTCAAATTTTCTGAAATAAATCATGAATCTTTCAACACCTCCTTTATTAACTGGTTTTAGACAGTAAACAACATTTTCAGAAAGTAACGTTTGTGTCATACAACATAACATTTTTTCTATAAAGGATTAAATTCTAATTTTAGAAATATAGATTTTTAACATCAATATCTAGGGAAAGGATATTTTTTCATAATTTTTTGTTGCATATTTATTTTTAAATTAATTTTTGAAGTCACTATAACTATAATTTGGGCATACGTGTGTGTTGTACAATATAACTTTTTATGTATATATCAAAATCCAATTTTTCTTTTTTGGGTGAAAAAAGGACATCAATACCTAGTGAATGGGTATTTTTTAAAATTTGTTTACTATGGTTTACTATTTTTCCACCTCTGCACAACAAAGAGCTTGATGTTCAAAGAAAAACCTATGTATAGTAAAAATTAAAGATTAAATACATGATAAAATGAAAATATATCAAACCTATACTTTTTGAAAAGCTCATTTCAAGGGCTAAAATCTTGCAAAATATAATTTTTAAATGATGTTATTTAATCCCTCAAAAGGTAAAGAAAAAGTGAGTTTTTACCAGCATTTTGATAGGTGCAAAGGAGACTCCATTGTGGGTATGATTTAATACTAAAGGGGTTCTATCCAAGGGGGTTTGATCTAAGGGGATATTATCTATCCCTCTTCAATTAAAACCCTTTAGATGGAGCCTCTCAAGACTCAAATCATTAGTTTTTTCTAAAAACAGTGATTTTAGGCAAAAATAGTACATCCCAAAAGTGAGACACAGTATTGTGATTTCACCCACTATTCCTTTTCTAGATTAAATGGTGTCTCTATTATATGAATGATAGTACTGTCAATCATAAAGATAATGAATATATTGAAGGAACTTAAATTTGATCGATAGCATGCTTATCGTACTAGTGATAGCATGCATATCTACCTATATTGTGATAAATGTATAAAGGGATAATAAGAACAATGTGATACTCATCATTTCATTTTGATCTTGAATATTATTGAGTGATGATTTAATTTGAACAATAGTAATTACATTACTCTTTATTGATAATGTTGGTTTAAAAGATTGAATATAAAATTGAATGATATGTGATCACCTATAACAACCTCTGATCAAAAATAGAATGGCACTCTTATCAGTGAGCTAAGAGGGATGAAACCAGTTTTAAACCAAACATAATATTCCTTGACTGATTGTTCAATGAATTGGTTTTAAATGAAACAAAACATTTGTAAAGATCATAATGGAATAAGAATAATTTGTGATTTCTCCAGAGAAGTAAGTCAAATTGGAAAGTTTAGATTCTAATTAAACACAAATTAATTATTATGTTGATTACAATTTGTTTCTATGTAAAATTACCTTGTGACATTCTAGTTGAAATTCATATTAATTCAAAAATCTAGTGACTGCTTGTCCTTTATATTTCATTTGATTCTAAGTGTGCATCTGATGAAATTTGACATCTTTTTGCATATGGAAATCTATATGTAAAATGGATCTTTCTTTTTCAAAGAATGTATATGCATACACATTTTTTAATAGAAGGTCATATATGTGTACATGCATAAATCTTCTATTTATGCATTGCACATACATGTGATATACGTTCTTTAAAATTGATTTATTTTCTTTATCTGAAAATGTAGATTTCATTCCAAGTAGAAAGGAATAAAGGAAATATTGGTAAACTATATGTTGATGCATATACTATGATATTCTTAACTTAATTGATGAAATGGAACATGTATTTCATTTAATTTCATAATTGTATTATTATCAAATCTAGTCTAGTTCCTTTCATACATTTGTTGAATCGAGATAGCCAAGATGAGACAAATGTAGACTATGTTGTAGATTGTTTGATTCTTTATCATGAAAAGATTGTTTAGCAAAACTACTAGAAACCAGGTTGAATGATTTATAAATTGTGTAAATTGGATAAGATGTATGTTATCTTATGTATGTGGGAGGTTACCTTCTAGGATGGGTGTCAAAAATGGGTTAACAGAGAGTATAGGTTTTGCTTTTCCAAAATCTATAATTTATAGTTGTATACAGAATACATGCTTGGCCAAGTATTTGTAGTCCATTATATTGAATGGCCTATTTTTTATGATGTAACTCTCTACCATTTCCTAACATAGATCTTGCATGTTCTAAATGTAAATAGAAATGCATGTAGTTGTTAGGTATGTACCAGATTCCACCTTGCATATCATATTCTCTTGCTAAATATTCCATGCAAGGTCGAGTATTCTTTGAGTAGGAAGAATTTTGGGGTAGTTTAGCTTCGTGGTTGGGTGGAAAAGCATTTGAACCATGTTCTCATCCACTAGATGCAGCGAGCATTGAAGAGGAATCACATGGAATTCCATTTTTTATTATTATACTTTGTACTATATGATGTAAACTTGAGTTGACTAAGTGGCAATGTTGGCCTAAGTCAAACTATGTAACTTATAAAATTGACATTTGTAAAATGAAAATAAATTATTATTTTTGGACATATTGTGCTATGATGGAAAATAGTTGATTGATTGTCTTTAATTTATTATTCATAATGTCATATTTTATTTATTTGGTGTTATTTAAGTATGACACATTATATATATAATTTTTATAGGTCAGGTTCACCAAAATGAAACAATGGGGAAAGGGGACCCATTTGGTTTTTACCTTAGGATTTGACACCTTTCCCAAATTTCATTAAAGGGGGCTAGGAAAAGAGGGGTGAGATGTGATGGATTGAAAATGGAAGAATGGAATGAGGGTTAGATGGATTTGAATAAGGTATATTATTGACTTATAGTCTGATAGGTGATTCAACCAACCCTTAACCAAATCTGGAAATGTCCTAATAATGAAATGCAATGATATAACTAGGCTAATAGTGCAATTTGTTGTTTTGATGCAAATATAGAAAGTACAGAAGTTCACAGATAAATCTGAATAATAAAAATGAGCAGAGCAAGACATATGTACTTGTGATTCAAATTTGAGCCAAAAAATGAAAGGCATGAGTGTCCTTGTATTCTTTTCCAAATCTATTTTCAAGGTCCTCTGATGTCATATCTGAGATTCAAATTTATGCTTTCAGATCTGTCAAAACATTGTCAGATATTTCTATTGCTAAGTTTTTATGGGTTAACAAGATGTGGGTATTCAAATGCAACAACGGATAATTTATCTTCAAACTCCTTTCAATCTTCTTCAAACCTAAGATCTACACATTCACAAAGAGAATAAATGTTGGGCCATTTTATGGGCTTTCCTTAGTCAAACCATGTGTAAGTGTTTCCAATTCCACAATGGTAATGTCAATGATAAATGGATAATGAATAGGAAGGAATGATGAAATCACAAAGTGTTGCAACTCACCACTCTTCAATGGCTTCCTTGAAGGAGTGAAGTCATTCACATCACCTCAAGGTTTGATCTTGCTTACTTAAATGCTTTGGAGAGCCAAAAAAGTGTTAGCCTTCACAAAACAATGATAACATGAACACACATAAGCTCACATAGAATTAGACATGATGTAAGGATCTTGAATTGATGCAATAATGCTCTGAAATCTTGCTCTTGACTTTCTCTTGAATGCTCTTGATAATAAATCTACCAATAATTTTTTGCTTCTTGCTAGATAGATTCAAAATGATGCAATAACTTGGTATTTATAGGCATCTATTCAATTTCCCAAAAATTAAATCTTGATAGCCAACTATAGATAATTGAATTACAAATATTAAATTGCCAACACCAACATATTTGAATTTGAATCCAAAATAGGACACTCATGCACCTAGGGAATGAGTTTCCTTGCCCTATTTTCTTAGATTTTAGGTGTCGGGGGCAAGGTCTTAGATAGATGCAATTGGTTCCCGCTTGCAATTCCTTGGAAATTGTCAAAAATAGGCCATAGAATGCATAATTTAAGAAATGAAATACTCAATTAGGTCCAATTATTTAAAGGGGGACCAAACATAAGGTGAAATTGTCATGGGTGATAATTTACGAAGCTACAATCCCCTATATGGGGTTAGATTATAGATTAGGCCTATTAGAAATATAAAAAAAATCAAGTATTTGCAGATCTAAAATGAATTGAAATCAATTTTTAATTCCTCACTATGCTCTAATCAAATATATAGTAGAACAAATCATACATGAAATAGCATATCTCAGATGTGCAGTAAGTTGAATCATATGCATAGTAAATTGGATCAAATGTGTAGTAAGTCAATCATATGTGCAATAAATTGCATCAAATGTGTTGTAATTTTAATTAGATGTGTAGTAAATTGGATCATATCATAGTAAGTCGCATCAAATGTGTAGTATGTCACCTCAAATGTGCAAATCTAAGAAAAAATGTGAAAATTGAGTGTTGGTTGGGATATACGTATCAAGTGTGCCACATATCGGCTCAAATATGCCAAAAAATTGATCAAATGTGTAACAAGTTGGCTCAAATACACCATAGATTGGCTCAAATGTGTAACAAAATAGATTAAATATAAAAATTTGTACCTATAACTTTCAAAAAGCTAAATTTCTTTCAAAATATATTGTTAACTAATCACGGAAGTGAGTCCCGCCAGACGTGCCAAAATGTGGATGATGAAAATGTGAATTATGTAAAATATGAATAATACAATGAAAGTACCAAATTCACACTCAATAAAGCCCAAAATATATGCATAAAATAAAATAATAAAGAATTATACCATAAAAAAGACCTTGATTTGATTCATTGTTTCTTTGATAGTAACTTCATGCTTGATATGTGGGTTGCTCTTCAAAATAGCATAACCATGATAGCACAATGATAATATGATAGCCGAGATAATGATATTTGTCCAAAGATAGTTGATAGATGATACTCTTGCTTGATAATGCTTGGCAATGATAATGCTAGCTCTTGATAATATACTCTTGTGATCTCTAAGGGATAATGCATGAATGAAGGCTTTTATTTATATGCTTCACTTGATATTTGATCAATGTTGGAGATTAATTGGAGAGATCAATGGATAGGAAAAATTAAGATAGAGTGGGAGATACAATTTATGGAATGGATAAGTTTAATTATTTAATTCATAATAGTGTAGTTGGGGAAATAAATAAGAAATGTATTTTATTTATTTTAGGAGGAAAAGAATTATTTTTACATAAGCTATTCTAATTTATCTAATTATTAAGAGGAGTGTTAACTAACTAAATAATTTTTTAAAATTATTTAATTATAGAGGACCAAAGATAATTTAAATTTTATTTTAATTAATGTTGGAGAGGAAATGATAAAATAATGAATTAATAAAATAATTAAAAATATTTAATTAATATAGATATGATAAAAAAATTTAAGATAATTAAACAATTAAAAATTATTTAATTATTATAAATGAAAAGATGGTATATTAGCTTAATTAAATAATTAAAAATTATTTAATTTATATAGATAGAAGAATTGATGAGGATAATGATAATATGAGAAGATGAAAATGCATTATTCATTTTTAGGTGTCTACAATTTCATATAATATTCTTATATTATCCATTAAATAAATGATAAATCCTCAAAATCCACCTCATTTAGTTAACTAAATAATTAAAATTAGTTAATGTATTTGTATAATTAGTTGACTAATCAATTTAATCAGTCAATTAATCAATCCTACCACTTAACTGATTCATTCATTTAGCCAAAATTCCTTCATGCAAGTTCTTAAATCACCAATCAAATTGATTCACTCACTCATCTATTCCTCATGCATTAACTTAACTCAATCCTACTAACAAATCATGATAGTTAACTCGTCAATCAAGTGAGTTAACTCAATAAGTACAAAATTAAATAAATTACTAACTCACCCATGTTTGCCACCTCTCCACATTAACTCCCTCAATCATCGATCAAACTATGATCAATGATCAAATTTGATCCATTCATTTCTCTTTTTTAAAATCTATAAATTTGCATCTTCAAAACCATCATTTTTATCCATCAACTATTTAATGCAATTTATGTTGTTAATTTTATAATTCAACAAATGTTATTGTTACACCAATGAAATGAGAGTACCCACATATCTTTGAGATCATGAGCCTTTTGACATTCAAATGAAGGTTTGCATGTATTAGATTGGTGTTTATTTTTTTTAATTAATACTATTGGTTTATTCTAACTTTCATGCTAACACTCTCTAACTAAAACAAAGATGATAGAGATTTCATTTTAACTAAAGGTCAATTGCACTAAACTAAAGATTTATTGATAAGGTGGATGGGGGGTGGGGGGGGAGGGCGGGTAGGGGGGAACGGAGAGAGGGATGAAGGGGGTCGCATAAATATAATTTCTTGATGTTTTATCTACCCCACTTTTGATTTTTTTAACAATTCAATAGTATTGACAATTTTTCAAAAAACCATTCCAAACTGATTTTGTTTAAACATTAAAAAAGTTATCATAAACTACACTAAAATATCTATATTGTATTAGTTCACACCATTTTAATATTAAAAAAATGTATATTAATTTTAGTTACATCAATCTAAAAAGCCAAAAATTGTTGTATTTTTCCTTTAGAAAAGTGTTACACAATATTGTTTTACTTAGAACTACATGTGCATAGGTTCTAAGTTGCTTTGTGAGCCCAAAGGATTACACTCTCATAAAGGGTAATGAGCATGGAGTTTTATTATTGCCGTCTATTGGATCAATAAAGAAGCCTGTGATATTTGGTTGATACCAATTTGATGACCAAGTTAGCTTGAAGGTGTTGATGCAAAGTAAGGTCATGTGAAGTTCCAAAACGGATGTTGGTAAGATAATTCCTCAACTTTTGTAAATTGATAAGTTTTGGGGGACCAAAAGCCTCTTGCTAAGGGAGGTGTTACATGAAAAATTGAGGCAAAGATGTTGGACCATTGGGGTAAATGTTGTTCTCATCAATTGTATAAGGGTACCTTCTACATTTTCCTTTCAGAGTTTATTTCTTTTTCGTGTGTTACAATGAAGAAGGAATTGTACTTAAGCAAGTTGTGTATAGGATGATCTAGAGTATCTCCAAGATACTTTTAAACTAAAGTGCAAAATGTCCAAATGGATTTCAGGAAAAACTACTTTGAGAGAAATCCCCAATTTGTGCAAGTAGAAAAAGTGTCATCAATTGTGACAATTGTCTCAACTATATAATGATTTCAAAAACACTAAGATAAGTCGCATCAAATGTGTAGTATGTCACCTCAAATGTGCAAATCTAAGAAAAAAATGTGAAAATTGAGTGTTGGTTGGGATATACGTATCAAGTGTGCCACATATCGGCTCAAATATGCCAAAAAATTGATCAAATGTGTAACAAGTTGGCTCAAATACACCATAGATTGGCTCAAATGTGTAACAAAATAGATTAAATATATAAATTTGTACCTATAACTTTCAAAAAGCTAAATTTCTTGCAAAATATATTGTTAACTAATCACGGAAGTGAGTCCCGCCAGACGTGCCAAAATGTGGATGATGAAAATGTGAATTATGTAAAATATGAATAATACAATGAAAGTACCAAATTCACACTCAATAAAGCCCAAAATATATGCATAAAATAAAATAATAAAGAATTATACCATAAAAAAGACCTTGATTTGATTCATTGTTTCTTTGATAGTAACTTCAATGCCTGATATGTGGGTTGCTCTTCAAAATAGCATAACCATGATAGCACAATGATAATATGATAGCCAAGATAATGATATTTGTCCAAAGAGTTGATAGATGATACTCTTGTTGGATAATGCTTGACAATGATAATGCTAGCTCTTGATAATATACTCTTGTGATCTCTAAGGGATAATGCATGAATGAAGGCTTTTATTTATATGCTTCACTTGATATTTGATCAATGTTGGAGATTAATTGGAGAGATCAATGGATAGGAAAAATTAAGATAGAGTGGGAGATACAATTTATGGAATGGATAAGTTTAATTATTTAATTCATAATAGTGTAGTTGGGGAAATAAATAAGAAATATATTTTATTTATTTTAGGAGGAAAAGAATTATTTTTACATAAGCTATTTTAATTTATCTAATTATTAAGAGGAGTGTTAACTAACTAAATAATTTTTGAAAATTATTTAATTATAGAGGACCAAAGATAATTTAAATTTTATTTTAATTAATGTTGGAGGGGAAATGATAAAATAATGAATTAATAAAATAATTAAAAATATTTAATTAATATAGATATGATAAAAAAAATAAAGATAATTAAACAATTAAAAATTATTTAATTATAAATGAAAAGAGATTATATTAGCTTAATTAAATAATTAAAAATTATTTAATTATATGGATAGAAGAATTGATGAGGATGATGAAGATGAGAAGATGAAAATGCATTATTCATTTTTAGGTGTCTACGATTTCATATAATATTCTTATATTATCCATGAAATAAATGATAAATCCTCAAAATCACACTCATTTTGGTTAACTAATTTAATTAAAATTAGTTAATGTATTTCATATAATTAGTTGACTGATAATTTTAATCCAATCAATTAATCGATACCACTTAATTTGATTCATTCATTTGGCAAAATTCCTTCATGCAAATTCTTAAATCACCAATCAAAATTGATTCACTCACTCATCATTCCTCATGCATTAGCTTAACTCAATCCTACTAACAAATCATGATAGTTGACTCATCAATCCAAGTGAGTTAACTCAATAGGAATTACAAAATTAAAATAATTGCTAACTCTTGTGTTTTCTCCACATTAACTCCCTCAATCATCGATCAAACTCATGATCGATGATCAAATTTGATCCATTCATTTCTCTTTTTGAAAATCTATGAATTTGCATCTTCAAAACTATCATTTTTATCCATCAACTATTTAATGCAATTTATGTTGTTAATTTTATAATTCAACAAATGTTATTTATTTACACCAATGAAATGAGAGTACCACATATCTTTTGAGATCATGAGCACATCCTTTTTGACATTCAAATGAAAGGTTTGCATGCATATTTAGATTAGTGTTTATTTTTTTTAATTAATACTATTGGTTTATCCTAACTTTCATGCTAACACTCTCCAACTAAAACAAAGATGATAGAGATTTCATTTTAACTAAAGGTCAATTGCACTAAACTAAAGATTTATTGATAAGGTGATGGGGGGGTGGGGAAGGGAGAGAGGGATGAAGGGGGTCGCATAAATAAAATTTCTTGATGTTTTATCTACCCCACTTTTGATTTTTTTAACAATTCAATAGTATTGACAATTTTTCAAAAAACCATTCCAAAGGCCCGATTTTGTTTGAAGCATTAAAAAATTATCATAAACTACGCTAAAATATCTCTATATTGTAATTGGATCCACTGTTTATATTAAAACATGTATATGGTTTGGTTACATCGTCTAAAGCTAAAAATTGTTGTATTTTTCCTTTAGAAAAGTGTTACTGTATTGTTTTACTTAGGACTACATGTGCATGGGTTCTAAGTTAGCTGTGAGCCGAAGTTACGCTCTCATAAAGGATAGTGACATGGAGTTCTATTATTTAAGTCTATTATTGGATCGATAGAAGCACATTATTTGGTTGATACAATTTGATGACCAAGTTAGCTTGAAAGGTGTTGATGCAAAGTAAGGTCATGTGAAGTTCCAAAGCGGATGTTGGTAAAGATAATTCCTCAACTTTTGTAAGAATTGATAAGTTTTGGGGGACCAAAGCCTCTTGCTAAGGGAGGTGTTACATGAAAAGCCCGAGGGGCAAAGATGTTGGACCATTAGGGTAAATGTTGATGTCATCAGTGTATAAAGATTTTATTACATTTTCCTTTGGAAGTTTATTTCTTTTTCATGTGTTACAATGAAGAAGGGATTTTACTTAAACAAGTTCGTAAAGGACGGTCACAAGAGTATCTCAGATACTTTGAAACTAAAGCATAAAATGTCCGGGAAATGGAGTTGGGTAAAGCTACATTGAGAGAAATCCCCAATTTGTGCAAGTAGAAAAAGTGTCATCAATTGTGACAATTGTCTCAACTATATAATGATTTCAAAAACACTAAGATAAATGGCAAAATCATCATAGTTAAGGCAAAATATGAAATTTGAAGAGCTTTTAGAATTTCAACTTATTTTTTGACATATGATCTTCCTTTTCTAATGTTGGGGGGTTATGGTAAAGGCATAAGTTGATTGTAAACATGTTACACAGGTTGGTTATCATCGCATCATTTATTTTCATATTCATTTTGTAAGTGAAAGTGATTAAACATAAGTTTCTTCGAGACAAAAGGCATGGTGCAACTATTGTAGAGCTATGGATATGTTTTCATAGTAGTCCTATGTCACCTATGAGATGATGTATAATTTTATTACTGACTAAATCATAAAGCAATAAGAAGCAAAATGCTCACTCTTTACTCCAATTTTCCTTTTTCCTCCATGATAAATTGCCTTGCTTATTTATAAACTCTCTACACATAAATTTACTACAAAAATTAAAATAAAAAATAAAAAATCTCCTCATTATTTACAAGCTAGCTATACATTATCTTATCTCTATTTGTGTTTCCCTTTATATTTGCTTATAAACATTTTTCACTATAATAGTATCCAGTAGAGGCGGTTTAAAACATTTTTAAAGTGTTTGTTGAGTTGACGAAGAAGATATAATTAAATGACTGCATGGTAGCGTTTTATGTATCAAAAAATCCTTGAAAATTTTGAAATCAAGTTCAAAAGAACCAATAGCTAGGCCTTCTTGGTCAACAGGCCCGATAAGTTCTGGCTTAAGGAGACATTCAAGAACAACCCATATGAGCGTTACTTGATTTCTCTTACAGATCGAACTGCAATTTCAATCGATATCAGCCTGTGTGACGTTTTCATGTTACAACATACACATTGAAATTTTCTCACTGCCGTTTATATTAATCTGGTGTAAATTATTATTGCAACCCTTACAAATAAAACCCTCTCAATAAGAATAAGTTATCTTCCAGACCAGTTGCCTTATCTCGTCTTAGCTTGCAGAGATTCTACACTCTCAAAACTAGGTATTTGGAAGCACCATTATCTACAAAATAATTAACAATGTTATCATGACTACCATTACTGTTATATGTGGGTGCAATCTGTTAATTCTTTAGGATTTTTATAGCAGACTGCAGCTGTAATTGCCAAACTTGTGGTAAATAATAATGGTTTGCAGTATTGTCAAAATGGTAGTCAATTTTTTTTTTTAAAGTTTTTTTTATTTCTATTTTTATGATGGATCATGAAATGTGATCATTGATAAAAAAATTTGAACAATCTGAATTGTGAAAACTTGATACCAACAAGAATTGTTTGCTCTCAGTACAAAAACAGAAGTAATGGAAAGGAGATTGAATAATATCAAACCCAAACCCTGATTAGATCAGAGGTATTAATACACATGTTTTCTCATTTATTCCATGGCAAATATATATTAGCAATACTTAAAGCATTCATAATCACTTCTGCAATACTGTTTGATCAAACTCTCATGAACAAATTCATTGAATTGCTGTTTTTAGCAGAGTTTTGAATAAAAGGGAGAACAGAAATTTATTTTTAAGTGGAATCCAGCAGTATGGTCTGTAAAACAGAAAGCAGAAAAAAAGTGCTCGGCGACTGCCACGTAGTTGGGCTATTTTAGAATAAGCTACAAGGGATGGTAAGCGTGTAACAGAAAATGGTTGGGCACATTCATAGGCTTCAATCATTCAACCCATCTGGAAGCCATGAACGTAAGCGAACCTGCGTAGAAGCTTTGAAAGAGTGATAAAAGAGATCTTGAAAGGGATCGTGTGTCGTTAGTTTAAAGCCCATTTATGATAACACAGTTTAAAAGAAAGATTTCTTACTGTATTCCTTAATGGAAAGGCATTTCAAATTTACCCATACAAATCAATAGTCAATACAGAAGCATTAGCGATGACCCATGCCCATTTTCCTGAAACAATACTTCTGAGAAATTTTGATTTTACTATGCACAGATTTTTACTCCATAATACATACCAAGAGCATGAGCATCCATTAAAGTAGTTCCAACGGTCTTGCTGTTGCAACTTGCGTCTCTATTCACAGACACAGCATAATCTAATAATGGATAAGTCTGCTGACAAAATTGAGTATAAATGGTGTTTGGTTTCTCTTCTTTCTTTTTTTTTCTGTACATAAATGAGAAATCATGGGTGCTTCTACAGGATTGAACCCAACCCAACTGCACTGGAGTCCTTGTATCTCTCTCTCTATGTGGCACCTACTCCTAGAAAGTCTATGAAATGCCCGTTTACAGTCATATCCTTCTCAAAACTTTTGTTAAAAGTCCAGGATTCGCTGTACTCGTGCGAATCTGAATTGGAGTAGCTATTATCACGTACTGATGAGACCAGTCCAGAAGAAGAAGAAAGTGAAGATTCCTTTGTGGAATCCATATAATTTCTTTCATGCACAAGCTTGGGTTTCGTTATATTACCATCAACTTGGGGTGAAAAGCAAAGTAAGGAATTGCCCATATTTGCAGTCTGCAGAGCGGGGGCATCAAAAACACGAATTTTATCCGCCTCATAACCTAATGCAGTATTTCTTCTTTCAAATGGTACCATGCCCTCCTTGCCGCCTGAACAAAACGAGAAAAGAGAACAGCATTAAATACACAAGACGTAGAAAAGAGGGATTTCGAAAATAGAGAACAAGAGAAAATCATAATAAATTTACCAGCCAAAAAGTCGAGAGCTTGTACTGCATCATAGGTGGGATAACTGCTGTAGCCAGGGACTGCAAAATCCTTGTTAACAAGATTAAGAAGAGAAGTCCCTTTTACAATTTTGTCTTTGTATTGGGAATTGACCTCGATGTAAGAGGAGTTGCTTTCTTTACTCTGCTGCTGCTGCTGGTTGTAGTGCTGTTGCGGTTTTCTCCGTCGGCAAGCGGAGTGCTCCCTGTATTTTCTGGCCATGATGACATGCCAATGATTCTTCACAGCATTGTCAGTTCGACCAGGAAAAAGCCGGGCTATCATAGCCCATTTGTTGCCGTACAGTCGATGGGCAGCCAGAAGACGGTCTTCTTCCTCTTCACCGAAAGGCCTGCGGTTGATTCTTGGATCAAGCTGGTTAAACCATCGTAGTCTGCAACTCTTGCCTGCGTTCACACAAAAAACATCAAATCCAAAATCTCCAGAATCTTGAAAAAAATGTACCAGATATCAGATCTTCAAATGCCCAAAACAACATTGATTCAGTATGGACTACGGTTTCAGACTAACTTAAAAACAAGGACACCAAAACTGGGACTTTTAAGGGACTATAACTCGGGCTTTTAAGGGACTAAAATATTGAAAAGATAAAAACCAACGAAGCCCCACAACAGACTTCCGGATTTCTTACCAGATCTGCCATGGAGTTTCTCTGCAATAAGGTTCCAGTTCTGAGGACCATATTGGGCCACAAGCTCCTTCAGCTTGGCATCCTCGGCGGGCCTCCAATGCCCTCTGGCGCATAACTTGGACTGCCCACAAGAGTCCGGAACTTCTTTGCCACCGGAATCGTCCATCTCGTCGCTCTCCTTCCGGTTGGTGCAATACTCCTCCTCGTTCTCAGCCCTAGAGCTGCTCTCCACGGCCCGGCCCAACTGGTGCTGAACCCATTGTTGTTGTTGGCCTGAAGTAGGGCTGAGCACCTGCTGGAAGGCAATCTCACTTCTACACTGGCTCTCACCAGACACACATCTTCCTCCCACATCTGTGCTCAAGAACTCAAACGTCACAGGCTCAACACCTGCGGCTGGGCTGCTGCTCCTTTGCAACCACTGAGGTAAAGGGCACATGGGCTCATATAATTCTTTCAGGCTCATCAGAACCAAAATTCGTTAAGCCCAACAAACAAATCTAAGCCAAAAAGACCCGAAAGCCCAAGAACTCAAGCCCACAGAAAACAAAGAAAACAACAAGAAGAAGAAAACCCTAACAAATCTTTGTGCAGATCTCTTCTGACCCGGCTCTTGACCTCCGGTGACACCACATACTGACCCTGACCCTGAGCAAGAATGCAACCGTGTGGAGGGTGAAGGAAAGGATGGTGTAGAATGCTCTACTTATCAAGGACAAGAAGCTGTCTCTATACCCCTTGACAACCTCCCTGACCCTACTCTACTCCTCACTCCCTGTACTTGCATGCCTTGTAATAGCATTAAAGACTGCAGAAAGTGATCATGGTGATCATATTATGATCACATCCCACACCCACACCCACACCAACCTGTGAATGATGAATGCAGCAGACACAGACTCGGCTTAGTGTCTACCATCCTCGAAAACCCAAACACCAAACGCACCTTCCCAATACAGGAAAATCCCATTCCTTATATCCATCCCGCTTTAACCATCACTCGTGGGCCTGCCTGCCTGCCTTAACATTCTGATATTTCCTGACCTTATTGGACAGGAATATTAGGCTTCGACAGTGAAACCTATGCATAGGTCACAACTTTATCACTAATCATGTTTTAAAGATAGACTCGTCCTGTAACTACAACCCATGTTTTACAGTCGTACTACTGTAACTACAACCCATGTTTTTAATCCGACCGCTAGCATTTTATGTCACTTCGAAATAACACCTGTCTCTCTGTTATATGCCTCTCCTCAGAATGTCTTGGCTTTACATTGACATGGATTTCACTAACCGATAAATTATTTTTCTTTTTCTGTGTCCACTCTGTACGTTTTAGTATTCTGATCACCATTCAACGGAGTATCTTTGAACATAAAATCGGTGAGTAACTAATAATGTTTATCGGTCACTAGATAAACTATAAACAAACAATGTTTACCACATCTTTCTCTGCCCCACTAATTGGTTCTTCTGATCGGGGGGTCTCTATCAACGAAGAATAATAATTCTAGTTTTGAAGGGTATATATTTTCCATATGATTATCATATTTATTATGTCACTAAAACTTAGAGTTAAAAAGTACATAAATACCTCTCTAACATCTATTTAATAAGGATAGAAAATTAAAAGTGGATAAATACCTCTATCATTCATTTAATAAGGAGAGAAACATAATTAATAGAAAATATTAGAGTATATATAAAAGCTTAAAATTTAAGTTAATACTAGAGTATATATAAAAGCTTAAAATTTAAGTTAAGTGAAGGCAAGTAGTTTTAGACATTATTAGATCTCAACCAATTTCTCTTAGTATTTGTTTCATTTTAGACAATTTCAAGTTGGTTTGGGAGACTATTAATTGGGCTTAGTAAATTGATCAAGATGTCCTTTTTGTGAAGATTGACTTTGATAAGACCAAGTTTTTGCTCCAAACTTATTTCCCGCATCAAGTTGCTTATTTATGAGGCCATTGATTTCTTATTTGTTTTTTATATTGATAAAAGTGATTGTGAAAGGGCTCATACCCTTTTATAGAACAATGGCCATTAGGTACATGGAAAGATTTTTGTGAGGTATGGAATGATCAAAAAATACCAAAACAATAGAAACAACCAAAAAAAAGAGGACCAACAACAAAATAGGAGTAAATCAAAACAAGAAAGTGCATAAATTATTTGTTATTAACTAGTTTATAAAGTCCATTAGTAGCTTGCTACTACTTGGTCAAGAAATTAACCTGACTTACAAAGGTAACTTCCAAGTGGTCATCATCAAGAACAGTGGTTTCACCTTTTTGTCGTATCATCTTGGCCCAAGTTCTTCTAGTTATGCCATCTTGTTTATTCCCCCTCTTCCTTTTTTGAAGCTCACTCTACAAAACATAAAGACTAATAGTAAAATTTTGATTGTTTCCTTGTTGAAGGTTGTCACCTATGACAAGTTATCCTTCATGTCCCCTTGATTCTTCTACATGATGAGGGTTTTCTTCTCTAATTTCTCCTAGTTATGAAAGATAGCAAAAAAATTGTCCACTTTCTACCTTATCTTCATCAATATGTGTTTCTTGCAAGTTTTTTTCCCATTCAAATAGCTTCATCTCAATATCTCACATTCTTTATTAGGTGGTATGATGTTCAACGAAGAACCATGTTATCACATTGTTATGGAGGTTGAAGCTTTCTTAGAGTTTCTCCACACATTTCCTCATTTTTTTATAGTTGGGACACTCCCCATCTTGTTGCACATTAGGTTGACTATATAGTATTAAGTTCTCCAAGCTAAGAGTTCTTGAATTGCGGGGTAAGGCAATCCTTCTTGGGAATGAACAAAAGATGCTTTGACACAAATATCTTAACAAGTACTGTGGAGCTATAAGTGGGGTTTGTAGTAGAGGGACATTGTTCCAAAATAGCTTTTCTTTTTTTGACAATTATATGGTTTGATGAAAATGGGTGAATGGTGAATATGGTAGAAATTAGGTGGTTTATAATAAGAGGCACAAGAATTTTCACCACTAAGATAAGATTAGGCATATTCATGACTATAGCCTTGGGGTGTAAGGGAGGGTGAAAAAATCCACATACCTGTACTTTAACAAATAAGGGATGGAGCCAAGATGGGGTTAGAATTCATCTACACTTTGGGGAGAACCAAGGCAAAGTTGATAATCATGGGGAAGAATAAAGGATTAGGCATTTTGGCTTGCTCAATCCTATTCATGTAATAGATGTGGGCCTAGTGAAGGGGTGACTCAATCCTTTGAAGGAGAACAATCAAAAGAGAACTTTCAAGTGAATAGAATAAAAAGAAAGAGAAGATCATTTTTATATTATGGTGGAGGTTATATAACATGGGTAAATGATAATAATATATATGATTATTCCTTCTCTCCAATAAGAAGTAACATATGAGAGCTTATGATACAAATTTCTTATGTGTACTAGGTCCTCATACTTAAATCTATTTTTAAACCTAAAAAGTTTCTCTCCCCTCTTAAAGAAGGATTTCATGTATTGGTGGTTCTAATTTTAAAAACTTTTTGGTACTGCATACCCTCCATATTAATCCATGTCGCCATGGTAGTAGCTCCTCTAAGACCTTGAAATAGATCCCTCACACATAGACAATCATATTCCTCCAAGACTTGGTGAAATCATAAGATAAAATTGGGTCATACCCATTAATAGATTCTATAAATGGTGTAAGACTATCCCTCCTTAGGATTCTCTAGATGATGGAATTGCTAAAAACTTTTCCACATGATGAGGGAACTATTATCAACATGCCCCCATGGGTTGGCTTATTTCAACAAACTTGCAATTTTTGGAAACTAAAATTGGCTCTTCATAATGGTGATGAAGAGTCAAATCATATAAATGATTAGTTACTCAATGCTAGTTCAACTTCATCTTGTCATGATTACAATACATCCTCTCCTTAATGAAATTCACTATGTCATAAATTTTGTGGTGTTTCTCATTAATCATCTTCATGATAAACTAATCTAAACTTGAGAATCATGGTAGGGGATAATGGAGCTTTCTATATTTAGTGATTGATTATTTATTGATGGTGCCCTCTCACCTCAATTTACTTCAAATATCCACCAAATAGGACATTTCCCCCTTGCCCTTTTTTTATGTTCTTCAAGTTAATTCCCTTGGGTACCTCATCCAAAATGTCCACTCTTACAAGATTATTAATGTCATCTCTATTCTAGTTAACTATTATATGATCAACTCCCATTTTATGATTGGAAATGTACTCTTCATCCAAACCACTCCTCTAAATTGCTAATATTGTTTCACCTTCGGGTCCTCCCTACCCTTTTAAACTCAATGGCTTTCATCTTCTTCAATCTGACTATGTTTCTTCTCCAACAACTTTGTGGAATTTTGAAGCTAGACCTCCATGGTGGGTTGAATCAAATGGTGAGAATGTACCATCACCAAATGCATAAACCTTATAAGGGATAATAGTAAACAAGTTACTTGAAATAACAAAATAATTAAAAGAAACTTGAAGGGATAGCTTGCTAAAGGTAGGTCACTATTAGAAAATAAATCAATTGCTATAAATGTTGAATAGGCCATTTCCCACATTTAGCACAAGATTCACCAATTTGAGACATAAAAAGGTAAAGGTGCTCAAGTTAGGCCCAAATTTAGCTAGATCAAAGATGGAGATAAAGGCTCTCAATTTTATTCTTTTACTTTCTCAAGTACAAACATACACATTCAAAAATATCTCAACTATTTAAGGAATGAACAATCAACTATATTCTAATCAAACACAATTTACAAAGATTCACTGGTTAGAGAAATACAAAGGTAAAGGTGCTCAAGTTAGGCCCAAATTCAGCTAGATCAAAGATAGAGATAAAGGCTCTCAATTATTCTTCTAGTTTCTCAAACACAAGCATACACATTTGAAAATATCACAGTTATTTAAGGAATGAACAATCAACTATATATCATGAATACTATCTTTGACCATTACTAATAAATTTGGATATGAACCCTTACAAGAAGAAGAAAATGTTGTTTTTGGAGCTTACATACCCATAGAATTGGTTGGTTGATAGGTTGTTCGCCATAGAAAAATCTAATGTAGTATCAAATTCATGACTAGCAACTAAGTCCTAGTAAGGATGGTCTCCCCAATGATTTTTTAAAACCATGTATGAACACATCAAAGAAGACTACATTTGTGTTTATATTGAAACATGTCCTTGGTTCCCTTCATTAATCAATATTTAATTAAACTTCTCCCTAAAGGAAAAAGGGGGGATATAATTATTGGTTGGATACACATAGCTCTCCTCAACACCTCATAAGATTCTTTCTAAATTAATTGTTAGGTGCACCAAACCTAACACTTAGGACATTATTAAATCTAAAAAAATATGTTTCCTCAAAGTTTTCTTCATTTTGGATCATATTTTGATTGTTTGAGAGAATATTAAATGTGTCTAGAAAACTAGCTAAGATGCCCATTTTATCAAGTTTGATTTTCATTAGGCTTATAATAGGGTTAGATGGACCTTTATTTTTAAGATGCTTCAATGGTTA
>VDFB02058242.1:194368758-194387025 GCA_007258455.2 Sequoia sempervirens | reverse complement strand
TCACTTCTATTGTATCATTTGGAAGAAGACCCATCCTCCCCTAGGCTGAAGCCTAAAGCCACCAAAAAAAAAATCATAAACAAACATTAATAAAGGGCAAGAATTACTCTTAAGCATTTTACTTATGATCTTTCACATTATCATTTATTGTTTCAATTTAGGTGGC
Source organism: Sequoia sempervirens (assembly GCA_007258455.2). NCBI lineage: Eukaryota > Viridiplantae > Streptophyta > Pinopsida > Cupressales > Cupressaceae > Sequoia > Sequoia sempervirens. The sequence goes on along the minus strand of VDFB02058242.1, from coordinate 194,386,859 downwards.
TAGAACTTAATTCAAGTTAGTTCTTGATGATCTTCCATGTACATTCACTAGATTAAAAAAATAAACTTTTATCAAAAACAATTTCAGTTGGATAAAGGCGTATGCTTTTATCCAAATAGTTTCAGTTGGGTAAAGAAATACACTTATATCAAAAATAGAAACCATTGGGTAAAGAAATGCAACTTATAAAATATGTGTCAAACATTTCTAAATTCTCATACAGCACTCATCTCTTAATAGTTAATAACATTGTACTCTTCCATAATTTATACCATTATTGGGTCCATCAATATTTTGATATGCAAATATGGATTAGTACAATTTTTTTGACTGAACATCAAAATATGGATGGGAGTCATTGTAATGATCGCAAGTCCAGACAAAGCAGTGCAAATCAAATCAACCCAATGAATCTCAGAAAAAGAAACCAGATGACTGAATAATAGCATTGATCATGATGCCTCTTCCAGGGTACTGTGGTTTCCATTTTATTTAGTAACAAATTAGAAATTTGAACCTACAACAATGCTGAAAATTATTTTCATATTACCCAGTTATTCCATTTCTAGCTGTGATACCCTGCATGAAACAAAAGCATACACGAGTGATTTATTTCCAGGACAATCTTATCTGTCCTTATGACTTTACTAGGGCAACTTAAACTTTGGATTCTGCTCCCCATAAATAAGTTGTGCAAAATTGATGAGAAAACTCATAGTCAGAATATCTCGTAAATATCTTTACAAACAGAGCTAAAGTATGTTTTAGAACCTTCTAAATGCATATTAGACTTACCTTTCTATCTCACCATACCTGCCCTTCAGATTTTTTAAAAAATCACATTCTATTTTTCTATTTTTTTATAAGTGTCATCACACCCATATTGATTTTTGATTTCACAATACATTGATACTTGTATTGCATGTCATATCAATGCTAAAGAAGAGTATACATCATGCACCTCATGTGCTGTGAATGTTCATCTCAGTTATCTCATGGTTATGTGTTCAGGATGCTCTAATATGTTCACTGTGTTTCAAATTCTACAAAAGAGGTTGCCCCTTGAGCATATAGATTCTTGCACTTTCTTTGTTGAATCATCATATATGACAATCATGCAAAGTGCTTGTATTGCCTCTAAAGCACTTTAGCAGAGATATTTACTCAACATAAAAAAGTAATTTTGTGGACATAAAAAATACTTGAAGTGAGTACCTTTTGAATTGTAAGTCCACAAGTTAGATCCAATAGGTAGGGTAGCACCAGTTGAAAGGCCTTTTGAAATGAATACTAGAAATATTGCCATGTCTATGATAAAATACAAAGGCTGCCAAAGTGTGAATTATACTCAGAGTGTCAAGCAGCAGTTGCATAGACCCTGTAGTTATCACATCGACAAACTACACCAAACAACTAAGGGCTGGTTGTGATTGTCAGAATCTCAAAGTTGATACAAGAAGGAACCTTTCCAATCCCATTCATGGAAAATAAAGAAACAGATTTCAAATAGTGAATTGTATCCATTTCTAGATAGCTTTTCAGTTTTCAGAATACGATCAAATCAATATAGTTGAAGCTTAAGACATCCATGTTGGAATTCAAAATAATTGCATGTGCTGGAATGTCATCCAGGCTTTATAATGTTCCCCCAAATTTTCAGAGATAATCTGATTAGTTCCATAAATCATAAATGCCTCCATTCAATTTGAAATAAATTAAAAATTAAAAAATTGATGCATTAATGAATTGAGAAATACTCCTCTAAGAAAATTGTCTTGATGTATGTCACTCTTGCCTTATGGAAAATCACTGATGCATGTAACACACAAAACAGGCATGAAAACAGATCCTGACAAGATTAACCTAATAAGCAATTTAGAAAGATCAAAGCACATGGCTCAACTGAAAAAATTTATTGTACATGTTGGGTATTACCCTTAGTTTATAAAAAAAATCACAGAAGTATCTCACCACTTGGACCATACATTAAGGAAAAGCACACCATTTCAATGGTGAGTTAAAGCGGGAGGCATTTGAAAAGCTGAATATAATGCTTATATGTAAGCAGCATGTAAGAATTGAGAAATAAGTTTCGATACACTTCAAATTTTGCTAGCAATTGAACACTGCTCAACAATGAAATTATGAATCCATAGACAATCCTTCATACTTTGCATGTAGGTTGCCCAAATTTGCAAACAAAAAAGAAATTAATGCCATGCCACAACAAAAAAGACATATAATTGGTTCAATTAATTTTCCATGGGGTAGAATTGTTGCGTCTCCCTGAGGGATGGTCTTCTTTCTTTTGCATGAATGATGGTTCATTTTTGTGTTGAGTTATAGGGTACCTATACAACATGGTAAAATTGCATAAGATACTAAAGGGGTTGTGAAAATTACAGGGATCTTCAACTGGTGGATATATCCAATTGTGTATCATTTGGGCACAAGCCTCTGGTGACATGTTATGTTTCTAATGCTAAGCATGAGGACAACCTACAGTGTCTCTGCAAGGGGTAGAACTGTGCCTCAATGATAAAGGTAGGTTCTGAAAGCATAAATTGAGCCACTCGCCGAAGAGTATGAATGATTGTTAAATGTAAGGCTCCTCCTATCATAAGCTTGAAGTGGGAATTTCACTCTCCCATTGGTGCAGGTTCTAAAGACCAAACCAGCCATTGGACAACCTCAAATTGTGAACAGGGTTGGATTCATTTAAATCATTAGAATGAATGTTATTTCCTGCCATATGATTTCCTTGTACTTGTTTCTTACAAGTCCACATCTAAGCAAGCAGACTAGTATTCATCATCACATACATAACAGCTATGGATAACTTGAATTGAAAATAATGCTACAATTTTAGTATTTAACTAAAATAATGTGTTGAAGAAGATGAATTTAAGAATAATGCATAGATTGAAGGAGACTAGCTTTCCCACAAACGATCACACTAGTGATCTAACCAAGCAACACTAGTTGATTAATTAAATGTTAATACAATCCAATGACTGAAACTTCCCTTTTGTAAAGAATATCAAAGGATGCCTCTGAAAAACAAGAAATGTCAAAACCCATGTATTTTTCTTGTAAGGACATTGGTGTGTGTGCTTATTCAGCCCTGTCAACTAACTATAATGTGCTTGGAGCCACCACATATCATTCTCTATGGTCCATGTGCTAGATCCCTATAAATTGTATATCAGAGGTGATCTTTAAGTGGACCCACCATTGGGTTTTAGCATCCTATACAGCAAAATAGTTATAAAAAGTATATACAAAACTCTTTTGTGTCTCGCAAAGGGAAAATGTTTTCAGACAGTCATAGCAGAAGATGATGTAGAAGCATTTAGTACATTGTAATTGAGTTTTTGGATGCTGTGTGAATTCTCTGGAGATTTAATCCTGGTTGATCATGTGACCCTGTTCAATCTACAATATCTCAAACCTCTCTCAATGTATGATTGGTAAAATATCTTTGGACAAATCAGTATATCTGACTGCTCTAGCTCCTTTCAAGAAATCGCACTACACCTGTAAATGTATGGACTATGGAGATTCCCTGGCTCGCTTGTCACAAGCATGTAATGTCCCCTTTTCAATAGTAGTTCCATTTGATGGCCATTAGTCTATCTTGGAGGCCCGTAGGCTAGTCAGAGGCAGAATTAGGGTTTCCAATTTTCTAAGAGGTTCCTTTTGAGTTTTCAGGGGGTTGTTTGCATGAGTTTGGCAGAGGGATTTCTAGGTCTTTTTGGGTTTTCGGAAAGCTTCAGAATGGTATAACATGAATTTTCATTAAAGGACATTTTTGGACTTACTAGTTTTAGTAAGTTACGACAGCTGCCCAATTTGTGCTCTAATGGAGTTTTGGAGTCGCTTACTATTTTTAGCAGTATGCTATTTTTAGTAAGTGTTATTTTTGGCATTGCAATCTGGCAACAGTTCAGCACTCAATGTCTATTTCTGGCAGGGTAGTATATGCAGATGTGTCTCCAGCTATCTTGGAGCCTGTTTTGGAAAGTTGGTGACTTAAGTGATATTTATAATATGCTTTTTGGCCCCCAACGCCTAGTCTCATAACTTTAAGTTGTTTTTAAGTTGGATTTCTCCTTTGGACATCCTAATTGGAAATGTATTTGCTTTGATAAAGTTAAATTTGCTAAGTCTTTTGGGCACCCAAAGTCAAGTTGGTCAATTGCAATTTAAATGATTATTATATTCTTTCTTCTTGGATGTCCCTTTTGGAGGGAAAAGGTGATTTGAAATTCTAGGTTGGGAAAGCTATATATACAGGGCTTTGCCTCTTCATTTGGTATCCATTTTGCTTATGATAACAAAGTTCTACTGAATTTTATTGAGAACTCTTGCTTCAGGGTTGGCATACCTCCTAGCCTTCATCAGTTTCGAGTTTGAGAGATAGCTCCTAGCTTATCAGAGATTGCTTCTTCACTTTGAGGTTGCAAATAGAGCTTCAACGGAAATGGCTTTATTTGATGTTTTTTGATTTTGGGGTGTGATAATGGGTTTGCTTTCAATTTGTTCCTTTTGGGGTGTTTTCTTCAATTTTGCTAGTTGTTGGTTTGTGTATGGCTGAAGTATGTTTTGACTCATACTGATATGAGGAGTTGAGAGCTTGTTCTGGGTATTGAACCTATGCATTCCTCATACTTGGGCGCCTCATTGCTCAAGGTTTTGTGAATTTTGGTGAAGATTCAGATTTTTAAGACAAGGTCGCCCATTCCAAGGAGGCCGCACATTTTCTCCGAGTGCATTGGGAAACATGCAAAATTAAACGGAGTTGTTTGGAGGAGTTTGTCTGTTTGTACTTGGTCACCCAACTTCTAGGCATCATTTGCCTTCAATTTGAGATCATTTGGAGAAGATCTGAGGGAGATAGTGCATTTTGGTGTTTCCAGGGTTGCTGGTCAAAAAATCAGAATGCTGCAATTTTATATCAGACCTGGTATTTTCTACATTTTGCTATATTTTCCTAATACTTATCTTTGTATTTGCCTTGGAGAATATTGTCTAACATTTGGGCTTTCAAGTTGCTAAGAATATCTCAGTTTCATTGTAAAAGATTTTAATATTGTAATGCTGATTCAGTAGTACTGATCAACTCTTTCATTTCTGCACTTTGTTTTCATTCCCACTGAAAAGTGGAAGAGGTTGGTGTGCCACCTAGTTTACTTTATGTTTTATTCCCCGCTGAAAAGTGGAAGAGACTGGCTTGCCGCCTAAGAAATTTCATTTCCATTTACTTTCCTTGTAGCCTGCTGAAAAGTGGAAGACGCTGGCTTGCCGCCTAAGTACTTTCTTTTTCTATATTGGTTGGCTTGCTACCAATATCATTGTATTTCTAGCTTTTTTAGTTATAGCTAACAAATCCCCTTACACCGTATGCTCTCACCTTGCCCACTCCGGGATCTAGGTGATCAGAAAGTGAAGGGTTGCTTCCAAGTTTGTAATCTTTCATTTGAGCTAACGCTAACGGGTAAAGTTTGTGTTGAAAAATCAAAAAAAAAAAAAAGGGCGGATATTACAAAGCAGTCTTCTCTAATCAGTATCACTTGAGGCTGTATGTTGATAACATGGCTCCGTTCCAGCATGCATTTGCCCAAGTATCATCATGCATCTAATGGCATTTGATTGACAAGCAATAGAGGCATGTTTTCTTTCCTTTTTCTTCAATACATTCAGGTTTTGAATTTTTTCTCTTGTTTGTTCCAATTACTCATGTATGATAATTATTTGCTTTTGACATTGACCATAAGAATTGTGCGCTCAATGATAAGATTTTTTCTATTCAAACCAAAACTTCATCATGTAAATTGTTTATTGTATGCCAAACATTTCTTCAATAAATAATAAATCTATCACAAATTGGTACCAACAGTAATTAGAGTACAGGGCCAGCCATAGCAGCAAAAATCTTTTGGGGAAAAAATAGCCTACCAAAAGTATAAGATTTTTTTTTAATCAGCACTTAAACAGGGAAAAATCAGATTTTAAAAAAACGTAAAAAAATGTAGAAAAAGAGATTTAAGGGCATTTCACTGCGTTTGAGATATAGAGAGCAAATAAAATTGAGAGTTTAGCCCATTAATTGGGGAATATAGAACTTTTCCTTTTATGTTTATATCACTTATCACATTGCATTGCATATTGCATACTTCATAGTGCATAAACAATAACTAGATGCTAATAGTTTTTAAAATTTCAAATGATTTTGTCAATCTGTATCTGTGTTTTGTCCAGTACCAGAGACAGGATGGTAATACTAATAACTTTACAGCTAACACTGTCAAATTGACTCAACTAGAGTAACCAAGTTTGGTTGGGACTTAAATAAGATGGAAGTGCTTTGAAATTCTCCAAACCGTTGTAAATGTCCTTAAAATCAATACCCTTAAATCATTTAGAGACCAAGAGTAGATAGACACCAGCATAAGAGATGGCTCTTAGCATTGTAGCAAATAAACAACTTGAGGCTAATTGCCTGATAATTATGTTTTTCCTGGAATAGGTTATATCTTAACAAAATTCAGGCAGGCTTTAGTTATTTTTCTGGTCACAAATACCTGAACAGTGTTAGCCATAGAGAGCTAAATGCAAGGATGTCGGTTACAAGGAAACACTGCAACATCAATGCATCTTGATCTCTTCAAAATTCAAATTCCAGGGTGATAGAACTCTATTTTTGGAGAGACTGGAAGAGCTGCTGCTTATGGTGCAAGGTTTTACTAGAGAAAGAAATGATCCCGTGTGGACGGGAAAGGGGGCTAATGACAAAAGAATACCAGGAATAAGATAACTCTATTTCAGATAGAGAAGTTGCTGCAGTGCGCAAGGAACACTAAAAAAATTAGCGCACAGAGCAGGAAAAGGGCTTCTTATGTCAGCCCATATGAACTCAGACGGAGCAAAATGGTGAATCCAAAACAGAAATTTACAAAGTGAAATTGAGAAAGAAGAGCATTTTCATTGTTCAATACAATTGATGATTTTGGACATGAGAAGAGATGAACCTTCTATAGACCTAATCCCTCTCCTCTATGACTGTCACCTTTTGTAACCCAAGGAAATCTAATAAAGTAGTTTCAAAACTTTAGGTGTCGCCCATGTGTCATGATAACAATTTCACCAGCCATTACATGTTTATAAAATGAAGCTTCCTAATGTAAAGTATGACAAATTATAATATATACTTGGAAAATTTACAAAACCAAATTGAAGTACTCATCACATTCTAAAGTTGTTGATCTTATAGAGGATGATCTCAAGCCTCAAATTTAAATCTCTTTCTAATGTTTGTTCCTTATATGTATTGATCTAGTTATATGCAGTGACGGAAGCGGCTATCTAGCCCCTAAAATGCACCTATGACATAGATGCCTCCCATACATCATTACTCCAGTTCATCATTCCTCATCGATTTAACTCACCGTTCAGCAGAGATTGACTCCAGTTCACTGTAGCATCCCTTCAGAGACATAAAACTGCAGTTTCTCGTGGAAAAATCGAAGATATGATGCACTCGTCAACCACTGACGCCTCGACGTGAAAGAAACTGTGGCTTTTGCAGTTTACGAATCACTGGAGGAAAAGGAATGCCTGCCATTTGTTGATGAACAAGAATTAGAATTGAGACATTCAATCGATTCTGTTATACGAAATTCCAAATACTCTTCTAGTGTGCAAATCACCTATCTTCTCACCACGATATGAAACCTAAGGCTCTGTTTATTCCATTATTTTGTGATGGGAAACCTTTGCCGCCTTGACAAGGAAGTTTACGCACCTGCATTCGCTAAGCATGAAGAAAGGGGAGTCAATAACGAGAGGCTTCAACAATGGAGAAAACCTCCCCGCTCTTCTTCATACCTCTCTGGAGAGATATTCATAATTCCGAACGCCTAATGGGTAAGACTTCGGAACTATTTTTTCCATTTAGTTCTTTCTATTTTGTTTCGGTTACTTGTTTTCAATCCATTATGATTTAGTGTTTTTTTTATTGTTTTTCATCTTACAAAGCAGGATGCAAAAGATTGTGCTCATGCAATGTTATGGATACCATGGCTGCAAAAAATAGCATTCTCAATTGAACAAATGTGGAGGAGAGCAATAAAACGTAACTAGCAAATATATGGAGGAGAGCAATAAAACGTAACTAGCAAATATATGAAAATGATATTGCATGAAAAGAAGAATGGGAATGTTACAATATGAATAGTTGTGTAGTAAAATTAGGGTGGATTTAAGTTAGAAAAATGTTGTAATTTATGTTTTTAGATTTGTTATAAACATGAAGGTCTTAAGAGAAAATTGGAAGAGACAAAATTAAGTAGTATTAGAATAGGTGTCAACATATTTCATGTATTTTTATTGGACAAGATAGACATATCAACTAAAATTTTATGTGAGTTGTTAGAGATCAACAAACTATAGACTCTTAACCTTTCAAAACACTACATTTTAAATGCAATAGTCCAAAAGTATGAATTTCAAGGCAAATTAATGATTGCAAGGTAAAATTATAAAATCATGTGGGTATAGTGATAACTCACTATAGTTTCTAATGACTTATATGAAATCTTTAGTTCACTAAAGATGAAAGAAAAAAAAGAAATCCTTAATCCATTAGCCATGGAGTTAAGTGAAAATTAAGAAGAATGACAAAGCCATCCAGCATAAACTGGAAACACTTACACATTTCTTAGTACAAAAAATAGATTCGAAGGTCATGAACTCATTGGAGAATTTTGAAATAATATTATTAATCTTAGCAATCTAATAGGATCCAAAGATTAAGTAGGAGGGAAGGTGGGTGGGTTTAAATTGTATTGGAGGGATACCATGAAGAAGGATTAAATTGTAGAATTTGTTTTTTAAGGATAAACATTATAGACAACTTAGATCATCAATAGTTTTGTTGAAAATGGTCACTTTAAGATTACTCTCAAATGTAATAATTGAGGTAGAAAAGAGATTTCTACCGAATATTTATGGTTACAAATTATTGTTTTTTTTAAAGTATCTATGGCCAATCTTACAAGTTAGTAGACTTATTGCAATTAAAACAAAAATAATGGATGCAAACATAAAAAAGCATAAAAATTTTGTATTTGACTTCATGGACTACATTTTAGTAATATAGTCCATAGTTTAGTACTTTATAGTCTATTTACTATATGTATATGTTTGAATATTTTCTATGGTTTTTAATCAATTATCAATTTGTATAATTAATCCATAAAGGATTTCAACTTGTTATGTGTATTTATAAACAATGAAGGCTATTTGACCTATCACATATGTTAATTTAATATTCATGAACATTGTGTAAACTTTGTGTAAATAGTTAAGTCCTTTAGTCTATGAACATTGTGTAAACTTTGAATAAGTAGTTAAGGTTTTTGATTGTGCATAATCTATATATTTTACAAATGGTTAAGGATTTTGCTTGTGCATAATTTGAATATTTTCTATAAATATTTAAGTTCTTTGGTTTGTTCATACTATGAATACTTTGTATGAATAGTTAAGGTCTTCAGCCTATTCATATTATGTAAATTTTGTTAAATCCTTCAACTTGTGCATATTATGTATGTTATGTATAAATACAAAATTCAAAGCTACACACACTATGTAAACTTGTATAAATAACATATGGCCTTTGGCCTATACAAACTTACTTAGTATAAATATGGGACTTTAGCCGATACTTATTTGAACTATTATCTATAAGAAATGCATCTTCACTTTATGGCACATCAAGAATTGATACAACTTATTTTGGAAATTTATTTTTACCTTAAATCTTTATCTTTTCAAGGGTTCCTATCTTATTTTTTAATTCATTTAATAAATTTATAAAAAAAAATCTCAAGTTAAATAGGTCACCAAGTTATTTGCATGACTAGTATTAAGGCCTTGTATTACAAAGAGAAACACATGATAATGGATTCTTAATATCAAGAAACATTATGGCCTTTGTACCATAAAACAAAGAATAAGGTGTGAAACCAATAGTTGTAGCATACTCTAGATTCTAGCTATAAAAAATTTTAATTTTAATAATAATTACAAACATGCATTATAATTATGAATATAAGTATACATTAGCAAAAATTAAGTCACTTCTATTAATGAAATAATGTCAATAATACATTAAACAATATAAAAATTGAATCACTTGGTAATTAATAATGCAATGGATCAACAACTATGAACCTCACTTTAATTACAATAAATATAATTAGGCCAATGAGTCAATTTTGTAAATATATAATGTAAGTTGAAAGTACGATAAAATGTATTAATTATCTATAATAGTGTTGAGCATGATGCTCCATCACAATGTCATCAAAACCTGTAAATTACATAGTTTAGTTATTAAATTAATTTAAAAATTGAACATTAAAAATTGTTAGAAAATCATTTCATAATTTCTTTATCATCTATATCTTGCATTGCATCCATTGTTGTTTGTGTTTGGATAAGATCTATAGAAAATGGTAACCTATGTTGCTCAATATTTTGTTGATCATCTAAAGCTACAAGTGCATTTAATAAATTGACATAGATAAAGTATTTAGTGTAACCGTACTATATATATTTAATTTAAATAATATAAAAATTCTTAATTACCTAGAATGGTTTGTTGAAATGTCTAAGCGGGTATAACATTAAGCATTGATGGTTGAGTTTCATAAATTGCACCTACTATTTATTTGATTAAGTAAAGAAAAATGGTTAGAAATAAGAACTGATAAATATTTCATTTAATGAATGAACACATTTAATAGTTAGAAATTACCATCTATAATTTGCATTCCATTTATTGTTGTCTGGTTCAGAGCAATAGACAACGACAGTCAACATCTTTGATTATTCGCTTGACCATCCAAACCTACAATGACATATTCTTAACATGTGAAATAAGAGAAAGAATTATTGCTATGTAAAATACTAAAATAATTTTGAATAAATATACTCACTATGTTATTTGTTGATGATAACCATTTCTTCTTGTATTTATATGCTTCAACGATTGGAGACTTCTTTTCTTTTGCTTTCTACCACCTATGGAAGGGCACTGAAATTCTTCTTGCTCCTTAACTCTTTCATTCAAGTCTTGATGAATAGCATTGCCTCTTTGATGAATAAAATGATGTTTGTGCATTTTTATTGGACTAAATCATTGTGATATTTGTCTCTTAGGCATATCCTTTGAGTCAGAGATCCATATAAATTTGGAAGAAAAAGTAAGAGATGTTTGGAGATCTTTTATAAATCTCTCAATACATTGAATAAAAATTTGTTTTTCATCTACTCTAGTTGGTAAATCTTGAAGTAGTGAATTCAAATAATCAATAAAAAATTGGAAGTTATCATTGGAAGCATCAAATGATTTCCAAACATCTATAATAAAAATAATAAAGTTTAAGTCAAAATTTTGAAAAAAATAATATTTCATTAATAAAATAGTGATATTGAAATTTACCAATTATTTGGTCTTCACCTTGATAATAACCCTAATCACATCTCGATCTTCTTATCAAATACAACCATCTATAATAGAAATAAAATAAATAATTAAATTTAACTGTAAAAATCAATGAATATTTTATTATAAAGATCATATCAACATTACAAACTTGAAAATATTTAAAAATCATGAAGGTTCATGAACTTAGGAATTTTTCAACCTAGAATTGTTTACAATTCACGACTTCTTTTTAAAAACCCTTATCCTTAGAGAATATCACAATATTTGTAAAAGAACTCAAAATTGCATTATCAATTAAGGGTATGATAGAAGCTAAGCTAAGTCACATAAATTTGACAAATTTTCATGTAGATTAGCACATATTGTAGTAAGATCTCAAGAATTTTTAGGCATACTTATTTTGATTTCAATAAACTTGCAAAGTTAAGAATTTTACAAATTGTCAAGGTTTGTTTAATTAAGAATTGTGGGCCCCTTGGATACTCAATAATAACTAGGTAAAGATTATAACAAATTATGGATTAGTACATATTGTCGTATAAATTGGATAATTTTTTAGCCATAATTTTTTGCATTTAAATAAATTTATGAAGTTAAGAACTTTAATAAATTTTCAACATTTGTGAACTTTCAAAAAAATATTACACAATTGGAAAAGAAAAAATTGGGTCATCTATTTATAATTCATGACTTATTTTTAGAATGTCTTCTCCATAGAAAATGTCATAGGAATTGTAAAAGTACTCAACAATGCACATTATCAACTACAAAGGTTTGACAATAGTCACTGGAAGGCTCTTGGAGATTTAGTAACATCTAGGTACAAAATTAGATTTAGTAACATCTAGGTACAAAATTATAGCAAACTATGGTTTAGCACATATTCAACTAAGAACCATAATAATTTTTAACAATATTTTCTTACATTTTATAAATTTGAAAGGTTAATAAATTTTGCAAACTGTGAAGGTTTGATAAGTTTAGACCTTTGTCACAAAGGATTGGAGATAAAAGACTTGGAATTTTTACAAGTTATAACTACTTTTGCAAAAAATATTTTCCTTAGAGAATATCATAAGAATTGCGAAAGCACTCAAGATTGCATTATTAGTTAAGGATGTCATAGGCATTGACTTAAGCTACATATGTTTGATATATTTTCACTAGATGGCTCTTAAGGATTCAATAACTAGGTTTGGGATCATAGAAAACTTTGGATTCACATATTACAGTATTTTTATAATATATAAAAAGTATAGACTTGATATTAGCATGTGCTTGAGTGTATGACCCAGTATGAAGAACATTCAAATCATATGACCCTATTTCAAGAATATTTAACCATTCATGATTTCATGTGTCTTCTACATCCTATTCAAGTTTGAATTTAAAGCTATGATGAAAGAAAAGGTTATTAAGGAATTTGAGCAAGATTTACCTGATAACATTAGACACTCGAATAGATACTAGTCATTAAGAGAAAGAAAAGTTGTTAGCAAGGAAGAAACCTAGAACTATTTGTAGAATTTTATTAGATAAATAATATCATAGTATTCTTGTATTTGCTACCTAAATTGTGGACAAGAATGTTTAAGTAATTAATGATATTAATTACCATATAAGTATATTAAACCCTACAAAAGGAAAAGATTAAGGACCTATTTCTCTAAATAAATTGTTTAAAATACTTGGGTAGAGAAAATGTATTTCAAGGAGATACCATACATTTATCAATACCATACAAAAATGAAAATATTCATCAAAATAGAAGGGGTGTGCAATCATCGATGCAGATTGTTTGCAACAGGAGGAGTCTTCAAATAGTGGTGAGGTGCGTGTGGAGCCAAGAAGGTGTAGAGCTTTCCAAAGAATGTCAATGGAATACTATCCTCAGAATTACAGAGCTACCATATTGGTGAACAACTGGGAACTGCCTTTCATGGAGACCCTCAAGGATGCAAAGCTTCATTTAATTTTCAAGGGACATTGCACTCAATTTAGGAAATCCATCAAAAGGGTTATAGGAGTTGAAATCCTTGAGCCAAAGGCAATGTGTCTACTATTTCCTTCTCAGCTTTTATCTATATTCATCTCAAATCTACTTATTTGCTCCAGTGTTTTTGGTCAGTAGAGCACATCACGAACAAAGTTGTCAAGGGTGTATATTTACTGGATGATACTCTGTTAAAGGCATGTCAAAATTATGATTTGTGGAAGGGGCGGGGATATGTAGGAGGTTTTTTTCCTTGTCATTTTTTGTTGCATAGAAATTATTTTGTTACTATCTATCATGCAATTAAGAAGTCCTTGGAGATGCATAATTCAAACCATTTGCAGACAATGTTAAATAGATATGCAAGGGAGGTTGATTTCGAGTTAGTAGAAAAGATAAGAACCAGGGTAAATGCAATTATGGTGTTTCTCACACATGACCATAATCCCCCAATGACAACTCAACCAATGGACACAGATGCAGATAGTGTTTCCCCTTGCTGTCCTAATGTTATGGGTTTCAATCTAAGTGCTCTGCCACCAATACAATCTAATGTGGGGAATTTACATGAACATCAGGATGAAAATGATGTTCAAGTAGACCAAATGGAGGAATGAAGTCTGCTCCTTCAAAATTTGCATATAGAATTTTGCTCATTTGTGTCTTCTCTAAATTCTTGAATAATGTAATGAAATGATTGAATTGGCCTTGTTTTTTTTTCGCTTAGCCCAAAAGCATATTGTAAAGTCTAGGTTTGTGGGTAAAATCTTGACATCCTCATATACTTTGTATTATTGGAGGAATCAGGGGATAAATATGGGCTTTTGATCCATGAATCTAAAACTCTTGTACATCTTACTATTAATATAGAATATATATAGGCCTATGGCCTTTTATCAAAAATATTTATATTCATCAAAATATTGAAAAAGTTTGTAGCTTAATAGGAATATATTTGAAGGAGATATTACTACTAGCATATATATTAAATTAATTTAATATATCTAAAATACGTCGAGAGATATCCTTCTCGGGGCATCTATTTTTTAATCAAATACTCACATAAAAGTTCAATAGACACCTCGAGAAGCATATCTCTCAGTGTATTTTATATATATGCTAGTAGCATTTGTGGCACAACATGAAAGACTTTAAATTATTTAGGGTTAGGGTTAGGATTGGGGTTAGTGTTAGGATTAGGGTTAGGGTTAGGGTTAGAGATAGAATTTGGATTATGGATGGGGTTAGCATTACGATTAAGGTTTATAGTTTATGGTTTACAATTAGGGTTAGCTTAGAGATAGGGTTGGGTTTAGCATCAAGATTAGGCTTAGGGTTAGAGATAGAATTAGGATTAGGGTTGGGGTTAGTGTTAGGGTTAGGGTTAGGGTTAGGTTAGAGATAGGGTTGGGTTTAGCATCAATATTAGGGTTAGGGTTAGGATTAGAGATAAAATTAGGATTAGGGGTAGAGTTAGGGTTAGTATTAGGATTAGGATTAGGGTTACGCTTAGGGTTAGGTTCAGATTTAGTATTAGGATTAGGATGAGGATTAGTGTTATGGTTAGGGTTAGGTTAGGGTTGGGATTTTTTGTTAGCATCAATATTAGGGTTAGAGTTACGATTAGAGATAGAAGTAGGATTAAGGATAAGGTTAGGGTTAGGATTAGGATGAGGATTAGGGTTATGATCAAGGTTATAATTAGGGTTACAATTATGATTAGTATAAAACTACACTATAAAAAACTAACAACACATGCAAAGTGCTTCATGTTGAATGAATAGATATAAAAGTTGAAATGTCAATTTCCCTAAGCATAACTAGTGAGCTTGTGTTTCAACATGAAAAAAAAATGATTGATTAATTACTAGTATTGATTACCAAATAAGTACAATCAACCCTACAAAATAAATAAAAGATAACGAATTTATATCTCTAAATACATTAGTTGAAGATTAAAGTGAAATGGGAAGTTTACTATTTTTAAATAAAATGGAGAAGATAGAAGATGTAGTTTGGAGTATGTTGAGATTTTATACAAAATTTTGACTTATTTGATATGCACTAGTATCTCTATCATATGAAACCTGCAGGTTTTGCACAAAGGACCTATGTCAAAGTAAATTTGTCAGATGAAGCATATGATATGATGGGAGAAATATGATACCCATTAAAGTTTCAAATTCTAAGAAATTTCAATACAAAATAATTATCATACGAAGAAGTGTGATATAAATACATTGAACTTTGGGGATTTCTTGCATAGATAATTAAAAATTCATATTTGATTCCAAAAATAGGTACTCTCATTAATAGAGGGATTTTTTAACAATATTGTTGGGAATTATTTTTGTCTATCTACTCTTCCATTACCAAGAAAGGGTGAGATAGAATTGGGTGCATTTGTATATATTTTTTCTTGAATAAAGTAGAAAAGTATACAAACTAACATAATGTCTAAATTAGTGAGAATTAAGTAATTGTAAACATAAATGCACTTGCACTCTATCAAGGTCAAAATCTCTATCTTTCATATAAACAAGATATTGGAAAGTAGTTATTTTAGTAGTAATCACAAATTTGCATAAAATATTAGTGTAGGCATTTATGCTCGTAAGTAATTATTTAATGGTGGTGCCTAGAATGAAATTAAACTATTGACACATATCCAAGGAAAAATTTAAAAGTTTTTTTTATATCAAGACATGGATACAATCGTAATCACAATGATCATAGTCATTTTTGGGAGCAATGTAGAAATTTGTTATGCATATTATCAAACCTACAACTATTTTTTTGTGTCAAGGCACAAGCTTACCAATTATATGGGTGCAGAAAGATGGGGGGCCAAAAAGTGGCCACCCATCTTTTTCATCTTGAAATAGCGAAAAATGCGAGCACATTATAGTAAAACATGCTTGCGTTATGGTTTGAATTTCAAAAACCACATGTCTTTTGAATTCAAAAAAATCATTGCCAAAACGCGACCGCGTTATAACATGCTCATGTTTTGGTCTGCATTGAAATGTTTTTCTTCTCTTTTTTTCTCTTTCTTCTTGTTATCTTTCAAGGAAACTATATACATGAAATAAATATTTAAGTATAACTTTGCATTTACATATGGACATTTAGCTTCTTATAATTTAAGTTATATTTCATGTATATAGTTTCAAGATGTTTGAGAGTGGTTTCAGACTTCTAGGAGTTATAATTTAAATTCTAGTTTTTTGAAGATCTTACAATTTTTCAGACAACCAAATTTCAGTAATTAGCATGTCAAATTTTAGTAATCAACAAGTTGTATCATCTTTCTCTCTTTATATCTCACTCATTTTTTATCTCTTTATGCTCCAAACCTTTCTCATGCACTCTCTCCTTCCCTCTATACTTCTATCTATCTCACATCTCTCTCTCTATCTCCATCCCTCCCTCTTTTCCTCCTTCCCTCCTTCCCTCTATAATTTCCTCTATCTCCCCCTCTCTCTATCTCCCCCTCTCTCTCTTCCTTCCTCCCACCCACCTTCCCTCTCTACTTCACTCTATCTAACCTATCCCTCTCTACCCCTCTCTACCTCTCTCTCTCTCTCCCTCCCTCCTCTCTCTCAATCTCTCCACCTTCCTCCTTCACTGTCTCTCTCTTCCTTCATCCCACCCACCTTCCCTCTCTACTTCTCTCTAACCTGTCCCTCTCTACCTATCTCCCACTCTCCATCCTCTCTATCTCAATCTCTCCACCTTCCTCCTTCCCCTCTCTATCTTTCTCATTCTCTATCGCATTTTTATAACCCTTTGTCCCTCCCTCCTTCCCTCTCTACTTCTCTCTATCTCTCTCCCTCCCTCCTCTCTCTTTATCTCACCTCTCTCTCCCTTCCCACCTCTCTCCCTCTCTCTCTACTTCTCCCTCCCTCCTCCCCCCTCTCTATCTCTCCTTCCCTGTATACTTCTCTCTATCTCTCTCTCCATCTCTACCTCTCCCTCCCTCATTCCCTCTCTCTCTCCCCTTCTCTCCCTCTCTCTCAATCTCCCAACATTCCTCCTTCCATTTGTGTTTATCTCTCACACACTCTCTCACTCCCCCATATTTATCTCTCATCTCTCCTTCCCTCTCTACTCTTTATCTCACCATTCTCTCTCTCTACTTCTCCTTCTCTCTCTCATTCCCCGTATAATTCTCTATCTATCTCTCCATCTTTCCCTCTCCCTCCCTCCTCCCCTCTCTCTCAATCTTCCCACCTTCCTTCTCTCTCTCTCCTTCCCTTTATACTTCTCTATATCTCACCACTATCTCTCACTCCCTCCCTCCTTCCCTCTTTAATTAAAACTCTCTCTCTCTATACACACACACACACACACACACACACACACACACACTCCACCTCACTCTCTCTCTCCCTCCTCTCTCTTAATCTCTCCACCTTCCTCCCTCCCCACTCTCTCCCTCTCTCAGGATTCTTGCCTCTCCCTCTCCTATCTCTATCTACTTCTCCCTCCCTCCTCCCCCTTCTCTATCTCTCCTTCCCTATATATACTTATATCTATCTCTTTCTCTCAATATATACATTTCCCTCCCTCCTTCCCTATCTCTCCCTCTCT
>VDFB02058242.1:194356504-194368658 GCA_007258455.2 Sequoia sempervirens | reverse complement strand
CTCACTCTAACCCCTTTTCTCCCACTCCCTCTCTTTTAAACTCACTTCCACCCCCTTTCCCCATCCCACCCTACCTAGACAACTCTCTCTCTCTCTCTCTTAAAATTTTCCCTCCCTCTAAAGACATACATAAATACATATGTACATAAAATCCTACATCCATATAATATACATGCACTAATACATATAGGCATACATACATACAAAGGATATATACATACATTAACATTAATGAAGATATAACACAAGCGCGTTATTTCTTGCTTGGCATGTATCACAGATAAGCAAAATGTCAAAACTAGGAAATAACGCACTCGAGCGTGTTATATTTTGCTTTGGGAATCCGTGAGCCTTAGCATTGGTAGTTGCCTTGGAATACCAACCCAAAGGCTTGGAGGGCATTCCCAATGACCAAAGACGTGTTTTTGCAAATTCTACAATTTTTTCACATAATCGAGTTCGTGCTCACCATCAAGATTGCATCCGGTTCAATATCGACAAAAGCAAACACATGGGTAATGTTAGGTTCTCTCTTAGCTATCCAACGATGCAATTTTTTTCACTTTTTAACAATGTTAAGCCTTTCATCCATAATTACTTTTGTTTGTATGTCTCTTTTTCGCCAAAAAGTAGTGTTTGGTTTTTTTTTCGTTATAAATTAACCGTTCATCAAAATTTCAAATAAATTACATTTTTAGAAACTAGACTCTATTCTATAATTTTAAAAAAATTAAAAAAAAATCAATTACCTTCAAAAAAATTTAGGGGGAGCACAGCCAAAATTTTGCTTTTCAGGAAGTGCCCACTTAGAAAATTAGTAAAAAATCAAATATGCATTAAAAAATTATTAGAAAAATTGTGCATCAACTAGATACTGTTAGCTAACTTTTGACCATAGTGATTTTAAAAATACTACAAAAAATTTCACCGTGCTCAGGTCGTACAAGAGTTGCTATGTTATGTTTTCTGACAAAAATAGCACCAATTTGTGTAGGACCCTCTTTTGAACCCCTTAATCTCAACCATTTTCAAAATAAATTAATATTTTAGAAAGTAGACTCGGAGCACTTCGATCCTTGTTTCTGTTCCATCTCAAAATTTTGAGTGTAACTAGCCTCAATTCATGGCCAAGGTTACTATTTCTTGATTTCAGAAAAAAAAAAAAAAGAAGTGGTCATTTAAGCCCCCTTTTTGGGAACCATCTTGGTGCACTTACCCTTTAGATAGATCATGGAGATGCAAGTGAGAGCAAAGGTGAGTGGTGGTGGGAGTCTTGAATCAAAAAATGGAGAGGATGCAGACGATGGTGATCCAAATGGAAGATCTCTAGAGGCTATGCATTTTGTGGAGGCTATGTCAGGTGCCTGGCTCTATGGATTTGGTGGCTTTTCTTACCTGGGGCATAGTTGCCATGTGGGGAGGCTGCATTGGCTCTACTTTTTATCGTTGGCCTTTGGTGTTATTGAGGTAGATGGAGGTGTTGTTTTGTTGGTGACGTTGGTTGTCTACCTATTGGTGGAGAAGTTTCCTGTTGTTGCGGTCGTGGGTGAGGGTTCTAGTCTTTGTGTGCTTCTTCTCGAGAGGAGCCTCCTTCTATTAGGGCCTTGCTTTGTTGGGTCCCCTTCTTTGGGTTCTTCTTCTAATATGGTTATGGCTTTGGGTTTCTAGGTGTTCTTGGTGTTGAGTGTGGCATATGGGTGGATTGGGATGGGGATGTTTGTGGTAGGAGTTTGCATTCTTTCAGACCTTGTAGGGTTGGATGGTGTTCTTCATGGTTTTTCTCTCCTGCCCCTCTCTCTGTTTTCTAGTCTCCCAAGCCTAGCTATGCTCTTTGGATACCCTAGTGGATTGCTGCCTTTGTTTCTAGGTTTTTTGGTGGTTTTCTTGGTGTTGGGTGTGGTGTGTGGTTGGATTTTTCATTATTTTAGACCTTGTTGGGTCGGATGGTGTGCTTCATGGTTTTGCACTCTTTCCCTTCACTCTATTCTCTAGTCCCTCGTGCCTGGATCTACTATGTGGATTCCTCTGTGGCTTGCAGCCCTTGCTTGCTTGTGTGTACTCTCTTGCTTAGGGGCTTCCTTTTTGGCTACTTTCTGGGTCCTTTGTTGGGCTGATGGTTTCTCCTTTTCCCCTATTTTTAGTGGGGTACTTTTGGTTAGGATGACTGTCATTCTTATTTTGTTGCCCCAGTTGTTGTCTTTGGTTAGGGTTGCTTCTGTCATGCCTTCTTCAGGAGGGCTCTTTGCTCACGTTCTTTTAGAAGTGGTGATGGAGCTGGTTGATTCGGGTTTGAGGTCACTACTGAAGTTTTGCCTGGTTGCAGTGCATGCTCTAGGCTCTTTTGGCCTTGTTCTCTTTACTGGGTGGTTCTCAAGTTTTAATCCTAGACCCCGAATGGTTTTATTCCTGGTGCAGGGCTTTCTGAAGGATGTTATGGTCGCTTTCTTGGCTATTGTGTTGGCTTTCCCCTCAGGGTCCTATGGAGGTGGACCTCCCTCAGTTGTTGTTTCTATTGAGGTGGGCAGTTCTCCTATGGAGGTGGAGGTTGAGGGTGTTGGTGATTTTTGGCTGTAGTGGTTTAGTTGATCATATCATCCTCTCCAATAAAGGGGAGCTCACTCCTTTAGAGGTGGAGTTGGTTTCCTGTTACCAAGTGAGTTTGTGTTGTAGGGAAGATGATTTCTTGTAGTTTTCAATGGTGGATCATAGAGCCCTTATCGAGGTGGGGTGTTTGGTCTTATTGGTGGTTTACACCACTATCTTCTTTGTTCTTTTGGGCTCATATTTGAATGATTTGAGAGGTTGGTTTGTTGATGCATGGTTGTTTCAAGTGATGTTTAAGTTTTTCAAAAGGGAACTCTGGTCTCGGTTAAAACCAAGTTGTAAATGGGCTTCAGGCCCATGCCTATATGTTTTATGTAGCCTGTGTAGTCATGTTAATATTTTAGAGGATATTGTTGGGCTATTGTTGGTACATCTAATTTATCCTATTAAGCAACTTTCTTTTCTTTGTTAAGTTGATGGTTCCCTTCAAAACCGTTACCAAGTTCTGGGCCCCATCAAAACCCATTTTTTACCCCTAATCAAAAACATATTTTAGATAGATGTGTTTAACATATTTATACTTTTTTATTATTATAATGTGTACTTTATTTTTATTTTCAAAATTATTTGTAAATTTTAATTTTATTTTTGAAAAAATCTTCATTATTTCAATAATTATTTTCATTATTAAAATTATAGTAAATATTACATACTTTATATTTTAATAGAAGAATCAAAACCAAATGAGACCTACAAAGAAAAGTCTTAACACGCACTATTGGAGAATGCCACGATCAGAGAGCCCGAATTGATAACCATCCACAAGTGAAATGATGGACACAATAGTATGTCTATCATATAATATGAAGAGTAAGAAAACATTGCTTATATAGACAAGGTAGATGAGGTAGGATGGTAAGACTGAATAACTGACTAACCCTCCAATAGTGCAACACTTGTGAGCTCACTTGACAAGTGTGTGAGCAAGTGGCAAGTATGTACATGTAATAGGTGTCTCAAGTGATGAGGACACATGTCTCAATGCTATGAAGTAAGACAAAACTATAAAATTCCCTAAGTGGAGACTTAATAAATGTGAATAAGACTCTCTTAGGTAGGCTAAAATTTATCTAGTTTGATAAAGTCACTATTTACACTAACACCCCCCTTAAGTGCAACTTAGGGAGTAACATATGCACTAATGACGAGTTCTGACAACTAGGCCATGTTAGGTACTCATGTACAATTTCTCATAAAGTGGAGAAAAAGAGAAAACCTAATGGAAAATAAAACTTCTCTCCAAAAGAGAAAAGATGCAATAAAATAAAATGTACAAGTGAAAAAGATAAGTGATAGATGGATGGCTCATCATGACCCCACAAGGACTACTTGTAGCACAAAGTACAATGGATGTTCCCCCAATAGGAGAGAAAAGGGAGGTCATGTGACCCCCCCATAAAATATGAAGTAATGAACTCCATGTGAGGAAATGCTTCCTCTCAAAAATAATAAGAGAAGAGAAACCATGCAACCTCCCCTCAAAATGATGTCTTTAGTGCTAGTAGATGCTCAACACTAGATGTTGAAGATAATCTATGACTGTTGAACAACATTTCTACCCTTGGGAAGAAATAACACCACAAATACATGTGCAATATGACTTCTCATTCCATATAGGAATATGCAAGAAGTAAGATGAATGTCTTTGAATTTTGTACATGATCCAAAGATTAAAATGATGTCAATGATGCATTTGAATGATGCTCAAAGATCTCCAAGACAATGTTGATTTGTTATGGAAGTTGATAAGATGGATCAGGTATCGTTTATGATTAACAAATAAGAACAATGGATGTATGGTGATAACTAGATCGATGAGAATCTAGTATTGTTTCATATGATGTCAATATAGATGATGACTGAGTTGGATAGATCAAATCATGAATGTCTACACAATCTCTCACGATAGAAGTTGATGTAGGCAAGGAAAGAGCAAGATCCAAAGATGGAAATGGTGATGCAACTTCATTGAAGTTGACATCACAGAGGAGATGAATGTCCTCAATAGTGTCATCCAAATCCGCAAGGCAGGATTCTACAAACAAAGATCCAATATTTAGTAGAAATATGTTCTAATGTGGTGGGTCTGGAAGGACAATATCCTAGTGTGTTGAATCCTTAGAAGTTCTCAAGAAAGCAACTATCAATTCTAAATTAGCATCAAGTGATGAGATTGCAATGCGTGTTATCAGAATAAATTGTTCATCTTCAAATGATGATGATGTGTCACAAGATGATTGAATGAGATTGGATGTTTCTACAAGTGTTGGTTTAGAAGTATCTGACAAGTTGGTTCCATTTTTAATACAAAGCTATTGTAATTGATGAAGTTGCTAGGAAAATTCCAAGTCATAATGTTGTTTAAACATGCATTCATCTATGGTATGTCTTTTCTTTTTACAATAATTGTGCATTTTATTTTCCGTGGATTTGGAGACATGACTACTATCAGCTAAAGCAGAAATAAAGTGTGGGAAGAAAACACTTAAGGGAAATGTGGAAATGTTCAAAGAAACAAGTCATGAAAGTTCTCAAAGGCACAACACAAGACACCCCTTGATTCAATATTTAAGAGCCCCTCAAATTTTGGCACATTACAATTTAGCGCTTTCTATAATGTAAGTCCAATGGATTAACATTTGAAAAAACCAACACTTGATTTCGAGTTATTGATCATAAGTCATTACAATATTTTATTTTTTCATCAACAATAGCTTGGACACTTTTGATTTAGTTTTTGCAAAATCTTTTTGCTATATGTAAAATCTAATAGAGACCTAGAACATTTTTGGCGTTACAATCAAAACCTAGAAAATGTTTTTCTTTCCAACTTGCTGAAAATGTAATTTGATAATAAAAAAAATAAAAAAAAATTGATTTGTAGGAAAAATGGTCCCGTTGTACTATTTTGACAGCATTGTTTGCAAAAAATAACAGATATCTAGATGGTTTTTCATTGTTGCAAACAAAACCTATAAATCATTTTTCTATTTGATGTGTAGATGTAAATTTGGTAGAAAAATAAAACGTCTTTAACAAAAACCGACTACCAAAATATGCATGCACTTGTGTTTTGAAAGAATAACTTACTAAAAATAAACAAATCAATATCCAATTTTTCAAAATAACTCTATGACACTCTGATGATAGGGTTATGTGTAGGAGTCACCTTGATGTAAAAAGGAACATGCTCTCATGAATCTGATACCATATTGGAGAATGCCAAGATTAGAGAGCTTGAATTGATAACCTTCCACAAGTGAAATGATGAACATTATACGATGTCTATCATATAATATAAAGAGTGTATAATACAATGAGAAATTCTTGCTTATATAAACAAGTTAGAAGAGGTAGGAAGGTAGCAATGAACAACTGACTAATCCTCCAATAATGCAACACTTGTGAACCCACTTGACAAGTGTGTGAGCAAGTGACAAGTATGCATGCAATATGTGTCTCAAGTGATGAGGGCACATTTCTCAACGCTATGAAGTGAGACAAAATTCTAAAAGCCCCTAAGTGGGGACTTAAGAAATATGAATAAGACTCTCCTAGGTAGACTAAAAGCTAACTAATTTGATTAAGTCGCTATTTACACCAATAAATACTACTATAACTTATGTATGCATAAACTACCCTCCACCCATTCTAAAATAAATACAAAAAAATCAAACAACTTAAAATATTCAAATCAAATGTGTCGGTATTGGCATAGTGTGATAGTTTCAATGTGATGTTGTTCTTGCCACTAAGGTTCAAACTCCATTGACGTATTATTGTTGAGTGTTTATGTTAGGGATGAGATCACGTTTGTGACCTCACCGATTCTTGCCACCAAGGTATAGTTTAAATGTGATGTTGTTCTTGCCACCAAGGTTCAAACCCCATTGACATATTATTGTTGAACATTTATGTTAGAGATGTGATCCCATTTGTGACCTCACCAATTCATAACTCGGAATAAAAAGATTTTTAAAATTAAAAAAAATCCAAATAGAATGTAAGGAATGTGCTATACCTAGGTAAAGCAGGTTTTGCTCTTTGGCAGATGAATGCAGGTGCGGATGACGACGTCACCTAAGCTAAGCCTAGGCATTGGATAACTGAATTGAAAGGTGAAGTTGGAACATTAATGCTTTGGACTGTTAAAATAGGCAAAGCTTGTCACGCTTGTCTTGTCGGTAACATTGCCGATATTTGTACGCAAATTCAGACATGTCTGTGTTGTGCATTCAATTTTGATGGGCTGGTTGGTAAATACAATTCTGAGCGTATTTCTACGTGTTAAATGGAAGTCTTCAGAGAGGACGATCTCGTATCTTTCTGCCTGCTCACAAAGGGATTTCAGACTTCAGTTAACGTTCACACTTCACACGTGCATAGCCGATTCGTACCAAAGCTAAAAGGACCGACTCCTCCTCCAAAATAAGCTGAATAGCCTAAACGGCGTTTCTCTGTGTCATGTTTTCGAAACGATGTCTGTCAGACGCCTCCTCATCACGTGTACACACGCCTGCTCAGCGAAAGTTTTTAATTTGGCTCTGGAACGCTTAAACATGGCTTAACATGTTTTAATCATAAGTATTCTTATAACATCAACCGAGGTAAATGTTTGTTAATATTTATATATATAACAATAACTGTTTTTTTTTATATTGAGGAAAATGCAGATTACAAAGATGAAAATGCAGTAAAAAACTGTATGTACTTAGTACATAGGCACACAGCAAAGATCCCATTACAATAATACATCAGTATAACAAGTTGAAACAACAGAATGTCATTCAGCAAGACAAGAACAGCAGCGATACAACAAACAGGAACAACAAAATTACAAGAACAATAAGATGGAGCAGCAGCAATGAAATCCTTGGAAACCATGTACCAGCAATAACAACAATAATAGTTGCTTAATATGCAAGATTAGTTCTTAATGTCATTGAAAACAATATTTTAAGATTCAATTTCAAGACATTTAAATGAAGATATGTCTATTTCAACTATTTTGTGATTATCTTTTTTTATGGTTGTGAGATTTGGAGCTCATATACTTCAAATTATGGGTCAACATCAGATAGAATATTGATTAATATATTCATGCTAATATGAGATCAAACCTTCGAGCCATCATCTTGGTAGAATTCAATACTACTCATGAAATATTTCAATGAATTCGACTCAAAAACTATGCAATTGAATCCTAAAAAAAATATCATAATTTGACAACTGCGGAAAATACCTCCTACTTATTAGCTTTTCACATTACTTCAACAATATTCTATGTGAACATTATAATACACAAATATGTTTTTTCTTCCATAGTCATTATAATGAGTTGAGAAGAGCTTACAAATAAAACCATGAAATAGTTTTTAGCATAAAAAACTAATGCATAGTATATTTGAAAGCTCTTCTCAATTTATGATACATAGTTTGAGACTGATGGCTGCCTCCTAGATTAACTATCTTAGGTGTCTCTTGCTCTTGGATCCTCTATAGCGCCGTTAGTAAATCACAAATTGGAATCTTATTGGTAGAGAGAGCCTCCTCTTTATTGTGTCTCATTGACCTTGATATTGTTGGGCGACTGTCGTAGAGCTTTTTAATGAATACATTTTATCTTTCTACAGGAAAATTAAACAAGCGTATTCATATAAAGCTTTATAGACCTATCTCTACTTACATGGACCACACTTAGAGAGCCACTATCTTCAAAACATTAATGCTAATGAGATATGTATCTCCAATTTAGTGAGGACTCGTCTTCCCCCTACAATATACCAAACTCTAGCTACTTTGCAACCTAATGACACCTCTTGTACAACTTAGACTTTTCTCCCATCAACTCCACATCAAAACTAATCAAAGGCCCATTTTTTAATCTTTTGAAAGGTTCACTTAGTTCTTTCTAAACGCTCATAACTTATAAGGACCAACGATCTGTTCCTCTCTTCCCATAAAAAATGTTTGACCTTCATCCACAACTTTCAAAAGACGCATCCACAAAAACAATTCATACTAAATTAATTACTTCTTATTTCCAACCCTCTTAACCAACGTCCAAATCTATATAATAAATCTACAAAATATGAAAAAAGAAAACTATCTTTATAGATCCTTCAAATATCTGGGATAGCCACCAAATAACTTGGGAATTTTGAAATGAAAACCGTTCCAAGGCATAGGCATAGGAACTGAGCACTGTCACTAGAGTGTGCTCGTGAGTAAGTACGAGAGTCGAGAAAGACAGGTTTAGCTAATCAAACAGACTGCACGCATTATTCGTGGACAGTTCTTGGTCGAAAGATAGACCTGCAACTTGGATTATTCTTTGCCTATTCCAATACACACGACTGGTCTTGGTTCTATCAATTCCAAAGCTCAAATAAATACCAATATAATAAGCTTTTCTCAAAAGAGCCGATCATATAAATAAGAATTCACAGATCAATGCTGCTGATATTGTTTCTCAAGGGGCCAAATTTGATGATTGTATGGCCATTTTAATACACTCTTACTATAAAATACGGTATATAAAGTGAAGCGTGTACAACAAGAAAATTGAAGTGAGACATCTGGGCACATCGTATGTTTCCTTGTTTGAACCATTGGCTCTTCTGGCATTTCAAAGGCAAGTTGATATTGCTCTTCAACCTCAAAAGATACGGCACAAGGATCAGGTACAAAGAAGTAAGTAAAAGGCACATGTACATAACTTGTACCGATGAAAGTCCAGTTAAGTATTAAATGAGGATAACCTCCAGATTGTAAGGATGTTGGTAGAGAGTGTGTAATGGTTCTCTCTCACAATGGTATGTTTTAGGGTTTTCTTTATTTGATTCTAGATATTCATTTTGTGGGATAATTTT
This sequence comes from Sequoia sempervirens, assembly GCA_007258455.2. NCBI lineage: Eukaryota > Viridiplantae > Streptophyta > Pinopsida > Cupressales > Cupressaceae > Sequoia > Sequoia sempervirens. Next base: position 194,359,182 of record VDFB02058242.1, on the reverse strand, counting down.
TGAAGTTGTTTTTATTATTAATTTTATTGTTCTTGGAGTTTGATGTTATTGCTCTTCAACGTCAAAAGATAGGGCACAAGGATGATGTACAAAGAAGTAAAAGGCACATGCACCTCACTTGTACCAATGAAAGTCCAATTTAAGTATTAAGTGAGGATAACCTCGAGATTCTAAGGAAGTTCGTAGATTCTGTGTAAATGGTTTGTTTTTGGTGTGCTTTAAGATTTTCTTTGTTTGATTCTAGGTATTCATTTTGTGGGATAATTTTTTAGGCTGTTTTTATTATTAATTTTATTGTCATTGGAGTTTGATATTATTGATCTTCAACGTCAAAAGATAGGGCACATGGATTGTACAAAGAAGTAAGTAAAAGGCAACATGTACCTCACTTATACCAATGAAAGTCTAGTTAAGTAAAGTGAGGATGGCCTCAAGATTGTAAGGAAGTTGGTAGAGAGTGTATAATGATTCTCTCTCCCACTGGTTTGTTTTTGGTATACTTTAGAGTTTTATTTATTTGGCTCCAGGTATTCATTTTGTGGGATGATTTTATCAGGTTGTTTTTATTATTAATTTTATTGTCCTTGGAGTACAATGTTATTGCTCTTCAACCTCGAAAGATACAACTGAAGGATCAGGTACAAAGAAGTAAAAGGTGTGTGTACCTCACTAGTACCAATGAAAGCCCATTTAAGTATTAAGTCAACATGACCTCAAGATTGTAAGGAAGTTGGTAGAGAGAGTGTGCATAAATATTCTCTATCCCAATGGTTTATTTTTGGTATGCTTTAGGGTTTTCTTTATTTAGCTCTATGCATTTTGTGGGATAATTTTTGAGGTTGTTTTTATTATTTATTTTATTTTCAATTCCATTTTTAGGGTGGATTAGGGTTATTAATGTAGTTTATGTTTTGCATCATGTAAGTGTTGTTTTGAATGATTGGAAGGAACAAAAGAAAGTTTACAAGCTTAATCTTTTATTGAAGTATGCCTAGTTAGGTTGCATAATAGAAGGAAAAAGGTGGAAAATATGTAAATCCTAGGCCTTAGCTAGAATCCTAAAAGAAACATTTAACAAAGCAATCCAAAGAGGTCTTAGATATCTCCAAGAGAGAGGTAAGCCTTTCATTACCAAATTTAATGGCCTTGATTTTGGTTTTGGTTTGTTTGATGTACAAAATTTTGAAGAACTCTTAAGAAGTTCTATCTCTAACTTTGAGCCAATCAAGTTAAGTTATTATTTAAGTGTCATTTTCTCTATGAAATTAAACAATCTTAAGATTATGTTTTAATTCAATAGCCAAGTGTAGTGTAGGAAAAAGTATCCATTTTTCACACTTAATTTGGGAATAATTAGTAATAAAATGAGCTTAATATTTCCTTAATTTAGTGTTGTAATATGTATTTTGCATATTCACATTAAGTTTAGGGCGCTTTTAAATAAAATGGACTTAATTGTGCCTTGTTTATGGTGTTGTAAGGTGTACCTTTACACTTTCACATTAATCTACGGCTTCATTAATTGATTGAGGTTAATTTTCTTTAATTGGCCCCTTTAATTCAAATTCAAGCCTAATTAAATATAATTTCTGAGAGATAAAACCTAACATTTATAAATGCTATTACACAACACTTGACGTTAGAATATGTGTGTCCTAAGTAAGTGACCTAGGACCCATTCACGATAGGGTGAATTTGTCCTCACTTAGATCTAGGACCATAATTTAACATAATGATCAACACTAAACAATGTGTGTCCTAAGTGAGTGTCCTAGGAACCATTCACCCTATGGAGAATGGGTCCTCACTTAGACCTAGGTCCCCCCTTAAAAATATGTTTTTGATGGTATTTTAATGATTTCAAATCTACAATTCAATTTTGGCTTCTGATATTTGAATTTTGAGAATTAATCTTAAGATATGTACATAAATAAAAGGTCATTTCACTATGTGGGTAAGTGCAAAAAGATGGGGGGCCAAAAAGTGGCCAATATACTTTTTCATCTTGAAATATAGAAAACACAAGCGCATTATAGTAAAGTGCACTCGTGTTATGGGTTGGTAGTGACCAAGCCTAGGCTTGGTCATTACCAAGCCATAACATGAGCACGCTATAATGTGAGCGCATTATAATGCGCTCGTGTTATGATTTAAATTTCAAAAAACACGTATATTTTAGTGCATTTTTTGAAATAATTTTTTTTTTTCAAAATGCAAGCGCATTATAACGTGCTCACATTTTGGTCTACATTGATTTTTTTCTCTTTTTCTCGTCTCTTTCTTCTTGTTGTCTTTCAAGGAAACTATATACATGAAATAAACATTTAAGTTGACATTTACATATGGACATTTACTTTCTTATACTTTAAGTTATATTTCATGTATATAGTTTTAGAATGTTTGAGAGTGGTTTCAGATCTCTAGGAGTTATAATTCAAATTCTAGTTTTTAGATCTTACAATTTTTCAAACAGCCAAATTTCAGTAATCAACATGTCAAATATCAGTAATTAGAAGGTCAAATTTTAGTAATCAACAAGTTGTATCATCTTTCTCTTGCTTTATCTCACTCATTGTTTATCCCTTATGCTCTAGACCTCTCTCACACACTCTCTCCTTCCCTCTATACTTCTATCTATCTCACCTCTCTCTCTCCCTCCCTCCCTCCCTTCATTCCTT
>VDFB02058242.1:194310052-194356051 GCA_007258455.2 Sequoia sempervirens | reverse complement strand
CTCAATCTCTCCACCTTCCTCCTTTTCTCTCTACTTCTCTCTATCACCTCTATCTCTCCTTCTCTCTTTAATTCTCCCTCTCTCTCTCCTCCTCTCACCCTCTCTCTCAATCTCCAAAATGCTATATCAAATATTATAAATCCTAATCCCTATACCCTAAACACTACACCCTCAACCCTAATCCCTATACCCTCAACCTTATAACCTATACCTTAAACATTATCCTTCAACCATACGAATAAACCCTAAACCCTACATTCAATCGTGTACCCTAAACCCTTGTTGTATGAAAAAATGCCACAAAGAAATGGGGTCTCACTTGTCAATGTGTCAATGTGGTAACATTGACAAGGTAGTGCTCGTTGTATGAAAAAACATCACCGTGAGACCTCATTTCTTTGAGGCATTTTTTCATACAACGAGATCACATTGTATGAAAAAATGCCTGAAAGAAATGGGGTCTCACGATGATATAATATGGTAGCATTGACAAGGTAGTGCTCATTTTATGAAAAATGCCTCAAAGAAATGGGGTCTCACAGTGATGGCCCCATTTCTTTGAGGCATTTTTTCATACAACAAGCACTACCTTGTCAATACTACCACATTGACACATTGACAAGGTAGTGCTTGTTGTATGAAAAAATTCCTCAAAGAAATGGGGTCTCACGGAAACGAGGTGATGTAAATCACCGTGAGACCCCATTTCTTTAAGGAATTTTTCCATACAACGAGCACTACTACATCACCATGAGGCCCCATTTCTTTGAGGCATTTTTTCATACAACAAGCACTACCTTGTGTCAATGTGGTCTGCATACACCGTCATACCTCATTTCTTTAAGGAATTTTTTCATACAATGAGCACTACCTTGTCAATGCATCAATGCTACATCACTGTGAGACCCCATTTATTTGACACATTTTTCATACAATAAGCACTACCTTGTCAATGCATTAATGCAGTAGCATTGATAAGGTAGTGCTTGTTGTATGAAAAAATGGCTCAAAGAAATGGGGTCTCATGGTGATGTACATCACTATGAGACCCCATTTATTTGAAGAATTTTTCATACAATGAGCACTAAGCTCACTACCTTGTCAATGCATCAATATGATAGCATTAACAAGGTATTGCTTGTTGTATGAAAAAAACATCACCGTGAGACCCCATTTCTTTGAGGAAAATTTTCATACAATGAGAACTACCTTGTCAATGTGTCAATGCAGTAGCATTGACAAGGTAGTGCTCATTATATGAAAAAATTCCTTAAAGAAATGGGGTCTCACAGTGACGTACATCACCGTGAGACCCTATTTCTTTTAGGAATTATTCATACAACGAGCACTACCTTGTCAATGTGTCAATGCCTCAAAGAAATGGGGTCTCACCTCTCTCTCTCCCTCTCTAATATTCTCTATATCCTCCTTTCTCTCTCTTCCTTCCTCCCAGCCACCTTCCTTCTCTACTTCTCTCTATCTAACCTATCCATCTCTACCTCTCTCTCCCTCCCTCCTCTCTCTCAATCTCTCCACCTTCCTCCTTCGCTCTTTACTTCTCTTTCTATTACCTCTCTCTCTCTCCTTCCCTCTCTACTTCTCCCTCTCTCTCTCCCTTTCACCCTCTCTCTCTCAATATCCCAAGCACTATACCAAATATCATAAATCATAATCCCTATACCCTAAAACCTACACCCTAGACCCTTATCCCTATACCCTATACCCTCAACCTTTTAAGCTAAACCCTAAAAATTATCCCTCAACCATAAACTTAAATCCTAAACCCTACATTTAATCGTGTACCCTAAACCCTCAATCCTAAACCCATTACCCTCAACCCTATACCTTAAACCCTAAACCCTACACCCTCAACCCTCATCCCTATACCCTATATCCTCAACCTTATAACCTAAACCCTAAACATTATCCCTCAACTCCATACCCTCAACACTATACTTAAAACATAAACTCTACACTCTCAACCCTTAACCCTATACCTTATACCCTTAACCCTCAACCCTATAACCTATACCCAATATCCTAAACCCTAATCCCTATACCCTATTTAACCCTCAACCGTAAACATTACCCTTCAATTGTAAACCCACAAACCTAAACCCTATACTTTAACCCTAAACCCTCAACCGTTAACCCTAAAACCAACACCCTAAACCATATACCCAATATCCTAAACCATAACCCTACACCCTATACACTTAACCCTATACCTTGAACCCTAAACACTATCCCTCAATCCTCAATCCTATACCTTAAACCATAAATTGTACACCCTCAACCCTCATCCCTATCTATATCTCTCTCTTCCTTCCTCCCACACACCTTCCCTCTCCACTCTCTAAACTATCCCTATCTACCTTTCTCTATACCTCCCTCCTATCTCTTAATCTCTCCACCTTCCTCTCTCTCTCTCCCCTTCCCTCTCTACATCACCTTTCTCTCTCTATCTCACCTCTCTCCCTCCCTCCCTCTCTCTCTCCCCTCTCTCTCCCTCCCTAGCTCTCACTCTCTCTCTTCCTAACTCCCACACACCTTCTCTCTCTACCTCTCTCTATCTAACATATCCCTCTCTACCTCAATCTCTACCCCTCCCTCCTCCCTCTCAATCTCTCCACTCTCCTTCCCCCTTTATCTCCCTCTCTCTCATTCTCTATATATCACTTCTATGTCCCTCCTTCCCTCCCTCGTTCTCTCTTTGTATATATCACCTCTCTCTACTTATCCCTCCATCCCATCCCTCTCTATCTCTCCTTCCCTATATACTTCTATCTATCTCTCTGCATCTCTACTTCTCCCTCCCTCATTCCTTCTCTCTCCCTCTCTCTCCCCCCATCTTTCTCTTCCTCTCTCCCTCTCTCTTCCTCTCCCCCTCTCTCTCTTTCCCTCTCTCTTCCTCTCTCCCTGTCTCTTAATCTCCCAACCTTACTCCTTCCCTTCATATTTCTCTCACTCTCTCCTTCCTTCTCTACTCTCTATCTCACCATTATTTTTCCCTCTATATCAATCTCCCAAACTCTATACCAAATATCCTAAACCATATACCCTCAACCCTAAACACTATCCCTCAACCCTCAACCCTATACCTTAAACCCTAAACCCTAAACCCTCAACCCTCATCCCTATAACCTATACCCTCAACCTTATACCCTAAACCTTAAACATTATCCCTCAAACCTATAATTAAACCCTACATTCAACCTTATACCCACGCCCTAAACCATAAATCCAATACCCTCAACCCTATAACTAATATACTAAAACCTAATCCCTATAGTCGATGCACTTAACCTTATACCCATGAAACCCTAAACACTATCCCTGAACTCTCAACCCTATACCTTAAACCCTAAACCCTCAAACCTTATCCATATACCCTATACCTCAAGCTTATGCCCTAAGCCCTTAACATTATTCGTCAACCCTCAACCCTAAACCCAATACCCTCAACCCTATACCCAGTATCCTAAACCCTAATACCTATACCCTATACCCTCAACCCTCATCCCTATATCCTATACCCTCAACCATATAACCTAAACCCTAAACATTATCTAACAATCCTATATTTAAACCCTAAACCCTACATTCAACTTTTTATCCTAAACCCTAGACCTTAAACCCTTAATCCTAAACCTAATATCCTCAACCATATAATTCCAATATTTTAAACTTAATCCATACAATTCTATACACTTGGAAACCTATACCCTCAACCTGAACATCACTATCCCTCAACCCTCAACCCTTTACCTTAAAACCTAAATCTTGTACTCTCAACCCTCATCCCTTTACCCTATATCCTCAACCTTATACTCTATACCCTCAACCCTATACTTAAACCTTAAACCCTACACTCTCAAAACTTAACCCTATACATTATACTCTCAACCTTATACCCTAAACCCTATACCTAATCTCCTAAACCCTAATCCTTATATCCTATACAATTAACCCCATTATTATCTACTCTCTATCTCACCATTCTCTCCCTAGATACTTCTCTCTATCTCCCTCTCCATCTCTACCTCTCCCTCCCTCCTTCCCTTTCTCCCTCTCTCTCTCCCATTTTCTCTCACTCTCTCCTTCCCTCTCTAATCTCTATCAAGTACCAATCTCTCTCTCTTCCTCCCTCCCTCCTCTCTCTCTATCTCACCTCTCTTTCTCTCTCCCTCCCTCCCTCCTTGCCTCTTTAATTTTCTTTATCTCCCCCTTTCTCTCTTCCTTCCTCAACCCTATACCTTAAACCCTAAACCCTACACCCTCACCACTATACCCTATACCTGCAACCTTATAACCTAAACATTATCCCTCAACCCTAAACTTAAACCCTAAACCCTATATTCAACCTTTTTGTACTCTAAAACCTAAACAATAAACCCTCAACCCTAAACCCAATTCCCTCAACCCTATACCAAATATTCTAAACCCTAATCCTTATTCCCAATACACTTAACCCTATACCCTCAACGTTGAAAATTATCCCTCAACACTTAACCCTATACCTTAAACCCTAAACCCTACACCCTCAACCCTCATCCCTATACCCTATACACTCAACCTTATACCCCAAACCCTAAACATTTTCCCTCATACCTATACTTAAAACCTAAACCCTACACTCTCAACACTTAACCCTATACCTTATACCCCAAACCCCACACCCATAGCCCTAAACCCTAATGCTTGTACCCTATACACTTAACCTTATACCCTAAACCCTATACTTAAACCCTCAACCCTACATTCAACTTTGTAACCTAAACCCTCAACCCTACGTTGAATATCCTAAACCCTAATCCCTATACTCTATACCCAATATCATAAACCCTAATTCCTATACCCTATATACTTGTAAGAGAGGGGGAAAAACCACGTTCAAGGCCCCGGGTCATGGAGGGCCAAGAGCAGAAGGCTGACCTAACTTACCTCAGCTTAACGAGGTGTTAGGAAATGCGAGATGAGAATGATGAGAGCTATAATGTCCTTAAATCACTCTGCAAACCCGAAACACAGGATGGGGCTAGGCGATCCAGTTTTTGGGTTTAACTCTGTGCCTCAAGAAGCTCTCTGCCCAATGACAAAAGTGCAGTCCTGGGATGACAACATGGAATGTTGGTGTCTCTTAGGTGTGCTAGTGTCTGTACGACCAGATGACTAAAGAAGCAAGGTCAAACACTAGAAAATAGATAAACAACCTATCTAACTACTTCCAAAGGGCCAAAATAAAGCTATGAAGTAGGCAAGATATGTATGAAAATGAAAAAGTAAATAAGCAAGAGTTAAGATGACAAGAGTAATCCCAAAGAGGTACTCGTTCACTAGCTAACTCCAAGCAACATGCCCACCTACACACAATGAAGAGGAAAATTGTTGGGTGGTTGTATACGGACTTGCCTCAGTCAAACCCCTGTTTAGGTGTTTTCACCTCCACAGATAGCCAAGATAGTGATAATGGAGAAATATATGCTAAAGAAAGAAAGGAAATAAAGAACATAAAAACACTACAAAAATAGTAGGGTGTTACCCACTAAATCATAGAGGAGAGGAGTAGAAAGCTTACCACCTTCACCAAGAGCACTCAAGGCTAATGGGGGAGAAAATGAGAGGCCTCAAGCCTTTGCTACAATGGTGTTAGTTCCACAATTGCTCTACGAAGTTGATGGAGTGTTGTTGTTGCTGCTAAGGAGTGCAAGAGTGTTGCTTGAATGCTAGAATGCTTGGAGAGTGATCAAGTTGAGTGCTTAGAAGATGGATTGAAAGCTTAGAGGATGCAAAAGAAGTTGAAAAGCTTGTAGGAGGTAATTTGAAGGAAGAATGAATAAATTAACCATATTCAGGTCAGTTAGTTGAAGGGAGTGTTACAAATCAACCTCCAATGGGAAGTGCAATGCCTCTATAGGCTCCAAACCCAGGAATCTACTAGGGATGTAAGCACGTTGCGTAGACATTTGTGCTCTATGTGGGAATCCCCGATAGTTATTCATCTTCTGACACACAAAAAATGGCCAAGTGGAATGAAGGCAATGGGCTTATGTGGAATTTATCCTTCAAATTTGGTTTTCTAAAGTGAAGAAGGGAAAAAGGGGAATTCGCATAAGGGATGCAAATTTACTCCTATACATTTTTCCTCCACTTTAGCCAACACGAATACTAATGATTGCTTTGGTGAAGTAGATCAGAGAAGTAGTAGGGTTAGAAATGTATACCTGAACTATCAAGGAAGCAAACCATGATCTGGTGAACTTGAGAGTGCGGGACAAGAAGAGGACTTCATAGCCTTGCAGAACTATGAAGCTGAAGAATGAAAGCATATTACAGGCCCAAAGACTTATAAGGAGGAAAACCCCAAGATCTCTCACATGAAGGAAGCCCCGTGAAGTAAGCACCTTATAGGCCCGCAAACCTGCAAGGAAGGTATCCCCCAAGAACTCTCACATGGAGGATACCCATAAAAGCGCCTTACAGGCTTACAGACCTGTAAGGAAGCATCCCCTAAGATCTCTCACATGGAGGAAGCCAGGAAAGTTCCCTATAGACTTGGAAACCTATAGGGAAGGTGTCCTTCAAGATATCTCACATGAAGGAAACCCAAGAAAGCACCCTACAAACTCGTAGATCTATAGGGAAGTTATCTCCCAAGATCTCTCACATGGAGGAAACCCAAGAAAGTGCCCTGCAGATCCATAGACCTATAGGGGAGCCACCCCCAAGATCTCTCGTATGGAGGAAGCTCAAAGGAATCACCCTATAGGACCCTAGACCTACAGGGAGGTATCGCCCAAGATCTCTCACATGGAGAAAACCTAGGAAAGTGGACTCCACAGAGTCAAAAAGTGGCCACGTAGGCAAGAGAGCAGACAGTCACGCAAAGCATCAACAAGTTGGAAATTTTTTAAAGGGATCCCTCAGGAACCTTGGTGTGAAGAAAGGGGTCCACTCAAGAGACACACTATTTGAAAGTGCGAAGGAGATTTCTTGTTCTTGAATCAATTCATCATCAAGGAATCCTTTTGAAAGATGTTCACTTCATCAAGGAATTCGAAAGGAAGAATATGCCCCCATGCGAGGGGAAGATTAAAGATGTTACCACTTCAAAGGAAGGTTTTCAAGTTCTTTCTTTACAAACCCATGATGAAGGAAACACATTCCATTAGGGTTTTGATTTGAGAATGTGATTCTTGAAAAGAAGTTTGTGAAGATTCTTGAGAAAAGATTCATTGGTGACGAATGTATTTTCTTAAAATCAAGATGTTGAAGAAGAAGTGTTGCCACACATAAGAGGGACAACTCAAACAAAGAAGAGATAAAGATAAGAAAGGAGTGAAAGAGAAATAAACAAAGGACATAGGGGGATCTAGTTTAGTGGGGCCAGATCTGCTCATGCTCATATAAGTAATAGGTAACTACGGTACAAGGAAAAAGATCATCAATCCCCAACCAGATTAGGAAGAATGTATGGAAAACAAAGTAAAAATAAAAAATTTGGTCAACATGGAAGGGAATCCTAAATTCCCCCAATGCTTTGCATTGTCCCCAATTTATCAAAAATCAAGTCACAAACATGGAAGAATGATGATACAAATATAAGAAGGTTTACAACACAAAAACCAAACCTATATCCAAGCACCAACAAGGGTGACAAGGGTCATCAAGGAGCATATAGCGTGATTAAGGGGGAACATGTCACAATACACACACACATATCTAATCTAAAGATAAAGAGGCTTCCCCCTAACACTGATCGACCAAGAGGTTGTCCGCTTCCCACTCTAGATCATCATAGGGGGAAGGAGGACAAGCCTACAATGGTGGGATGTTAAGAGGAGGAGCATCCGGCCCTCCCACAACATGGGCTAAGGAAGAGGGCGTCGCAAGGTCCTCTACACTGAGCTCTTATGGAGCTAAGGTCAGTGATTTTATGAAGATCATTAACAAGGTTGGAACCTCATCCAGAGAGTTAAACATGCACTTCACAAGAGTGCCATGTATTACCTCAACGGACGGAGAAGATTGTACTCGAGATTCATTGCTAGGCTCATTGAATGATTCAGGAGCAGTGATGAACTCAAGAGAAGCCAGGATTGGTTCCGACACTAAGAAAAACAAGTCAACACGGGACCACCTTTTGGGTAAGGTGGGATCTTCTTACATCCTTCATTGCTAGAAGGAACACACTCCACCTTTTTCTTCATTAGGGCAAGTGAACTCCCCACATACAAGGCAAGAGGTGTGAAGGAAGAGGAGGAAAGAACCACAGTAGATACGGCTGAGGTGTTCATCATATCTACAGGCTTTGGGAATGGCTAGACATTTGAGAGGGACATCAATATAGGTGGCTTCACCGAAGGAATGATGAACACCTGTACCTTTTTAGGGTTAGGTGCATTCTTACTCATAGTGGAAACCAGAAGTGATACAAACCTAGTTTGAATGGAAGCAAAGGGGAGGAGAGAGGAGGACACAGTAGGAGACCCTGATACATGGGTGGCCATCTCCTTTTCCTTCCTCTATAAGGTGGCCTACTCATCCATGAGAGCCTTTCTCCAATGCTTACGCTCATGCAAGGAAATTTTTGTGACTCTTTGAACTAGAGGCCGAAGGATGTGAAGGAACAAAAGGTTCCTACTCAACCATGGGAGTGTCCACTATAGTCACTTTCAACAAAGGAATGGACTCCTAAACAGGAGCAGGAGGGGCAGGTTGAGAAGCAGTGGGGGGAGCCGACTCAAGCACCTCAGCAGCGGGCCTCTTCTCATTCACTGCTTTAGGAGAAGAAGCAGTAGGAGGTTGCATAGGTCAAGTCAAAGAGGACTATCCATGGGGAACTTTATTCTTGTTATACCAAATAGGCCTAGGCTCCGTGGGAAAAATAGGAAGTTCAAGCGTAGGAGGCTTTGGGTTTCGCCAAGCAGGCACCATAGGATTCTCTCAAAAACACAGAACAAAGTCCAGTGGTGCTTCAGTGGGGCGAGAGGAAGCGTTAGGCTGAACAGCAAAAGAGGAAGAAGGAGGATCTCAGTACCACTTCTCTTCTTCCCTCTTATGTGCCTTAGTGGCATCACTATCAGCTTTTAGGCAAGCCCTATGTGAAATAGTATAAGGCAACAGAGGGTATCTCACTTTCAGCCTTAGGCGCCCTTTCTTATAATTCTAATATGTTCAGTGTACGAGGTCCATCCTAGGTGGGAGAGGACCAATGGGAATAGGCCAAGAGTATTCCAAGGAGTAGCTACCATGAGCAACCAACAGTTTATAACCGGTGTCATGAATTACATGCATGGAACCCCCATCGATAAATTTTAAACATTTATGCACAATTGAGGGTACCGTGTTCATAGCTACTAACCAAGGGATACCCAACTTCACTCTAAAGAGTCCAGACCTAGGGATAATGTCAAATAGGAGATTTACGGATTTAGGTCCAACCAAGATCGACAGGACAATACTACCCAAACGGGGCATGGAAAGTCTGTCGTGCATGCAGATGGTGCTCGCAGGTGCATCATAGCCATCTTTATGTAAGAAGTTAATTCACATGATCTCCTTAGTTATAATGTTTACTTGTGACGTTAGATCAATAAGAACACCTGACACGATGTTTATGTTGATTTGCGTAGGGATGTGGAGAGGAGATGGTTCCCTATTAAAACCCATCGGCAAGTCCTATGAAGTGAAGGTTATACCAATACCACTTTCCATAGGCTGTGTAGAAGAGATGGATTAATGTAGGAAAGAGGCCATTGCACACACTAGATAATACTTTCACAGAGTCCCTAAAGGTTAAAGGATAAGATGGTGACCCAATTAAGGTTTCATTATACAACACCTTTAGAACCATCTGACTACACCAACTAGGGGTTGCAGGTTGGGTTGTAAGGAAAAATCCTCACAACACTCACACCTACAAAACTCCTATAATACGAGGAAAGGAACTTTCAATATTGCAAAATGGAACCAAAATGGTTCATCTCAGGTTCACCAAAAAATGTAAGAGAGGGTGACCAACCATGTTCAAGGCCCTAGGTCACACAGGGCCAAGAGTTGAAGGCTACCCTAATTTACCTCAGCTTAATGGGCTGGGAAACGCGAGACAAAAATGATGAGGACTATAAGGTCCTTAAATCACTTTGCAGACCCGAAACACAAAATGGAGCAAGGTGAGCTAGTTTTTGGGTTTAACTCTATGCCTCAGGAAGCTCTCTACCCAAGGATGAAAGCGCGGTTCTAGGATGATAGCACGATGCAATGTCATCTCTTAGGTGCGCTAGCATTTGTATGACCAGAGGACTAAAGAAGCCAGGTCAAACACTAGAAAATGGACTAACAACCTAGCTAACTACTTTTTGGGCCAAAACAAAGCTATGAATTAGGCAAGATATGTACAAATATGATAAAGTAAATAAACAAGAGTTAAGACAACAAGAGTAATCTGACAGCTAACTCCAAGCAACATTCCCACCTAAAAAAAATGAAGAGGAAAATTGTTGTGTGGCTGTATAGGGGCCTGCCTTAGTCAAACCCCTGTTTAGGTGTTTCCACCTCTACGGATAGCCAAGATAGCAATAATGGAGAAATATATGCTAAAGAAAGAAAGGAAATAAAGAACACAAAAGCACTACAAAAATAGTAGGGTGCTACCCACCAAATTGTAGTGGACAAGAGTAGAAAGCTTACCACCTCCACCAAGAGCACTCAAGGCTAATGGGGGAGAAAATGAGAGGCCTCAAGCCTCTGCTGCAATGGTGTTGGTTCCACACTTTCTCTACAGAGTTGACAGAGTGTTGTTTTTGCTGCTAAGGAGTGCAAGAGTGTTGCTTGAATGTTAGAATGCTTGGAGAGTGATCAAGTTGAGTGCTTAGAAGATGGAGTGAAAGCTTAGAGAATGCAAAATAAGTTGAAAATCTTGTAGAAGGAGGGAATTTGAAGGAAGAATGAAGAAAATGACCATATTCGGGTTGGTTAGTTGAAGGGGGTGTTGCAAATCAACCTCTAATGGGAAGTGTAATGCCTCTGCAAGCTCTAGATGTAGGAATATGCTAGGGACGTAATTGCACCATGTGGGCATCCCTAACAGTTATTCCTCTGCCAACACACAAAACAATCACCAAGTGGAACAAAGGCAACAGGATTATTTGGAATTTAGCCTTCGAATTTGATTTTCTAAAGTGAAGAAGGGAAAAAAGGGAATTTGCATAAGGGGTGCAAATTCACTCCTATACAATACTTAACCCTATACCCTCAACCCTAAACACTATCACTCAACCCTCAAACCTATACCTTAAACCCTAAACCCTACACCCTCAACCCTCATCCCTATGCCCTATACCCTCAACCTTATACCCCAAACCATGAACAATATCCCTATACCCTATACACTTAACCCTATACCTTCAACCTTGAACACTATCCCTCAATCCTCAACCCTATACCTTAAACCCTCAACCCTAAACCCTCATCCCTCATCCCTATAACCTATACCCTCAAACTTATACCCTAAACAATAAACATTTTCCATCAACCGTATGCTTAATCCCTAAACCCTACATTCAGTCTTGTACCCAACACCCTAATCCCTAAACCTAATACCCTCAACCCTATAACCAATATCCTAAACCATAATCCCTATACCTTATGCACTTAACCTTATACCCTTGAAACCCTAAACACTATCCCTCAACCCTCAACCCTATACCATAAACCATAAATCATACACCCTCAACCCTCATCCCTATACCCTATACCTCAAGCTTATACCCTAAACCCTAAACATTATCCCTCAACCCTTAACCCTTAACCCTATAATTAAACCCTAAACACTACATTAAATCTTGTACCCTAAACCTTGAACCCTAAACCATAAACCCTAAACTCTCAATCCTAAACCTAATACCCTCAACCCTATATGTAATATTCTAAACCCTAATCTCTATACCCTATACACTTAACCCTCTACCCTCAACTCTAAACACTATCCCTCAACCCTCAACTCTATACCTTAAACCCTAAACTCTACACCTTCAACCCTCAAACCTAAACCCTATACCCTATACCCTCAACATTATAACCTAAACCCTAAACATTATCCCTCAACCCTATACTTAAACCCTAAACCCTACATTTAACCTTATATCCTAAACCCTAAACCCTAAACCTTCAATCCTAAACCCAATACCCTCAACCCTATATCCAATATTCTAAAACGTAATCCATATACCCTATACACTTAGCTAGGTATACCCTCAACCTTGAATGCTATCCCTCAACCCTACACCCTCAACCCTCATCCCTCTACCTTATACCCTCAACCTTATACCCTAAACCCTGAACATTATCCCTCAACCCTATACTTAAATGGTAAGCCCTAAACTCTCAACCCTTAACCATATACCATATACCCTAAACCCTATACAAAATATCATCAAACCTAATACATATACCCTATACACTTAACCTTATACCCCAAACCTTGAACATTATACTTCAACCCTAAAACTTATACTCAAACCCTAAACCCTCAACCCTAAACCTAATACCCTCACCCCAATACCCTTAACCCTATACCAAATATCCTAAACCATAATCCATATACCCTATACACTTAACATTATACCCTCAACCCTTAACCCTCAACCCTAAACCCTAAACCCTAAACCCTCATCTCTCATCCCTATACCCTATGTTGTTAACATTATACCTAATATCCTAAACCCTAAAACATATACCCTATACAATTAACCCTATGCCTTAAACACTAAAACTTACACCCTCAACCCTCATAGGGGGAAAGAGAGGGAGGGAGGGAAATGGGAGATAAGGATAAGTAGAGAGGAAAGGAGAGGTAGAGAGAGGATATAAAGAGTAGATAAGTAAGGAGAGAGGGAGGGAGAGAGAGGGAGGTGAGAGAGAGGTGAGATAGAGAGCAATAGTGAGAGTGTGGTAGGGAGTGATGGAGGGAGAGGCATGTAGAGAGGGATAGCTGAGATAGAGAAAAGTAGAGAGAGATAGAGATATAGGGAAGGAGGGAGTGCTGGAGAGAGGGGAGGAAATGAGAGGTAAAGAGGGATACGTGAGATAAAGATAAGTAGAGAGAGAATGGTGAGATACAGAGAAGGAGAGAGTTATAGAGAGGGAAAGAGAGAATGGTGAGATAATGAGGAGAGGTTGGGAGAGAAAGAGGGTTAGGGAGGTGGGAGAGAGAGCAAGAGAGAGGTATAGGGAGGAAGAGAAGAGATAAAGAGTAGATAGGGGAAAAGGCAGGGAGGTATACATAGGTGGGATAAAGAGAGAGAAAGAGAGACAAATAGACAAATAGAGAGAGTGATGGAGGGAGAGGTAGATAAAGAGAGTGCAAGGGGAGATAAAAATAATTATAGAGGGAAGGAGAGGTAGAGAGAGAAGTAGAGAGGGAATGAGGGTAGGAGGGAGAGAAGTAAGATAGAGAGGTATAGAGAGAGTGGTAGGGAGTGATGGATGGAGAGGTAGGTAGAGAGAGATTAGGGAGATAGAGAGTAGAGAGGGAAGGAGAAGGAGAGGTATGGATGGAGAGAGTGGTAGGTAGTGATAGATGGAGAGGTAGGTAGAGAGGGAGGGATATGTAGTGAGGGAGAGAGAGGTGAGATAGAGATAAATAGATAGTGATGAATGGAGAGGTAGGTAGAGAGAGGGAGAGAGGAGATAATGATAAGTAGAGAGGGAAGGAGAGGTAGAGAGAGGAGAGATAGAGAGAAGTAGAGAGGGAATGAGGGAGGGAGAGGTGCAGAGGGAGAGAAAGGTGAGATAGAGATGTGTACAGAGAGAGTGGTAGGGTGTGATGGATGGAGAGGTAGGTAGAGAGGGATTGGGATATGGAGAGTACATTGGGAAGAAGAGAGGGAGAGAGAAGTATGGAGGGAGAGAGATGGAGGTGGGAGAGAGGTGAGATAAAGAGAAATAAAGAGTGGTAGAGAGTGATGGAGGGAGAGGTAGATAGAGAGAGGGAGAGGGGAGATAGAGAGAAGTAGAGAGGGAAGGAGGGAGGGAGGGATGGAGAGAGAGAGGGAAGTAGAGGTAGAGAGATAGAGAGAAGTAGGGAATGAGGGAGGGAGGGAGAGAAGTGACATAGAGAGGTGTAGAGAGAGTGGTAGGGAGTGATGGATGGAGTGATAAGTAGAGAGGGATTAGGGAGATAGAGAGTAGATAGGGAAAGATAGGGAGAGGCATGGATGGAGAGAGTGGAAGGTGAGAGAGGTGAGATAGAGAGCAATAGAGAGAGTGGTAGGTAGTGATGGATGGAGAGGTAGGTAGAGAGAGAGAAGGGAGATATAGATAAGTAGAAAGGGAGGGAGAGGTAGTGAGGGAGAGAGAGGTGAGATAGAGAGAAACTAAGAGAGTGATGGAGGGAGAGGTAGGTAGAGAGGGAGGGAGGAGATAAAGATAAGCATAAAGGGAAGGAGAGGTAGAGAGAGAGGAGAGATAGAGAGAAATAGAGAGGGAATGAAGGAGAGAAGGAGAGATAGGGAGGGAGAGAAAGTTGAGAGAGAGATGTGTAGAGAGAGAGAGTGGTAGGGTGTGATGGATGCAAAGGTAGGTAGAGAGAGGGATTGGGAGATAGAGAGTAGATAGGGAAGAAGAGAGGGAGAGAGAAGTATGTACGGAGAGTGAGGGAATTGAGAGAGGTGAGATAGAGAGAAATAAAGAGAGATAGTGAGAGAGAGGTCTAGAGTGTAAGGGATTAAAAATAAGTGAGATAGAGATAGAAATAATACAACTTGTTGATTACTGAAATTCAACCTCCTAATTACTAAAATTTGACATGCTGATTGCTGAAATTTGACTGTCTAAAAATTTGTAAGATCTTCCAAAAACTAGAATTTGCATTATAAAAGACTCACATTTTCAAATGCATTCATAAAATGCGAGTGCATTATAACACGCTTGTGTTTTATCAATGCATTCAAATAATGTGAGCGCATTATAACACATTCACATTTTGTCTTGCTTTGGGAATCCTCGAGCCTTTGGGTTGGATTTTCTTAGGATTTCCAACCCAAAGGCTTGGAAGGCCTTCCCAACGTCTAAAGATATTTTTTTGCGTATTCTATAAAATTTCACATAATCTTGTTTGTGGTAACCGTTAGGTTTGCACGTGTTTCAAGGTTGAGTAAATAAAAAACCTAGGTGATATTATACTTTCTCTTAGCTATCTAACGATGTACTTTTTTCACATTTTGATCATTTTAAGCCTTTGATCTTTAATTTTTTTTCTTGTGTGTCCATTTTTTGAAAAAAAAACAATTGTTTCGTATTTTTTCTCTATAAATTAATCATTCATTGAAATTTCAAATAAACTATACTTTTAGAAACTAGACTCCATTCTACACATATTAAAAAAATAAATAAATGATTTTCAATTAGTTTTCAAATTTTCTAAGGGTAGCACAGCGAAAATTTGTTTTTTAGGATGTGTCCACTTTGAAAATTAGTAAAAGATCAAATATTCATTAAAAATTTATCAAAAAAATTGAGCATAAACTACATGTTGCTAGCTAATTTCTCACCAAAGAGATTTGAAAAATACCAAAAGAAAGTTAACCTTTTTGAGGTAGCCACAAAAGTTGCTATGTTATGCTTTTTTGATAAAAACAACACCAATTTTTGTGGCTCCCTCTTTTGAACCCCTTTAATCCATACCATTTTCAATAAAAAATAGTAGATTAGAAAGAAGACTCGAAGCACTACAATCCTTGTTTTCATGGCATCTAAATTTTTTGCTTTCATACTAGTGTACTTTTCATCATCCATATTCAAAAATTGAGTCAAAATTGCATTTCAAAAAGTGTCATATAGGTCATAATTTGTCCTTCATTTCACTTGCATTTACACATCAAATTCTAGAAAAAAAAATTCACTAAAGTTATAGTTTTAAACCAGGCACAAAAAACACATAAAATACCTCAAAAATTACATTTTTCACTTTTTTAAAACCCTGATCTAGGACCCATTCACCCAAGGGTGAATGAGTCCCTATACAGACATTTTAGGAAAATTTCTAGGTGTATTTTTTTCTTTGGTTAGCATTTTTGTTACTGTGTTTAGATTTGAAAACTAAATTCTTGAAACAAATTGTTTTTGCATTCAATTTATTGCTTATTTAGATAGATTTTGCAACATTGTGGAAAACATTTCTTACATATTTCAATTAAAATTAGTGTTAGATTTTTGCATTTTTCTTTCATTTTTAGCATCATTGCATCATTAGATAGATTAGTTTACATTTTGTAATCATTAGAAAACAAAACAAAAACATCGAACATAAAAAAAAAAAACAAAAAATGGTTAACCTTGGAGAAAACCTATCCTTCAAACCCTTTAGTTGTGATGACTTTGATATGATAGATGAATTGCTTGAGGACTTTATCTCACCTAAATCATGTTGGAAACAAGCAACACTAAGAGGGGGGATGAATCGGTGTTGAGCAAAAATTCTACTTTATTATTTTTTGATTTAACTTACTTAACCATTCAATAAAAGAAACATGCATCAATAGAAATAAAATAATCTCAACACCATAACACCAATTTTTTTTATGTGGAAACCCTGTTAGGGGAAAAACCACTGTGGATGGCCAATCCACAATCTAATATGAGTGTACCCAAAATAAGAAGTACAAAATGGGAATGCACTTGCATTCAGGCTCACTGCCTAGAGCTCATTGCTCAAAAGGATGGGCTCACTATCTTGCAAAGACTTGGAATAAATCCAAAAGAGTGAACTGATGAAATAATATCACAATTCTTGATTACAGTTCCAATTAATATTAGATGACAATCTGCTATCCTTCAGACTGATTCAACAATTATGCTCTACTCTGCACAACTCTTACTACAAAATATTAATGCACAAGTGAAACTATGCATAATCGCTTAATTGCTCTTCCTGATGATCACAACACACCACCACACTACTTTATCACCTTTCAAAAGATATATCAAATCTCTTATATATATCCACAACTAGAAATACAATCACTATAGGTCAGACTTAATAAAACTTGGAAATATTATTAACTGTCGACCCAAAATTACAATTGGATTTTCAATGTGGATCTAACACCGTCAGCTAGATTGTGGCTAAGACCCAAAATTAAATATTTGAACATAATTTTTTTAAATAATTCCACTTTACACATCCACAACGCCCCACATTCATTGAGTTGGCTACAATGAGAAAATAGACAAACTGATAAGTATACTACCAAAATTTAGAATACTACTCCCCCTAAGAATGTCAAGGAATTTTTCACTGCACTCTCTCCCCCTTTAACATCAATGACAAAATTGGGGAATCCAAAATTGCAAAAACTATTGAGACTTACAAAAAATTTAAGATATCTGCAAAGTTATTCTTCAACCCACTTAAGTTTGAGTCCCAAATACTTCTCAAACTCTCCAAAATGGTTATATGACCACAGAGCAGATATGACAAGGTTTATGTTGCTTCGAGACTTACTGGATCAGGAGTGGTCATAGCATATTTAGCTTCTTTCAGAGCATTTACCATCATCTCAATCTTTGGACTTATCAATCCCCTGAGCTCACATACTCTGCCAATAATCCTTTCATTTTCAAATTTTAGACTCTTTATTTGGTTGAGCAAAGAAATTACCTAATTTTCTTGATTGCAAACACTACCGGCTAAAGGGTCAAAAGTGTTAGAAATATTGACCAACTTTTGTTCAATGTCCATCTTCTTTTCATTTGCTTCAGTAAATTTTGACAATATCAAGCAATATTTGTATACTTTTCCTCCTTCAGGAATAGTACCTTGAATATTATTTATGCAAGTACTCAACAAAGCTTTGTCTTTGGCAATCAATTATTTTAGGCTACCAGCTCTCTTCTCCTTGAACTCCTTTTTCACTTTAACCAAAGCTGATTTCTCAAAAGATTCAAAATGAGAATCTTAGGAAACTTATTAACTTCTTTAACTCACCGAAGGAGGAACCTGATGGGTCCACAACATAAGTAGGCATATTTTTTGTAAAACTCCATATGCAAGCTTTAGTAATTCACTGTCCTCTATGTGATATTTTAGTATCTTTTCACTGGCTTTGGCTTGAGCAATTTTAGTGACCTTCATCATTTAAATTGGAGATAGAGTAGGTAGGTTAATTGAGCTTTCATCCAACTCAGGATCTAACTTTTCTTGCTGCTCCAATAAAGATTCCTTCACTTCCTCTATTATGATTTCTTGCTCCTTTTTCTTTTCAATCTTGGATTCTGCTTTAGGATTGACTTTAGGCATTTCAACTTCTTTAGTATGCACCTCCTTTTCCTCAGCTAGTATTTCAACAAGGACCTTAGTTACAATAGGTGTCTCTGTATCCTTCACATTAGGAGAAGTCAGAATATCCTCAAACTCTGGAGGATCAGACACATTCATGTTTTCCTCATTCACATTCTCCTCTCCTAATTCATTTACCTCCACATTCACTTCCTCATTTCTTTGAACATTGACATCCTTAATGTTAATCTTATCCTTTGACAAAATTTCTTCCATAATTTCCTTAGTTTCTCTAACAACAACATCAGTTTCACCAATCATAAGCTTGTTTACCCTTGTTTTGCTCCTAAATTCCTTTTTAGCCTTTTCGAGGAATAAATCCATTTCTTCAATTGTCATTTCCGAGCAAAAATATGCTAGGACTCTCTTCCTCAGATTTTCTTTTTCTGATAAGGCGCTTGACCTCCTAGACTCTAAAGCATTATACAGACTTGTAGGCAAACCAAACATCATTTCAACAAGAGATTTACTAAAAACAATCATATGTTTTATTGTTGCTTCTTCAAGAATTTTCTTACCGGATTCATCAAAGGTCTCATACCAATCACAAAGTGGCTTGAGATTTCCATCTTTCTCTGCTACATTCTCAACTTCCTCAACAGACATACTAGGTTCATCAATTTTGGCCTTTTTCTTTGCTTCTTCTCCTTTGGCAGAGGATTTTCTCTTATTTAATTTGACAACATGAGTACCAATAGCCTTTGACTCCCTCGCTACTTCTTTTGAATCAGTTTCTTCCTCTTCATCTAGAAACACAACTCTGTAGGAACTAGTGCTTTTATTCTTCTATCTTTTTTTGGAAGCCTCAGCTTGATTTGACTAAGTTGTAGAGGAGCTTCTAGTGTGAGCAGGAGATGTTCCCAGACTGGCTGATTCTACCTTTTCTTTCTCCTTAGCTGCTTCAACTTCTTCTCTTTGTCTCCTCACTTCTCTTAGTTGATGCACAGGGATGCCAAAACTCTCTGTAAGGGCTTTTGTCTCTTTTCTTGCCCTTTTGGATATCATGGTCTTTTTCAATTCCAAGTGAACTTGTAAGCCTTTCTCTGCATAAGTACCAAACCTTTCTTCACCTTGATCTAGTGGCGAATTTAGCAAGTGTTCTGCATACATCCTCAGAATGTTCTCATCTACTTCATAACCCATAGGCATGATCCAAACAATTCTAGGATCAACAACTTCCATATGGCACTCGTTAATGTCTACCATGAAGCAAATAGAGTCTTTGTATTGCTCCACAATTGTTGCAGGAATTCTTTCTTTGGCATGCATTAAATTCTAAAAAAGTTTTGAAGTATCCCACAGGATTGTATTGTGAGTATGTCGATTACCCAATCTACATAACATATTCCATATATGAATAGCTACCAACATATCATTACACCATTGAACTTTACCAGCTCCTGGTACTTCACTTGAGAAGTAGAAAAAAAACATATCAACAAGTTATCGTACTTGAATGTGTTCTTATCCTTCTTGATTTTTCCCAAATTCTCCATTAACTGGCTTCTCAGAAATTCACATAAATCATAGTCTACATTCTGTTTGACCATTTCATATGCTACATAGATAGCTATGCCAGATATAGAATTCTCCCAGCTTGAGTGATAAATCTTATAGCCGATAATAGTTTATGCAAATTTTACATCTATTGTGGCAATATTGTCTATTGTCATTGCCATTTGTCCCATTTCGAGCTTGTCGCTTCAATAACTTTATCATTCTTAACAGACTTCAAAAATGGAAGCTTATCGGTGGAATTTAGTCCAGTGACTACACATATAGCCTCTTTTGTGATTTTGAATGGCACATCCAACCACATGAATTCATCATGGACATAGATCAACAAATATCAAACCAATTCATCTTCTTCGAATACGGGGAATTTTGCAAATTCCACAAATTTCTTATCTTCTAGCATTTTGAGTTCCAATTTCATAGTAGGATCTTCTTGAGTTATATGATGAGTGTACAAATACAACAAATGTGAGGTTCCCAAATCCTTAATGTTTGCATGCACATAAGCCCTAATATCCTCAATATGCAAGACTTCCTATGACACTGATGAAAATGCACCTAAGGGCTCTGTATCTACGGACTTATACGAATGCCATTTGAACTTTGGATGTGGCCTATCCTTAACTTCAACTACCAGAGGAGTAGACATGATTACAATCACACAAATTTATAGGTTTTCAATAAATACCTTTCGGGGATGAAAATGGAATTTGATTGCAGATTATCCTATATGCTTGAGTCTTTCCACAAATTTGCAATAATCACCTCAAAGCTCTCCAAAATGATTTTCTCCAAATGCAATATAACAAATGAGGGTTGAAGCCATTCCTTTTATTATCCACATGCCTAAATCCTTTATTTTGCAATAAATTCTCTTGTCCTAACTCATCCGGTTTTCTTCCTTTCAGGCACCGAGATAGATGACTCTTATGCAAATCGCCAATATTCTTCACTAACGCTTCTAACTAGTCGAACAATATCTGAAAGGTATCAACTCTGCTACTGGACATATCCAGATTCCAGTAACATTTTCCTGTAAGAGGGGGTTTGATATTTTTTCTTGATAACTCCCCCTATGCCAAAGACCTAAAATTAATTCCCTAAGGAATTTCCAGAAGTTGCTTCTAGCGTAAGTCCATTTCCTTCTACAAAGGGATTCTTCTACACCCATTTCTTCTACATCTTCTTTTTTATCTCATCAGTAGTGACTTTTCCTTTCCCTTTAACATCCTGTTGCATGTTCTGTTTTATCGGACCTCTTCTGTTCCAACAGAATCTAGCGATGTGGCCAAATTTGTTGCAATTGTAGCACACATCATTTCTCTATCCAGACCAATTGTTCCACTAACTTTGTCTTGATATGCATTGGTTAGCAATATGTCCAAATCTGTTGCATGCATAGCATCTAACATCTCTATGGAAGTTGTTCATCACAATTCTGCATTCACTTGACTTATGACCATACTTATAGCAATTAAAACACTAACCTGAGAATGACAGTCTACTTGAGTTCATCCTACTTCTACATTGAGAAGCCATATGACCAAATTTTTTGCAAACATAACAATAGCCATTAAATCTTTGAGCATTTGGTTTCCTTACCGAATTTCTTCTGGTTCCTTTCATCTGACTTCCTTGTCTGAATCTTCCTTTTCCAGAATTCCTTTGTCCAGAGTTCCTTTGTCTAGATCCAAAACTTTCTCCTTCTTCATATCCAAGAGATCGCCTGTCATCATCATTCCTCTATCCTTTGATCAGTTCATCAAGTTTGGTTGAGCTTTCTTTGAATTTCTCCTTATACTCATTTTCTATAGCAAGTTCATCTCTAAGGTCATCAAGCTACTTTTCAAGCATTTCTTCATTGTTCTTGGATTACTCCAATTTATTGTCTAGTTAGCTGCAATGTTCAAACTTTTCTTTCAATGACTATGCAAGCTTTTATTCATTCTTCTTTCTGTCCTCAATCTCCTTGGTCATTCTCATCATGATGGATTCCATCTCTCGCTTCAAGGCAGCATTTTCCTTCGAAATTTTTTCACATTCTTCTGTTTTCTCCTTCAAATCTAGACTAAGTTGTTCATCTTCCATACCTTTGTTCTTCTATTTGAGCTGACCACATAGTTCCTTTCTTTTCTTCCTTGATTCATTGATCTTTTCTTTTAGTGACTAGATGAACTTTTTTGCATTCTCAAGATTTTCTTGTAGTTCCCGGTTCTCAAATTTTATCTGGTCAAGGTCATCTAGGACCACCATAAGTTGTTGTTGAAGATTGATTGTATCCATTGAAAAACACTTTCCAAGATCTCCTCAAGTTATAAGACTTCTTCCAAGGAACAAGATCTGATACCAATTTTTGGAAACAAGCAACACTAAGAGGGGGGTGAATCAGTGTTGAGCAAAAATTCAACTTTATTATTTTGTGATTTAACTTACTTAACCATTCAATAAAAGAAAGATGCATCAACAGAAAGAAAATAATCTCAACACCATAACACCAGAATTTTTTATGTGGAAACCCTGTTAGGGGAAAAACCACGGTGGATGGCCAATTCATAATATAATATGAGTATACCCAAAATAAGAAGTACAAAATGGGAATGCACTTGCATTCATGCTCACTGCCTAGAGCTCACTACTCAAAAGGATGGGCTCACTACCCTACAAAGACTTGGAATAAATCCAAAAGAGTGAACTAATGAAATAACATCACAATGCCTAATTATAGTTCCAATTAAGCTTAGATGACAATTTGCTATCCTTTAGACCGATTCAACAATTCTGCTCTACTTTGCACAACTCTTACTGCAAAAATATTAATGCACGAGTGAAACTGTGCATAATTGCTTAATCGATCTTCCTGATGATCACAACACACCATCACACTACTTTCTAACCTTTCAAATGATATATTGAATCTCATATATATCCACAACTAGAAATACAATTGTTATAGGTCGACCTTAATAAAACTTGGAAATATTATTAACTGTCAGCCCAAAATTACAATTGGATTTTCAATGTGGATCTAACACCGTCAGCTAGATTGTGGCTAAAACCCAAAATTAAATATTTGAACATAATTTTTTTTAAATAATTCCACTCTACACATCCAAAACACGCCACATTTACTGAGTCAGCTACAATGAGCAAATAAACATAAAACATCCTACCGAACCTCCAAGCTTGTACTGCAACTAATACAACACCACAAAATTCAGTAATAAGATAATATACATGCTCACCAAGCAATCCCAGGGGTCCACAACACAAAATGATGATCCGGTGAAGTAGATAGATTGACTGACTAACCTGATACCCTGTTCTTCAAATATTCTATCGGTAACATGCAGTATTGCACTTTATCTGTTGGTATGACTAGATACAGATCTGCAGACCATGAAGATGACTTCAGTTGCCATCAATGACAACATTGGAATCCATATGCCAAAAAATCATGCACTAAAGCTTTGAAACAAGAGGATGCACACATAGAAAATCATGACAATCATAGTTTCTCTTCTCCCAATACCTCTCCTATTTGTGACAAAGGTATTTTGATGTTAGAAGACCCAATTATTAAGCATCATGACAATCTTGTTTGTCCCTCTTATAATGGTACATTTGTCTCAACACACACTAAGATGGATGGAATAGATGAAGATGTTAAGATCACATTAGATCCTCCCTCACTAGAAGGTCATCAAGGTAACTTAGTTGAGGTTATGACTACAAAAATTGGATCTCCTTTAATTAGTGAGCCTCCTAAATCACCTCCCATCATAGAACCACCTAAAAAGAAACCATTCAATCGAAGAAAGTTCTACAATTTTATGTTGCAACTTGAAGTAATAATGTTTCACAACAATTGAGTTATAATATTGTTGCTCAAACATATAGGCAACCACAACCCATACCTACCTCATTACCATTTCCTAAACCTATCTTTCCTATTGCTCCTCATTTCCCTCCACATAGTGGAAAAGAGAATGATCTTGTTGAGAAAATTTGTCATAAAACCATCTCCCTTTTGGATTTAACAAAAACATCACCTACATACAATAGGATGCTCCAAGAAGTTTTGTAGAAGAATAATATCCAATCTTCTATGAAATTGAATGATGTAGAAACCTCCTTTGATTGTATGCAAGTGACAAAGTCAAATATCACATTCCCTGAAAAGGAGTTACCCTCACTTGAGATACAACATAAGAATGAGGCCTTAATGATAAAGGTGATGATTAATAAAACCACAGTTAGGCACACTCTCATAGACAATGGAGTAGGCCTTAATATTTGTAGCATGGATATCTTAGATAAAATTGGAGTGGAAAAGAGGCTTACTCAACTTAATGATGTCAATATTTGTCGCTTTGACAATGTTAATAAGCAAGCATTAGGAATGATCACATTACCTATTGAGGTCAAACCTTTAGTGTTGACTACCCCTATCCATATCATGCCAAGACCTCTTTCATATAACCTTCTCCTAGGGAGACCTTGGATTCATGTTATGAAAGGAGTCCCATCTACTCTTCACCGTGAGATGAAATTTGAATACAACAATAAGATATATATGGTTGAAGCAGATGAATAGAGTTATAAATCAAAAGTTAAACATGATCATAACACTTCCAAATCCGCTAATACTTTCATTTCAATGTCAAAAGTAGAACTTATAAAAGTTGATGGTAATCCTAATTGTCTTTCACCTACAACAAAACTCTTTAGTGATGATTTGGGGTTGTTATATTTTATGCCTCGTGTCAATGAAGAATCCAAAATCTCACCCTCAAGTCCAAAGATTCATATACAAATGATTCATTTTTAGATGCATGCTCTAGTGACGATTGGGGTTCATTAGATTTTATGCCCTCCTTTATGGGGAGTACAAAATATCACAATCTACACCTAAAAATCCTTGTGTTTCATGTGCTCAACTTGGTTCTATGTCAACACCATCACCCCATGGTGGTGATGAGGGGCCTCCAACTCCCATCCCTCATGAGAGGAAGATGCACAACTTTAGGAGACCTAAAAAGGATTTGTGTTCTCATGAAAAATACAATCCTTTTTAGAATCATAAACCCTCCTCATCTTAGTTGGAAGAATGTTATGGTCTTGGATACAAATCCCTTTCTAAGCATGGATATAATGAAAAAATTGAACAAAATGATAGAGAACAAGTGAATTCTATACAATACTCTTTCAAGAAAGATCTAGGTTTACCACATTTATCTCCATCTTCATTTAATGCCTTATCATCTATTGTGTGTATGCCATCGTGTGATGAGAAAGAAATATCCCCTATTATTGATCAAGAGACTATCTTGTTGAGACTTCTCAAAGCTTGCTTGATTATTATCCCTCCAAAAACATGAAAGAAATTTTACTACAAGAGTTCATTTTTTGCATATCAATGAGTTCGTGGTCATTCTACCAATGAATGTAAGGCTTTGGGTAATAAAATTCAACATCTTAAGGATTGTTGTGCTCTTCCTTGCATTGAGGCACCTAGTTCCTCTAATTATCACTAATTTTCATCAATCGTCTCGACTCACCCTTGTCTTGCACTAAGTGGGGGAAAGAGGGTTAGGTAGCCTTGTCCTCATATTACACTTGTTGTTGTCTCTTTTGGCTAGTTGACTACCTTCCATGTATATATATAAGAGCAAGCTTGGGATGCAGATGACATGCCTTATGTTGGCTCGCATGCGGCATACTTTTCTATGTTTAGTATTGCAATTTGGGGGAAACCCCTAATTCATGATGTAGTTTCATTCAGGAACATATGACTTGGTATAGGGCTTTCCAAAAAAGCTCTCATGTCTTCTACTTGAAAGAAAATTTCTCACACCAATGGTGTTATCAATCGCTTTAAAGTGGGGGAGTACATTGGCATTATCATTTGTCATGTTTCATTGTGTGATTTTCTTTCTTCTTGCGATGTGTCCTTTTCTTGGTGGTGTCATTGGGCTTGATTTCCTCCAAGATTGTGATATTTATTTGATTTTTCCTCTCTTGGAGACATTAGGCATGATGTTCCCTAAGAAGAATACCTTACACAAACTAAGCAAAGTCCCTTTGAACAAACCTCTGCTCGCATTTTGTTCATAAGTGTTAGCATAGTATATCTCCTTAACCTTGTGAAGCTCAAAGTTTTGTTTTGTAGCACCCTATTGAAGTTATTAGAGGGATAGATTTGGTGTGGTTAGTATGATGAGAATCCTAGATAGAAGCATGAATTTCTCATTATACGGTGAGAGCTCGTAGACCAGGCATGACTTTCTCACTTAGCCACTTTTTGGAGGCTCACCTAGTGGACATCTAGAGTTTCTACTAGCCCTTGTGAGTGTATTTTCTGAAGGCCACCTACCATAACAAAAATTTCTTGCCTATGGAGCCTTTGTGTTGTCTATGGCCACCTAGCATAACACACCTTACTTGCATGTAGAGCCATGTATCTTTTTGTTCTCTTCACTTTAACTTTGATAGTATATGATTGTGTATCTTTGTCATTGCTAAATACATAAGTGTCTTGAATGTCTACTTTAGTGCGAGCTTGACGTGGGGTCATCCTCTCACTAAAGTGGGGAGAAAATGTAGTGTAGGAAAAAGTATCCCTTTTTCACACTTAATTTGGGAATAATTACTAATAAAATGAGCTTAATGTTGCCTTAATTTAGTGTTGTAATATGTATTTTGCATATTCACATTAAGTTTAGGGACCTTTTAAATAAAATGGACTTAATTGTGCCTTTTTTTTGGTGTTGTAAGGTTTACCTTTACACTTTCACATTAATCTAGGGCTTCAAAATTGA
The DNA here is from genome assembly GCA_007258455.2 of Sequoia sempervirens. Classification (NCBI taxonomy): domain Eukaryota; kingdom Viridiplantae; phylum Streptophyta; class Pinopsida; order Cupressales; family Cupressaceae; genus Sequoia; species Sequoia sempervirens. Next base: position 194,329,378 of record VDFB02058242.1, on the reverse strand, counting down.
TTGAGGTTAATTTTCTTTAATTGGCCCCTTTAATTCAAATTCAAGCCTAATTAAATGTAATTTCTGAGGGATAAAACCTGAGATTCATAAATGAAATTACACAACACTTAACTTTGGAAGGTGTGTGTCCTAGGTAAGTGACCTAGGACCCATTCACCATACATAATTGGGTCCTCACTTAGATCTACGACCCTAATTTAACATAATGTTCAACATTGAACAATGTGTGTCTTAGGTGAGTGGCCTAGGACCCATTTGGCCTATGGCGAATGGGTCCTCACTTAGACCTAGGACTTCCATTTAAAATATATTTTTGGTGGAATTATAATGATTTCAAATCTACAATTATAATGTCGGCTTGTGATATTTGAACTTCAGGAATCAATCTTAAGATATGTGGAAATAAGAGGTCATTTCATTATGTTTCACCTAGAATTTCAAGAGCGCATTCAAGTAATAGCAAGTTTATGAGATCAAGATCACTTCAAGAGAATTTTCAAGGCATTCAAAAGTAGATTTATTGAAGATTATTACAGCAATCAAGATTCCATTATCATGTCAATTTCATGTTACATCATGCATGTTGTTTGAACTAATATGGTGATGTAGAGTTCAAGATCTATTCAAGTATTCAAGAACATCATTTCAAATAAAGATTCATGATCAAGATCTACATCCATTGAATCTAATTCATGCTAGTTGTAGATTTACAATCCAAGGTTCTAACAAAGGTTTGGTGAGTTGTGACACAGAGTTGTTCATTCGTCATTCCTTTATGCTTTTATTCATTTCAAGGTTTAATTACCAAAACAGGCTTTGACCAAGGCAAACCCCTATTCACCTAAAAAACAACATTTTTCTCTCTTTGATGTGTGATTGCAAGTTTTAGGTGGAAGATCTATTGAAGAGAAAAAATTGCATAGTTTTCAAAGTTGTCAAAGTTGTCACCTTTCTTTCAAAATCACATAAATTGACCTATAGAATTTATTTCCAGCTTTCCAACTGTGAGATTCAAGAATCTGGGAGTGTTGACACAACAAAAAAAAACCCATAAAGCACTTTTCAAAAATCCTAGCTAGGACCCCTTCACCATAGGGTGAATGAGTCCTCAGTGAGCTTCAAAAGGTGACTTTTTCTGAAAGGTATACATTGTTTTCTCCTTTCCAGATGTGCCTTTTGATTGTTTTTTAGTCAAATTTAATTGTTGTTATTCATTTGCATTTTATATCTTACATTTTGAATGAAACTAGGAAAATAGGTCCTTTTCCCATCACACCATAATCATTTTTTCTTTCGTTTCACCAAGTTATAGAGTTGGGTATCATAATTTTTTTCTTTCAAATTGAGTGGAAACCCTCATAAAATCCTTTGTGGTGGCATTATTTTCTTTAGAGCATATCCTTGCCACTTGTTTTTTAAAGAATCATAGAATTTTTTTGGTGAGAGCAATCACAATATTCCATTGGACTAATATAATTGGCAACCAATATATGATGTGGCTTAATATTCCACACTTACATAATGAATTTGATAGCTCCTTTTTGAGAAAAGAGTGATGTGTATAGAAAGAACTATGTGCTCAAGAGTTCTAAAGGCTTGTCATCCTACACAAGCTAAAAGGTGATGGGATTATGGTTAGAGAGAATGATCATTGAATGCACTCACTAGAAGTTATGGAGAATGTGTCATTAGAGAAAAAGGTGGAGTTAATTTTTGGTAGCTAAATATAATGGTCACAATGTGATGGTGGAAATAATGATAGACCCTTGTATTATAGTATCATCAACATAAAATGACATGAAGTTTCTATAGAGAATGCATATAAAGAAGATATCATTTGGAATAACTTATTTAGGGTACATAGTAGGTGTCCAAAAGGTAAATTTTGATTATCCAATCTACCTTTCTAACAAGATTATTCAAAGCATGCGCCTTTCTTGAGATCAAAGTGGAACCTTATTATTTGGTGTGTTACTCATTATATATGTACTATCCTACTACAAAAATCCATATGGAGAATTGTTGTGTAGTCTTTACAACACACCCTATTTTTCTTTTGGAAAAATGAAGATCCCTTCTTTTGCTTAGGTTTGGCTCACCTTGTATTATTGAGAAGTCTCACCAAGTCCTCCAAGTCTCAATTTTTGTTACCTCAATGGTCAAAAGTCACTTGCAAATTTCCTCAAATCCAAAAACCCAAATTTTAGTATCCCAAAATGGTTAAAATTTCATCATGGATGGAACGAATGTAGAAAAATCACATAATTCACCTTTTGGAATTTTTTAATATACCCAAAAATAGTAAGTTATTCACTTACAAGTTTTCCATTTAGCACAAGTCAGTTTTCTTGCAATAACTTGTTCCAATGGAAAATCTCGCATTCATTTTGTAGCGTTGTAAATTGTTATCCTTGACAATTTCACACTATATTGACACCATATTTCGCATATACAATTAATTAAATTAACAATTTGATCTTTTGAGTCTAGATCAGGAAAATAAACTTAATTCCTTGATATCCTTATAATTTTGGGCCAAAAATACCTGAACTAGTGTGAGGTCGCCCTAGTCCTAAAGGGGTTCTTTTAAATATTTATCACTTTGGTGTCAACCTTTGGTGATTTAAAAATGGTCCCAAGTTTACCTATATTCAAAAATATCACTTGGGATGCATATAAAAACAAGTTTTCCCTCTCATTTGAACATCTAGAGTCTATTATGAATTATGAGCAATCATTATGTGAAAATTATGAAGATACATGTGACTTACTCTCTACATGATTGCTACAACAATCTATTGTGCTATGTGGACCAACCTCTTGCAAGTCATCAAGGAAATTCATGCATTATCCATAAACTTTTTGTGGAAACTTATGACATGACATCACTTCAAAAAAGGCTTCATGTTTAAGGTAACATTATCAAGTGTCATTTATTGTTTACTTTACCTCTTCCTAACCTAGGGCACATGATTTATACGATCATAATTTGTTGTTGTGGAGGTGGGGACACCAAAACTAGGGTTTGACTGAGGAAAAATCCTATACAACACAACCTTTTCCATATTTCCATGTGTGTAGGTCAAATTTAGAACCTCCAACAACATGTTACAAAAGAGAAGAGAGAAAGTTGTGATCTAGGGGTATGACATTTGAAGAAGATAAAACACCCAGACTAGGGTGCCCCCAACCTTTTCCCTTCAATTCAAGCTCAAAATTTTGTACACAAGTGCCCCTTTATCTGCCTTGTTGGCAAGAGGGAATGGGGAAATTACAATCTAGAGATTTGTACCCTAGTATCCCTTATGTAGTCTATTTATACCCCAAAGTATATAGTGAGATAAAAGACTATGGTAGGAAACTATCTCTATCATCATTTCATATACAAACTAAATAAATACATCATTCACTCATAACACAAACATTTAATTAATCCTTATAACTCCATATATTTATGTACTCATATAATAGTTACAATAGCATATCTTAGTCTTTGCTTTGGTTATAGTCTATTTCATTCTCTATCTCTCTTATTTTCTAATCTAATATCTATTACATATATATATTAATGCTTTGTATCTTAGAGAGATGTGATCCTTATAGGGAATCTCTTAATCCATCTTCCTTGTCGACTTGAGGTTCCATAAGTCCTATGTGATAGGCTACAATAGCTTTTGGTCTTTTCCCAACGCCCTACTAACATCATCCCCCTTTTAAAATTATGTCTTGTCCTTAAGACATGTTATTTAGTTCCCTAGGAGGATGTCACCTTTAGTTGCTCTAATGCAGTATCGGGCGGGATTGTTGTTTTGCTTGTTAGAGTGCTTTAATGTGTCCTTGAGTGTTTGTGTTTTTGGATTCTACCTCCACAAGATTATATGTATCTAGATCTACTATTCTGTATTTTTGGCTTCCAACAAAATTCCAATTAGGTGTGCCAACTTGATGTTGATTGTTTCCTTTAGCTACTTGATTTGCATCTTTATTTGTTACCTATGTTCATTGACATGCTATAGCTGGGTATGTAGATTCTCTTTTTGTGCTCTTATTGCACCATCCATGTCTTTGAGTGGATCATATGAGGAGGTGATCTGCACTATTTGAGTCTCCAACTATGTGATTTGATCCTTTAGGTTCTTATTGAGGTTGGGCCATTGATGGGGTTGAAATGTGTTGTCATTTTTACCTTTTATTTTCCCTTTACCTTTTCATTTCTATAGTATCCTTTGTTGTTCCTGTCACTATCTGTTAATGAAATGAGGATATTTTATAAAATGTGAAGAAAATACAAAAACAAGTATAAATATATCAAAACCTTCAAATCTATTGATTATCTTCATGACTATAATAGTAGGGGATAACTAGGTGGATAGCATGTGGGCGTAAGGGCACTGGTGGAGTGGAGATGAAGTTGTTCAAAGTCTTGTGTCATTTTTGCTAATTTGTTTTGAGTTAATTTTTTTGAGGTAGTATCAAAAGTCTGTAATCTATTTTTAATTAGCTTATGAGGTTGTTGGCCATAGGCCAAAACAACCTAAACAATTATATTCTTTTTGATCAACATTAGTTATAAAATTAGTGGCTCATAATATCTATAAATATTTATGTTAAGACTTGGATTCATATCAATATATACATCTATAAAATTTTCTTTTGTTTTGAAGATTATGATTTAATTACCATTCGTATGAATATTGATTAGTGTGGAGTAAGCTTTCATTCAAAAGTTTCATCACTTGTTAATCGAAGAAGGCATGGCCACTTCCTCGGTTACCTGGTGAATAATTGTAGTATTAGTATGTTGTGTGGCAATAAGTCTTTTCAGTTTTAAATCTATTTTTTAATCTTTAATTATATTTACTATGTTAATTTATAATTGTTGTGTTTGTTGTTAATCAAAGTGTTTACTATTACACATGAGTTTAGTTTAGCATATTATATTTCGATAAGTGATAATCGATGTGTTTACTAATACATGTGAATTTAGTTTAGCATGCTAAATTTCAATTCCACTATTTAATTATATTATGTTTATTGCCTTTTGTTAATTTTTATTTGTTGCAAACTATTCTTGGCATAGGTTCCTATTGTAGAAATGATAGGAAGTCTAAAAACTAGATTTCTAAATGAATACAGATTGTGTGTTAGCTGCATCCATCCCCACTTAGTTCATTGTTTCCATCCCTTAGGTAAATTGCTGCAACACCTTTCACAAGTCTACGATTCCCAAATTGACACTTAGGAATAAATTGAGGAAACTGCCACAAAATTCTCAAGGATTGATCCAAATACATTTACCAATTTTATAGAATTACAAGGATATTTTTTCTTCAATATCAATCCACATTTTAATCCAATCATTTTGGCACCATTGCCAGGGAGTGGTGTTAAAGGCTTGTTAGTCTAGTGAACTAAGTTAGGACCAATGTGCTAAGGTGAAATTCTATGTGACCAATGACCTCATTTGGATAATTACCCTTAGTTTTCTCTGTTATAAATCATATAGGTGCATGCATCGAAGTAGAGATAGTAGAGGGAGATTTGTTAAAAAGGATAAGGGAAGTAGTTCACAACAAGAAAAATTGAAAAATAAATTAAAACCATTAGTTGTGCACACATCATCTAAGAAAGAGTTAGTCAAACCAGATATCAAAAGTGTGTTATTGAGTCTACCATTGTTGAAACCCCTTCTATTATCCGTCAAGAGTCTTCTAAAGAATTACATCAAAGGGATTCTAAACTATTTCATGAGTCTCACAAAATCCAAAGTGGAAAGTCCCCAAGTGATCATAAACCTTGCACAATTGTCCACACTCCTTGGGAATTTATGGATAAGACATCAACAAAAAAATAATAAAAATGGGAGGTTCAACAACAATGAAAGGGCATTGGACAACAACAACCCAATTACTTTTGAATTTCCCATTCCACACCTAGAAGAGGATTCCCCTATGAAGAACATTTTGCACTCAACTTTTCCCATCTTTCGAGGTCTTTGATGGAGGACCTCGATATGCTCCTTTTTGAATTTGAAATTTTATGTCATAGCTATGATTATCATACCGAGGCACAAAAGTTGAATTTTTTTTTGGCTACTCTAAAGGATGTAGCATTGAGGTGGTTTATGGGATTACCTGATGAGAAACCATTCATATTTGAGATGATATGAAAAAAAGGTTCTTGGAAAATACCAAGGATATTTTAGGACCAAGGAAACACGAGATGAGATATTCTACATCATGTAATGTGAGGAAGAAACTCTAGAAGATTATTTGGATCGTTTTCTATTTAGTCTACAAAGAACTAGGCATGCGGGGTTGACTCAGGACACTGTTAAAATGCTCTTCCTTAGGGGAATTAGAGATAAATGTTTGGATACTTTAAATCTCATGGGTGGAGGTGATATTTCTAAAATGAGGTTTGATGATATTTGTGATGTGTGCAAGAACTATTCAAGGTCTACCTGCTCATCTAAGGGGTATGTCAGGAAGCAAGTTTCTCTCGGAGGGACAACTGGAGTTACAAAATGAGAATTGGGTACATTACTTGAGGATCTTAAGACCAACCTACTCAGCCATATGGGTAAGAAGATAGATAATTTTTATATAGAAAGGAAGCAAGACGAGGCTAAAAAATCCTTAGCTTTCTTTTGTCCTATTTGTCATAAAAGACATAGTGGTGAAGAATGTCCATATAATAGAACAAAAATCTCTTCTTTAGAGGAGGCTAATAGGGACACTGTTCTGAAACCTCTTCCTATAGGTATAACTAAGATAGAATACAATAATGATCTTGTTTACTTCATGGCCCAACAAAGACCTTGACAACCAAGAGAAATTCCTTGAACTAATTACTAAGCAGCACCCCAAAGTCCTTTTCAACATAATTCTTTCCCAAACCAACCTGGATGGTTTAGAGGTTGGAAAAAACCTCCATACTAACCCTAGTGGACTCAATAATATCCCCATGCTCCATAATCATGGAAAGCATGGCGAGTGCCACCACCAACATACCCACAATACTAGATATTTCCTCCATATCCACCACCTCCAGCAATAAATCCATATCAACAATCCCAACAACTCTTGCCACCTGTTCCATCACCATCTAATCAACCTTCTAGTTCAACTCAACCTCCAAAATCCATTCCTATTCTCGTACAATCGTCACCTAATTCAAATAATAAGGTGGATCAATTGGTTTATAACAATGAAGTGGTAGGGTACCCAACTTATCATGTCAATGCATTGGAAATTGATGGTGTACACTTATGATCAAGAAAGAATCTTCAGGGGCCAACTATCATAGAGGTAGAGGATTCTCTATCTGAAGAAGAGCAACCAAGGCCTCCATTTCCTAATAGGTTGCAAGAGCAACCAAACCCACTAGAAAAATCTCAATTAGATTTTGACTCTATGAATGAGTTACATAATGTTAACATTAAAATTCCATTGTTGCAAGCCATTTGAGATGTTCCAGTGTACACCAAAGCAATCAAGGAACTATGCGAGAGAAAACAACAAAATAAATAGGACCCCAAGACAGTCCAAGTCATTGGACAATTAGTAGATTTTATGTTGGGGAGGATCTTGGTCCCTAAGTATGTGGATCCAATGAGTCTAATGATTAAGGTACGTATTGGTGATGTAGTAATTCCAAATACACTTGTGGATTTAGGAACAACCATAAATGTAATGATTGATGAGACTGAGAGACTAGCCCTTCAAACTGACTAAGACCTACTCCAATGGTCTTGCAAATGGCTGATAACTCCCTTGTAAAACCAAAAGGTATGATTGAACACATCATTATTTCAATTGATTCTTGGGAGTATCCAATAGATTTTATGATTTTTCAACCAAAGATTAAGTTGGGGGGTACCATGTAGTTTTAGGAAGACCTTGGTTATTCGCTGCTAATGCTTTCATTCATTATAAGTCTAGAAACATGGTGATTTCGAATGGGGAGAAAATGAAACAAATGGCATTGTACCCTCTAGCACAGTCATTGTTGGAAATGGAGGATTCGTTATGGATCAATAGTGAATTGGAAGAATCTTTACCTATTTTGACAATAGACCAAAGTAGGGAATTTGAGGATATATCAAAAGACACTATTATTAATAATTTCTTGCAAAATTATTATTTGGTTGATAATGTTTTAGATACAATGATTTTTCCTACGGGTATAAATGATAATTGCTCATTTGGAAATTTTCCACTAGTTAGTAATTCGTAGTCTATTCAGAATTTTATTACTTTGCATTAATTATTACCACATATTTGTATATATAGTCCATTTTTTATATTTGGAAATTTTGTTCCATCTTCATTTAATTCACAATTGCTTGTTGTAAATACCCTTGTATAGTCTCAATCCATGGAAATCTTGCCTAGAAAAATGCTTAACATAAATCCCAACTTGAGTGTCTTAGACTTAGAAGACCTTATTTCCATGTTGCATTCCCACAAAGAGGCCTTTTCTTGGCATTACTAGGATATGAGAGGTATTCATCCTTTCACTTGCACACAACATATCTATATAGAGGAAGGGAGTAGACTTGTGATTCAACCCCAGAGAAGATTAAACCCTATCTTACAAGAAATAGTTAAGGATGAACTTCAAAAGTTGCCTAACGTAGGATTTATCTATCCTATATCAGATAGCCAATGGGTGTCCCCACTTGTGGTAGTACGTAAAAATAATGGAAAGTGGTGAATGTGTCTCTTATAGGGCCCTTAACAAGGATACTAAGAAAGACCATTTCCCACTTCCCTTTATTGATCAGGTCTTAGACACCCTAGCTAGAAAGAAGTTCTTTTACTTCCTTGATGGATTTAGTGGGTATAATCAAATTTGTATTACCCTAGAAGACCAAGACAAAACTACCTTTACTTACCCATGGGGCACATTTTCCTATAATTTCTTACTTTTTGGATTGTGTAATGCACCTGCTACCTTCCAGCAGGCTATTCTAAGTATTTTTGTAGATTTAATTCATAATTGTGTGGAAGTGTACATGGATGATTTCACTGTTTATGGTGATACATATAATGAAGCTAAGGAAAATATTGGAAATTTTCTTAAGAGATGTATTGATACTAATCTTTCTTAAAGTCATTAAAAATATCATATTTTAATGACTATAGGTATAGTTTTGGGACATTATATTTTTGCAAAAGGAATTGAAGTGGATCCTAAAAAGGTAAAAATCATTCAAGAATTTCCTGTCCCTACTTCTCCAAAGGATGTACACAATTTTTTGGGACATGCTAGTTATTATAGAAGATTTATCTAGAATTTTAGCAAGATTGCCTCGCCTCTCTTTTTTTTGTTAGGTAAGGATGTTGATTTCTCATGGTCACCCGAATGCCAACAAGCCTTCAAAGAAATCAAAGATAAGCTTATAACTACATTGGTGCTGCAAGGACCCAACTAGGAACTGTCATTTCACATCCATATCGATGCAGCAGATAATTCCATGGGAGCTCTACTTGGACAAAAGGAAGATTATCTCTTTTACTCCATCTATTATATCAGTAAGAATTTTATTGGTGTAGAGGTAAATTATACTGTCACTAAAAATGAATTCTTGGTTGTAGTTTATGCAATAAATAAATTTTTCCATTATATAACTGGGTACAAGGTATTTGTATGTACAGATTACTCTGCTATTAGATTTTTGATGAATAAACCAATTTTTACAAGACGAGTGATTTGGTGGTTGCTTCTCTTGCATGAATTCAACATTACTATTCCTAGCAAACTAGGATGAGAGAATGTAGTGGATGATTTTCTCTCTAGACTGCAACGTGATGATGAACCAATTCTTGTGGATGATACTTTTCCAGATGAAAACCTTTTTGCTATTTCTGTAAAGAGCCCATGCTTTTCTAATATTTCTAACAATCTTGTTAAATGCATATTTCCACCCCACTTTTCCCCAAGAGAATGCTGAAAGCTTATAGGGCTTAGTGGGAAATACAATTGGATTAATGGTTTACTTTTTTGTACTAGAATTGATAATATTATGTGTTCTTGTGTTGTAGAGGAGGATGTGTTTGATATACTCTGCACCTATCATTCTAAGCCTTTTGGAGGAAATTTCATGGTACAACATACCACTAACAAAGTTTTAACAGTAGGATATTATTGGAAAACAATCTACAAGGATTGTAAAAGGTTTGTTCATCATTGTGATAAGTTTCAATGTATGGGCTGCCCTACACACTCTGACGAGATGCCCTTACATCCCCAGTTATCAATAGAATCATTTGAAAAATGGGGTTTATATTTTTTAGGGCCCATTAATCCTCCTCGAAATAAATAATGCATTTTGGTTTGTATAGATTACATCACTAAATGGGTAGAGGTAGTAGCTTTGAAGCATGCTAGGGATACCAAGGTTGCTAACTTCTTATATTATGAGATTTTTACCAAGTATGGTATGCTCAGAGAAATTGTCATATACTAAGGGATGAAGTTCACCTCTAATTTGGTTGTTGTGTTAGTGTGGGAATATGAGATCAAGCATCACAAATCTTCCCTGTACCATCCACAAGCCAACAGGTAGATGGAAGTGACCAACTGAGAATTGGAGAATATTCTCACAAAGATACGAGCATTGCACAAGAAATATTGGGTTGACAAACTTCCTGAAGCATTTTGTGCCTACTGCACAACTTGGAAGATGACCATACGAATCACACCATATGATATTTTCTATGGCAAGAAGGTTGTCTTTCCAATTGAATTTGAATTGAAGACTCTCCACACTGCTCTTTAGCTTGGGATGAGTCTTAGTGAAGCCTAGAAAGAAAGAGTTTCTCAACTCCATTCTTTAGATGAGATGCGACAAGAGGCTCTTCTTCATGTAGAGGTGGTACAAAAACAAAGAGCACAATGGCATGACCACTTCATTCAGTCATGAAAATTCCAACTTGGGGATTGGGTATTGCTTTACGACTCTCAATTCCAAGATTTCAAGGGGAAGTTTCATACTCACTGGCTCAATCCTTATGCAATCCAGACTATTTATGATAATGGTGTTAGACTGTGCACTGTGGATTTAGAGCGCACGACTCTTCTTATCATGGGCATCATTTGAAACTTTACAAATGACCCCTTTCAAAAGACACTTTTGCTTGTGATATGGCGAATGAACCCACTCTTGTTCCTATTTCCTCTTCAAATTAATTTGTATCCAAAATAAATAAAAAATAAAAAAATGCAATAAAAGATCTAACATAAAAACCTTCGAGCATTGTTGGCCAATTAATACTTGAAAACTAGATTTTGGCAGATATTAACTGCAAAATAAACTTAGTGGTGAAACTGGTTTTCCAGTACCTCTAAGTGGTGACAAATTGAAAACCAGCATGTTGGTGATCTATTATTGTAAAAAAAAAAAACTTCCTATCACTTATGTGCCAGTAACTGCCTTATGCATACAGCCACAATTCTTACTTATTCCTTTGTGTGGACAGGTCAGTTTTCATTTCATCTATTTGAGGATGAATTTTTGTCCTTTAGCTATTCTCTTCGACTAGTTATACCATTCTGTGTGCTTTATTTTGCACAATTATACTGATACTTGCTTCTTGTCATTTTTTGGATAAGAGCCTTTATTCATTAGTTCTATTTTCGTTTGTTGCTAGTTGGTGTTTTCCTCCTCTTGGCAATGATTATTTGGGTCTTTTCCACAACATTCCTAGTGTCGTTGCCTTCCTACAACTTGTACACTCGGTAGGGTCTTTCCATGATTCCATTCTGATACTTCATCTGCTCTGCTCGATTCCAAATACGCTTCTTCCTATGATGGTCCCATGGTCTGCTAGCACATTCATGCTACTTACTTGCCAAGGTGTCTTACCTCCACTATTTCCTTTTTTATTGTGCTTCATTCTACATGTGGTAGTGTTTCAACTATGGTACTTAATATTTGGTCTTGTCATGTGGTACTCAACATTTGGTCCCATACACTTCCATCTTAGCAATAGTTTTGGTGGTGTGTTTTTCAATGCAATGTCCTCATCATCACTCTATGTTGCCTTGGATCTCATATAAGACACTGCCACGTTGGAATTTCTACATCAGCACCAACCACGCCCTTTGTTCAGCCCCATTTTTTGTTTTGCCAGTTTCTCCTGTGATGGCCTCCACATCAAATTTGTGTACTCCTGGTGGTCATCAGTATTGGTATGTTTGGGTTTTTACTTTTCTTTGTTATTTTATATAATATCTTTATTTTCTTTTAATGAATGGTGATTAAACCCGAGGATGGTTCACATGCCAAGCTAGGGGGGAATCATCAAATCATATCCATGTCATATCTATTTGGCACAATATAAACCATTATTACTTGGCCTTGTCTATTTTATAGTATTATTACCCTGCCACTCATCCATGTAACCATAAGTTGCAATAATTACCATTGTAAACCACTCTTTATACTTAGTTACCATTTACCTACTTGTCATTTCTACCACATCCATTATCCACAAACCGTTCCAAACTACTCCCAACACTTTTCTTTGTCAGTGGCAGTTTTTGCATCTGTTAATAGTTTTTTTCTACAAACTATTCTAGTTTGGAAAAACCTCTTGGTAGTATAATGGTAGGAGACCACTATCACCATTTTAATCCCATGTCTATGGATGAGTTGAGAGCTCTAGAATTTTCTAAGGCATATAAAATCTTTAAACAAGTAGGATGTGATGCATATTTCAGGAGGTTGAGGGGATATGATGACAAGCTTGCATGGGAATTTGCAATAACCTGCCACAAGAATCAAGCAAGGGTTCATGGTTTAGCTATCCCTATCACGGTAGAAGCCATAGCTAATATCTTTGGCTTTCTGCTAACAAGCGAAAACTATTTTCCTAACAATTCAAAGTGAGTAAAGGATGTCAAACCTCTTCTTAAGAAGTTTCTAGAATGAGGTGAATCTGTTGAAATGGTATTTGGGCAAGGTACGAAGTTGGCCTCACTTCCACGTCCCTGGAATGATGTAGCAAAATTTTTCATTTAGTATATAACTTGTGAAGCTCGGTATGTATGCTAAGCATTTTCAACTTATGTTGCATCTACGAAGAGGTGTACTTGTGAATCTTCCATTCTTTATTCTTCTATGACTCAAATGAGAAAGGCGGTCTTTAAAGGAAACAAGAATTCCTTGGCTCACCATGGACTCATTAAACTGTTGATTGTGAGGGAGTTAAAAAATTTATCCTCCAAGGATCTGGGACTCATTCACTAGGGATGATACCCCAGAAAACTTTGTTGAGGAAGACTTCCCTAACACCCTAGAAAATTCCACAAAGGAAGACTCTCCTAACACAAAAAAATCTCCTAGTACTTTCAATAAAGGGGAATTTGTACATACATATCCAAATGGGGGTAGTGAGGATGAAAATCCTTTTTATTCACACAACGAATATTCTGAGTTGAAAGAAGTCCTTGGTGATTCCCCTAGTTCTTCAAAGAAAAGGTTTTTCTGTGAAAAGCACTAAACAAACCCTAGGTTCATGTAGAAAGTAGGTCAAGGGTTGAAATGTTAAACTTGTAAGTGTTAAATCTGTTGAAACCAACACACCAATCCTCGATTCTAGGGGTAAATGGAAACTACGTAGTGGGTCATCCTTAGTTGAGGTCTCAAATGTTCCCTGTGATAAGGAAAATCTATGAACTGCCACAATGGATAAACTAGAAAATTTGGCCAATGTAGCCAACAATGTCTTAAGTCCTAAAAAACCAGATGAATTTGATGTTTGAATGATTTTAGCTATAGTGTTCTATAAAACTAAAAGAACAAAAGAAATTACTAGAGAGTTGCGAAAGAGTAAAAGGAGGAAAACACAAGAGGAGATTCTAGCTACTGATAAAGATAAAACTGGGCCTGAGCAAGAAACTGAGGTGCCTCAACAAATTCTCAAATTTTAGAAGAGATATTGACTACCACAAAGGGTGTTCATTATGAGACCAACATTCAAGACAAGTCTATTCAAATTGAGTAAATGGGTGATGACATTGTCAACCGAGAAAACTTTGCAGAGCAAAGGATTGGTGAATCACCTAGAACTCCCAATTTTACTTTAATTGAAGAAAATGAGTTGGACGCATTAGTTGACAATGAGTAGGAGAATATGGAAACACCCCAAATTGAAATCCAAGAGGCAGAGGAAGAGTTTGAGGAGGAGAATACTCTGTTGACAAATGAAGAAATTTATGATCTGTAGAATTTACTAACCAAGTTAACAAAGGAGAGTCAAGCACTACAGAGTTCATAATCCAAGATGACTGAGGAGAATCAAGCTCTACAAAATTAGGTTCAGGATGCATTTTCTATTAATTCCTCACAGGAAAAGCCTAATGCACACTTTATTTCTGTAGACACCTAAAAATGACCTAGGCCTGCAAGCTTCATTTTTACCACTTTGTCTTAGCATAGTTAAGACATTTAATTATGTCCTTGGTCCACATTCGACTATTGATTAAATAATTCATAATTATTTAATTAATTTATGTCATTTATTCTTCATGATTATTAAATAAATAAATTTTATTTATTTATTAAATACGTCATTAATTGTCTAAGTCTTCCCTAATTAAATCAATTTCTTAATTTATTTAATTTTCTCTGCATTTAATTCTTCCTCGATTATTAAATAAGTTTTGTATTTATTTATTTAATATGTCACTAACTGCCTTAATTAAATAAATAGATTAATTTATTTAATTAATTAATCTTATCTTCTAAATTAAATAGTTGAATTTAATTATTTAATTGTCATTTTAATATTCTTCTCATTTTAAATAAATTAAATTATTTAAAATGTCATTTCAATCTTAACTGTCAGTCCTTTTTGATAAATAATCTGAAAAGATTATTTATTATCTCTCAAAATCCATAATTTGAATTAATTTAATTCAAATTGGTAATTAGTCTTCCAAAAATCAAGTAATCGGGCAGATTCTTGATTTTCCAAATCTGATCTTTAGTCCAAATCTTATCTTCTTGATTTTTCGAATCTTGCAAATCAGGCAATCTTATCTCCTTGATTTTTCGAAAATCTTTATTTTCTAATTAATTTCCTCATTTTTTTTCCACCGTCAATCCGATTATCTGAGATTTTATTCTGACCGTTCGATTAAGGATTTTTCCCTAACCCTAATTAGGGATTCTCAGGCTTAATTCAGACCGCTCATTCTAGGTTCTCATCATCAATTAATCTCGTTCGTCCGCTCAAAATGGCATTTTCTATAAAATGCCATTTTCTCACTTTTCGATTACACAGGCACATGCTAACATTTTGCATAGACATTATAGGCATTTACTTTCACACTTAGTCTTTCATATGTAATTTCAATATTTATTATAATCATTTGAGCAAGTCATGGCATTGTTTTAGGCATAGGCATTTTTCAATCATAGGCTTTTAGACATAGGCATTTAGACTTTCAAGTAAATCCTTCAAGGCTTGTTGTAGGACTTAGACATTTTCAAATTGCTCGAACGAAGAATCTGAGGGCAACATCATCCAGCAAGTAAGAAGGTGCTATGGAGGTAATCATGGGAATTGCAAGTTGCAGGTATAATCATCTTATTGCTTAATTTCCTTTGTGCTCTATAGAACTTTGGGTTTTTGTCATTTTACTTTGATTTAATTGATCTAATCTAATCCCTAGAAATTACCCTCGATTCACAGTTATAATAAAAATTCATAATTAATTATTTACATGGAAAAATTATAAAAATATGCATCAAAGCTGGACATGAGTGCTCTACTTATTTTTTAAAATATTATAAAAAATATTATCATTTTATTGTGGTTAGGGTGGTGGGACAAACACCTACTTCTTATTTTTCCACGAGGAAATTTAAGTTCCTCTTGCATTGAAATTTCAAATTTTCATAAATAGATATATATTTTTATATAAACTATTAGTTTAGAAACTAAATTCAATTTTCTACAAATTTTATTCTTACATATTTTTGAAATAATATTGATAACTTATTCAAATTTTTTCGTCAAGTTGTTTTAACTCATTTTTCTAAATTTTTGCCACTTAAGGGCTTGTTTCCATGATGATCCTCCACATACGATAGCCCGAGGAAAAACAGGTAAGAGAATGCGATAAATGGAAGAGAAAGGGATATTGTTGAACACAACAAAACAATACTATGCTACTCAATCAAACCACAAAAGGGAGAGTGAAGCATTACCATCTCCACCCAAAGGCTCTCAAGGACAATAAAGGGAAGATGCAAGCAACAAACTTGGAAAAGTCACCACAACCGTAACAGTGATGAAGGGAGGTCTCACAAGACTCAACGCACAGCTTCTATATGGAAACCTTAGGTGAAGAGTCAACTTGGTGGGTATCAAGCTATGCAAATGCTAGTAGGAATTATTCAGAATGTGCTCAAAGAGATCTCTCAAATGTGTGAAGAAATGGGTGTATTTCTGAAATATTTGATTGAATGTGTAGAAAAGAAGTGAAGTGAAAATGGATCAATTTGTGAAGGCAAAAAAGGAGTCATTTCGGGTCAGTTGGTCTCATAGAGGTATTACTGTATACACTTAAAAATGGTCTAATTAATTAAATACATTTATTTGATTAATTAATTTGTTATTCCTCTACTATTAGATAAATACAAATTATTTATTTATATAGTTCATATTTATTTCTTCTAATTTCTTCTATTATTCTAATTTTAATTAAATAAGCAAAATTAAATACTTTGTTTTATTTAATTATTATTATCATCAATTTCTCCTGTTTTCTATTTTAAATACATTATTCTACTTTAATTAATTAAATAAAGATTACATACTTTGTTTAAATTAATTAATCATTCCACATTTAATTTAATAAATAAGCTACTATAGTTTATTTGTTTAAATTAATATCTCTTTTCTCTCATATTTTGAATAAATGAAATAAAATATTTAAGACATTCTCAAATCCTCCACCTCATCAAATCTCAACAATAAAATAAAACTATTTAGTTTTATTAAATATTTCAACAACCAACTCCTGTGCATTTACGGGAATGGCCATGAAAGGCTGTCACAGGAAAATCTTCTCCTATCCTCTGGCTTGATGTTTTTGTGGGGAGGAATAATCTCCATGGAAATCTCAAGAGTCTCCATCTCTCACCACACAATTCCTCAGAGAAAATCCCAGCCTTTTATCCTGTGCCCCTTCACAAATGTGTGACGTGAAATCTATAAATATAGGTTTCTGGCTACAGGAAAAGGATCCTAATTTGTGTAATCTTACTTTGCAGGTATTCCAGGCGATCAAGCATTCAAGAAATCTAGTTTTAGGATCAATCCATCAAGCATTCATCTAGCATTCATCAAGCATTTAGCATTTACAGTCATGGCTGCCATTACAGTAGTTTTATTATTAAATCATATAGGAATAGAAATAGTTTGAATTCTCATTCTCTAAGTGTCATTTTAGTAATCAATTAGCTTCTAAAATTTGAGAGCAAGTTGATTAAGGAAATCTTTAGAGTTAGAGAGCAATAGGACAGATTTCTGAAGATTCTTAGTTTAAATTAGCTTAAATCTTTTGAATCTTTGATGCAATGTCTTATTTAGAAATGTAGATGCATACTTAATTTTTTTATCTCATTCATACACTTTCATTTTGGCGCCCACCATGGGGCATAATCCCATATTCTACAATTTTTTTGTGAAAAGTGTCTTATAGGTATCGACATGTTTGTTTTAGCGGAATCAAGGTTTTTTATAGCACGCTGGCTGGATTCTGTAGCGTGTCGGAGGAAAACTATAGCGCGCCGCACAAC
The DNA here is from genome assembly GCA_007258455.2 of Sequoia sempervirens. Lineage (NCBI taxonomy): Eukaryota > Viridiplantae > Streptophyta > Pinopsida > Cupressales > Cupressaceae > Sequoia > Sequoia sempervirens. The sequence continues at coordinate 194,311,557 of VDFB02058242.1, read as the reverse complement.
TATTTTAGCGCCTCAACCCAATGTTTTAGTGCCTTAACCCTTTGTTCTTTAATATCTTTTTATTTGGATCCAACGCATCCGCGGCCATATTTTGTTCTTTAATCTCTTTTTGGTTAAAATTTATCAATCCTAGGATAGAAAACGGGTTAAAATTTATCAATCCTAGGATAGGAAACAAATAAAAATTGATCAATCCTAGGATAGAAACTTCATTATTACTTGTGGGATTAAAATTGAACATCATGCTTTTTATGGAGCAATATCTCCATATAGATTAGATAATTTATCTTTTTGGTTTTAAAAGTGAACAACTTCTTTGCTGTGATTGGGTGATAGGTTTATGCTCTCCCCTTGACTAGGTGCATCAAAATACCAAACTCACTTTTACTTTGCGCATTTTCAATCTTTCATTAAAACCTTTTGACAGGCCTACCATAGTGGGAAAAAGTACTCACCCTATGGGAACGACCTGAGTGGGGGAAACCAAAAGCCATGGCATTCCAACCCACTTTAAAATTTATGTGAATTTGGGGAAACCCTCTTTCAACAGAAGTGTGCAGGATAACCATCCCCAAAATATTTGTTCTAAAGATTGGGAGGTCTTTCGAGGGAGTTTATCCATTTTCCGCTCTGAATGGAAACCCTATCTAAGAACCTAGAAATAGAAACACGCTTGTCAGTTCCTGAACATTGTAATACTCGGCAGTGCAGGGGCGGGGAAGAATCTACCCTCAAGCACTCACCATATAATTTCCAAGGACTGTTTGCTTAGGGGATCCAGTATCCGCTTTCGTCACTCTGAGTACACACCTAGAAAAGACAAAAACAAGGGCGCCCTCTAGGGGTGACATGGCTATGTGAGTCAACGCAATTCCAAGCTGTGGGTTGTTCGAGTATATAACGATGACATTTTGTCTCTAGGAGTGAGTCTGTTTGAATTGTCTTATCTTGTTATCAAACCAGTGAAAATCAAGAAGAATCATGTTTGGTTCTTGAACATACACTATCTATTTAAATTCTAGGATTTTAAATCAACTATTCTATTCTTGCTTGCTGTGTTTTCCTTCATTAAATTTAGATAAGATCATCACAAAAATCTTCAAATCAAAACACTTGTGAAATTCTCATGATTCGAGATTGGGTATCCACCAAATTTGTCAAGAAATCTCTTGTCAAACGAATCAGAAAGCAAAAGAAAACACTTACATACAAACAACTCTTGAGAAAGCAACGATTTTTATATCAAAGCAGAAAGGTTCTACTACAACATAGGACTTTTATTCATAGATATCACGATTTCTCTAGAGGTTATACGGACGACTATGCTATAGCTCCCTTAGATTCACAAGCATTTTATCAAAGAAGGGCTCTTAGGGAACACCATAGTCACAGTCAACAAATTCGTCCAGAATACATCCCACAACCGGCCATACAATATGCTACAAGACCAAGTGAATTTCATAGAGTAAGATAGTTTTCTGTAGCGCCCTAGAAACATTCTTTAA
>VDFB02058242.1:194221514-194309952 GCA_007258455.2 Sequoia sempervirens | reverse complement strand
AAAAATCACATAATTCACCTTTTGGAATTTTTTAATATACCCAAAAATACTAAGTTATTCACTTACAAGTTTTCCATTTAGCACAAGTCAGTTTTCTTGCAATAAGTTGTTCCAATGGAAAATATCGCATTCATTTTGTAGCATTGTAAATTGTTATCCTTGACAATTTCACACTATATTAACACCATATTTCGCATATACAATTAATTAAATTAACAATTTGATCTTTTGAGTCTAGATCAGGAAAATAAACTTAATTCCTTGATATCCTTATAATTTTGGGCCAAAAATACCTGAACTAGTGTGAGGTCGCCCTAGTCCTAAAGGGGTTCTTTTAAATATTTATCACTTTGGTGTCAACCTTTGGTGATTTAAAAATGGTCCCAAGTTTACCTATATTCAAAAATATCACTTGGGATGCATATAAAAACAAGTTTTCCCTCTCATTTGAACATCTAGAGTCTATTATGAATTATGAGCAATCATTATGTGAAAATTATGAAGATACATGTGACTTACTCTCTACATGATTGCTACAACAATCTATTGTGCTATGTGGACCAACCTCTTGCAAGTCATCAAGGAAATTCATGCATTATCCATAAACTTTTTGTGGAAACTTATGACATGACATCACTTCAAAAAAGGCTTCATGTTTAAGGTAACATTATCAAGTGTCATTTATTGTTTACTTTACCTCTTCCTAACCTAGGGCACATGATTTATACGATCATAATTTGTTGTTGTGGAGGTGGGGACACCAAAACTAGGGTTTGACTGAGGAAAAATCCTATACAACACAACCTTTTCCATATTTCCATGTGTGTAGGTCAAATTTAGAACCTCCAACAACATGTTACAAAAGAGAAGAGAGAAAGTTGTGATCTAGGGGTATGACATTTGAAGAAGATAAAACACCCAGACTAGGGTGCCCCCAACCTTTTCCCTTCAATTCAAGCTCAAAATTTTGTACACAAGTGCCCCTTTATCTGCCTTGTTGGCAAGAGGGAATGGGGAAATTACAATCTAGAGATTTGTACCCTAGTATCCCTTATGTAGTCTATTTATACCCCAAAGTATATAGTGAGATAAAAGACTATGGTAGGAAACTATCTCTATCATCATTTCATATACAAACTAAATAAATACATCATTCACTCATAACACAAACATTTAATTAATCCTTATAACTCCATATATTTATGTACTCATATAATAGTTACAATAGCATATCTTAGTCTTTGCTTTGGTTATAGTCTATTTCATTCTCTATCTCTCTTATTTTCTAATCTAATATCTATTACATATATATATTAATGCTTTGTATCTTAGAGAGATGTGATCCTTATAGGGAATCTCTTAATCCATCTTCCTTGTCGACTTGAGGTTCCATAAGTCCTATGTGATAGGCTACAATAGCTTTTGGTCTTTTCCCAACGCCCTACTAACATCATCCCCCTTTTAAAATTATGTCTTGTCCTTAAGACATGTTATTTAGTTCCCTAGGAGGATGTCACCTTTAGTTGCTCTAATGCAGTATCGGGCGGGATTGTTGTTTTGCTTGTTAGAGTGCTTTAATGTGTCCTTGAGTGTTTGTGTTTTTGGATTCTACCTCCACAAGATTATATGTATCTAGATCTACTATTCTGTATTTTTGGCTTCCAACAAAATTCCAATTAGGTGTGCCAACTTGATGTTGATTGTTTCCTTTAGCTACTTGATTTGCATCTTTATTTGTTACCTATGTTCATTGACATGCTATAGCTGGGTATGTAGATTCTCTTTTTGTGCTCTTATTGCACCATCCATGTCTTTGAGTGGATCATATGAGGAGGTGATCTGCACTATTTGAGTCTCCAACTATGTGATTTGATCCTTTAGGTTCTTATTGAGGTTGGGCCATTGATGGGGTTGAAATGTGTTGTCATTTTTACCTTTTATTTTCCCTTTACCTTTTCATTTCTATAGTATCCTTTGTTGTTCCTGTCACTATCTGTTAATGAAATGAGGATATTTTACAAAATGTGAAGAAAATACAAAAACAAGTATAAATATATCAAAACCTTCAAATCTATTGATTATCTTCTTGACTATAATAGTAGGGGATAACTAGGTGGATAGCATGTGGGCGTAAGGGCACTGGTGGAGTGGAGATGAAGTTGTTCAAAGTCTTGTGTCATTTTTGCTAATTTGTTTTGAGTTAATTTTTTTGAGGTAGTATCAAAAGTCTGTAATCTATTTTTAATTAGCTTATGAGGTTGTTGGCCATAGGCCAAAACAACCTAAACAATTATATTCTTTTTGATCAACATTAGTTATAAAATTAGTGGCTCATAATATCTATAAATATTTATGTTAAGACTTGGATTCATATCAATATATACATCTATAAAATTTTCTTTTGTTTTGAAGATTATGATTTAATTACCATTCGTATGAATATTGATTAGTGTGGAGTAAGCTTTCATTCAAAAGTTTCATCACTTGTTAATCGAAGAAGGCATGGCCACTTCCTCGGTTACCTGGTGAATAATTGTAGTATTAGTATGTTGTGTGGCAATAAGTCTTTTCAGTTTTAAATCTATTTTTTAATCTTTAATTATATTTACTATGTTAATTTATAATTGTTGTGTTTGTTGTTAATCAAAGTGTTTACTATTACACATGAGTTTAGTTTAGCATATTATATTTCGATAAGTGATAATCGATGTGTTTACTAATACATGTGAATTTAGTTTAGCATGCTAAATTTCAATTCCACTATTTAATTATATTATGTTTATTGCCTTTTGTTAATTTTTATTTGTTGCAAACTATTCTTGGCATAGGTTCCTATTGTAGAAATGATAGGAAGTCTAAAAACTAGATTTCTAAATGAATACAGATTGTGTGTTAGCTGCATCCATCCCCACTTAGTTCATTGTTTCCATCCCTTAGGTAAATTGCTGCAACACCTTTCACAAGTCTACGATTCCCAAATTGACACTTAGGAATAAATTGAGGAAACTGCCACAAAATTCTCAAGGATTGATCCAAATACATTTACCAATTTTATAGAATTACAAGGATATTTTTTCTTCAATATCAATCCACATTTTAATCCAATCATTTTGGCACCATTGCCAGGGAGTGGTGTTAAAGGCTTGTTAGTCTAGTGAACTAAGTTAGGACCAATGTGCTAAGGTGAAATTCTATGTGACCAACGACCTCATTTGGATAATTACCCTTAGTTTTCTCTATTATAAATCATATAGGTGCATGCATCGAAGTAGAGATAGTAGAGGGAGATTTGTTAAAAAGGATAAGGGAAGTAGTTCACAACAAGAAAAATTGAAAAATAAATTAAAACCATTAGTTGTGCACACATCATCTAAGAAAGAGTTAGTCAAACCAGATATCAAAAGTGTGTTATTGAGTCTACCATTGTTGAAACCCCTTCTATTATCCGTCAAGAGTCTTCTAAAGAATTACATCAAAGGGATTCTAAACTATTTCATGAGTCTCACAAAATCCAAAGTGGAAAGTCCCCAAGTGATCATAAACCTTGCACAATTGTCCACACTCCTTGGGAATTTATGGATAAGACATCAACAAAAAAATAATAAAAATGGGAGGTTCAACAACAATGAAAGGGCATTGGACAACAACAACCCAATTACTTTTGAATTTCCCATTCCACACCTAGAAGAGGATTCCCCTATGAAGAACATTTTGCACTCAACTTTTCCCATCTTTCGAGGTCTTTGATGGAGGACCTCGATATGCTCCTTTTTGAATTTGAAATTTTATGTCATAGCTATGATTATCATACCGAGGCACAAAAGTTGAATTTTTTTTTGGCTACTCTAAAGGATGTAGCATTGAGGTGGTTTATGGGATTACCTGATGAGAAACCATTCATATTTGAGATGATATGAAAAAAAGGTTCTTGGAAAATACCAAGGATATTTTAGGACCAAGGAAACACGAGATGAGATATTCTACATCATGTAATGTGAGGAAGAAACTCTAGAAGATTATTTGGATCGTTTTCTATTTAGTCTACAAAGAACTAGGCATGCGGGGTTGACTCAGGACACTGTTAAAATGCTCTTCCTTAGGGGAATTAGAGATAAATGTTTGGATACTTTAAATCTCATGGGTGGAGGTGATATTTCTAAAATGAGGTTTGATGATATTTGTGATGTGTGCAAGAACTATTCAAGGTCTACCTGCTCATCTAAGGGGTATGTCAGGAAGCAAGTTTCTCTCGGAGGGACAACTGGAGTTACAAAATGAGAATTGGGTACATTACTTGAGGATCTTAAGACCAACCTACTCAGCCATATGGGTAAGAAGATAGATAATTTTTATATAGAAAGGAAGCAAGACGAGGCTAAAAAATCCTTAGCTTTCTTTTGTCCTATTTGTCATAAAAGACATAGTGGTGAAGAATGTCCATATAATAGAACAAAAATCTCTTCTTTAGAGGAGGCTAATAGGGACACTGTTCTGAAACCTCTTCCTATAGGTATAACTAAGATAGAATACAATAATGATCTTGTTTACTTCATGGCCCAACAAAGACCTTGACAACCAAGAGAAATTCCTTGAACTAATTACTAAGCAGCACCCCAAAGTCCTTTTCAACATAATTCTTTCCCAAACCAACCTGGATGGTTTAGAGGTTGGAAAAAACCTCCATACTAACCCTAGTGGACTCAATAATATCCCCATGCTCCATAATCATGGAAAGCATGGCGAGTGCCACCACCAACATACCCACAATACTAGATATTTCCTCCATATCCACCACCTCCAGCAATAAATCCATATCAACAATCCCAACAACTCTTGCCACCTGTTCCATCACCATCTAATCAACCTTCTAGTTCAACTCAACCTCCAAAATCCATTCCTATTCTCGTACAATCGTCACCTAATTCAAATAATAAGGTGGATCAATTGGTTTATAACAATGAAGTGGTAGGGTACCCAACTTATCATGTCAATGCATTGGAAATTGATGGTGTACACTTATGATCAAGAAAGAATCTTCAGGGGCCAACTATCATAGAGGTAGAGGATTCTCTATCTGAAGAAGAGCAACCAAGGCCTCCATTTCCTAATAGGTTGCAAGAGCAACCAAACCCACTAGAAAAATCTCAATTAGATTTTGACTCTATGAATGAGTTACATAATGTTAACATTAAAATTCCATTGTTGCAAGCCATTTGAGATGTTCCAGTGTACACCAAAGCAATCAAGGAACTATGCGAGAGAAAACAACAAAATAAATAGGACCCCAAGACAGTCCAAGTCATTGGACAATTAGTAGATTTTATGTTGGGGAGGATCTTGGTCCCTAAGTATGTGGATCCAATGAGTCTAATGATTAAGGTACGTATTGGTGATGTAGTAATTCCAAATACACTTGTGGATTTAGGAACAACCATAAATGTAATGATTGATGAGACTGAGAGACTAGCCCTTCAAACTGACTAAGACCTACTCCAATGGTCTTGCAAATGGCTGATAACTCCCTTGTAAAACCAAAAGGTATGATTGAACACATCATTATTTCAATTGATTCTTGGGAGTATCCAATAGATTTTATGATTTTTCAACCAAAGATTAAGTTGGGGGGTACCATGTAGTTTTAGGAAGACCTTGGTTATTCGCTGCTAATGCTTTCATTCATTATAAGTCTAGAAACATGGTGATTTCGAATGGGGAGAAAATGAAACAAATGGCATTGTACCCTCTAGCACAGTCATTGTTGGAAATGGAGGATTCGTTATGGATCAATAGTGAATTGGAAGAATCTTTACCTATTTTGACAATAGACCAAAGTAGGGAATTTGAGGATATATCAAAAGACACTATTATTAATAATTTCTTGCAAAATTATTATTTGGTTGATAATGTTTTAGATACAATGATTTTTCCTACGGGTATAAATGATAATTGCTCATTTGGAAATTTTCCACTAGTTAGTAATTCGTAGTCTATTCAGAATTTTATTACTTTGCATTAATTATTACCACATATTTGTATATATAGTCCATTTTTTATATTTGGAAATTTTGTTCCATCTTCATTTAATTCACAATTGCTTGTTGTAAATACCCTTGTATAGTCTCAATCCATGGAAATCTTTCCTAGAAAAATGCTTAACATAAATCCCAACTTGAGTGTCTTAGACTTAGAAGACCTTATTTCCATGTTGCATTCCCACAAAGAGGCCTTTTCTTGGCATTACTAGGATATGAGAGGTATTCATCCTTTCACTTGCACACAACATATCTATATAGAGGAAGGGAGTAGACTTGTGATTCAACCCCAGAGAAGATTAAACCCTATCTTACAAGAAATAGTTAAGGATGAACTTCAAAAGTTGCCTAACGTAGGATTTATCTATCCTATATCAGATAGCCAATGGGTGTCCCCACTTGTGGTAGTACGTAAAAATAATGGAAAGTGGTGAATGTGTCTCTTATAGGGCCCTTAACAAGGATACTAAGAAAGACCATTTCCCACTTCCCTTTATTGATCAGGTCTTAGACACCCTAGCTAGAAAGAAGTTCTTTTACTTCCTTGATGGATTTAGTGGGTATAATCAAATTTGTATTACCCTAGAAGACCAAGACAAAACTACCTTTACTTACCCATGGGGCACATTTTCCTATAATTTCTTACTTTTTGGATTGTGTAATGCACCTGCTACCTTCCAGCAGGCTATTCTAAGTATTTTTGTAGATTTAATTCATAATTGTGTGGAAGTGTACATGGATGATTTCACTGTTTATGGTGATACATATAATGAAGCTAAGGAAAATATTGGAAATTTTCTTAAGAGATGTATTGATACTAATCTTTCTTAAAGTCATGAAAAATATCATATTTTAATGACTATAGGTATAGTTTTGGGACATTATATTTTTGCAAAAGGAATTGAAGTGGATCCTAAAAAGGTAAAAATCATTCAAGAATTTCCTGTCCCTACTTCTCCAAAGGATGTACACAATTTTTTGGGACATGCTAGTTATTATAGAAGATTTATCTAGAATTTTAGCAAGATTGCCTCGCCTCTCTTTTTTTTGTTAGGTAAGGATGTTGATTTCTCATGGTCACCCGAATGCCAACAAGCCTTCAAAGAAATCAACGATAAGCTTATAACTACATTGGTGCTGCAAGGACCCAACTAGGAACTGTCATTTCACATCCATATCGATGCATCAGATAATTCCATGGGAGCTCTACTTGAACAAAAGGAAGATTATCTCTTTTACTCCATCTATTATATCAGTAAGAATTTTATTGGTGTAGAGGTAAATTATACTGTCACTAAAAATGAATTCTTGGTTGTAGTTTATGCAATAAATAAATTTTTCCATTATATAACTGGGTACAAGGTATTTGTATGTACGGATTACTCTGCTATTAGATTTTTGATGAATAAACCAATTTTTACAAGACGAGTGATTTGGTGGTTACTTCTCTTGCATGAATTCAACATTACTATTCCTAGCAAACTAGGATGAGAGAATGTAGTGGATGATTTTCTCTCTAGACTGCAACGTGATGATGAACCAATTCTTGTGGATGATACTTTTCCAGATGAAAACCTTTTTTCTATTTCTGTAAAGAGCCCATGCTTTTCTAATATTTCTAACAATCTTGTTAAATGCATATTTCCACCCCACTTTTCCCCAAGAGAATGCTGAAAGCTTATAGGGCTTAGTGGGAAATACAATTGGATTAATGGTTTACTTTTTTGTACTAGAATTGATAATATTATGTGTTCTTGTGTTGTAGAGGAGGATGTGTTTGATATACTCTGCACCTATCATTCTAAGCCTTTTGGAGGAAATTTCATGGTACAACATACCACTAACAAAGTTTTAACAGTAGGATATTATTGGAAAACAATCTACAAGGATTGTAAAAGGTTTGTTCATCATTGTGATAAGTTTCAATGTATGGGCTGCCCTACACACTCTGACGAGATGCCCTTACATCCCCAGTTATCAATAGAATCATTTGAAAAATGGGGTTTATATTTTTTAGGGCCCATTAATCCTCCTCGAAATAAATAATGCATTTTGGTTTGTATAGATTACATCACTAAATGGGTAGAGGTAGTAGCTTTGAAGCATGCTAGGGATACCAAGGTTGCTAACTTCTTATATTATGAGATTTTTACCAAGTATGGTATGCTCAGAGAAATTGTCATATACTAAGGGATGAAGTTCACCTCTAATTTGGTTGTTGTGTTAGTGTGGGAATATGAGATCAAGCATCACAAATCTTCCCTGTACCATCCACAAGCCAACAGGTAGATGGAAGTGACCAACTGAGAATTGGAGAATATTCTCACAAAGATACGAGCATTGCACAAGAAATATTGGGTTGACAAACTTCCTGAAGCATTTTGTGCCTATTGCACAACTTGGAAGATGACCATACGAATCACACCATATGATATTTTCTATGGCAAGAAGGTTGTCTTTCCAATTGAATTTGAATTGAAGACTCTCCACACTGCTCTTTAGCTTGGGATGAGTCTTAGTGAAGCCCAGAAAGAAAGAGTTGCTCAACTCCATTCTTTAGATGAGATGCGACAAGAGGCTCTTCTTCATGTAGAGGTGGTACAAAAACAAAGAGCACAATGGCATGACCACTTCATTCAGTCATGAAAATTCCAACTTGGGGATTGGGTATTGCTTTACGACTCTCAATTCCAAGATTTCAAGGGGAAGTTTCATACTCACTAGCTCAATCCTTATGCAATCCAGACTATTTATGATAATGGTGTTAGACTGTGCACTGTGGATTTAGAGCGCACGACTCTTCTTATCATGGGCATCATTTGAAACTTTACAAATGACCCCTTTCAAAAGACACTTTTGCTTGTGATATGGCGAATGAACCCACTCTTGTTCCTATTTCCTCTTCAAATTAATTTGTATCCAAAATAAATAAAAAATAAAAAAATGCAATAAAAGATCTAACATAAAAACCTTCGAGCATTGTTGGCCAATTAATACTTGAAAACTAGATTTTGGCAGATATTAACTGCAAAATAAACTTAGTGGTGAAACTGGTTTTCCAGTACCTCTAAGTGGTGACAAATTGAAAACCAGCATGTTGGTGATCTATTATTGTAAAAAAAAAAAACTTCCTATCACTTATGTGCCAGTAATTGCCTTATGCATACAGCCACAATTCTTACTTATTCCTTTGTGTGGACAGGTCAGTTTTCATTTCATCTATTTGAGGATGAATTTTTGTCCTTTAGCTATTCTCTTCGACTAGTTATACCATTCTGTGTGCTTTATTTTGCACAATTATACTGATACTTGCTTCTTGTCATTTTTTGGATAAGAGCCTTTATTCATTAGTTCTATTTTCGTTTGTTGCTAGTTGGTGTTTTCCTCCTCTTGGCAATGATTATTTGGGTCTTTTCCACAACATTCCTAGTGTCGTTGCCTTCCTACAACTTGTACACTCGGTAGGGTCTTTCCATGATTCCATTCTGATACTTCATCTGCTCTGCTCGATTCCAAATACGCTTCTTCCTATGATGGTCCCATGGTCTGCTAGCACATTCATGCTACTTACTTGCCAAGGTGTCTTACCTCCACTATTTCCTTTTTTATTGTGCTTCATTCTACATGTGGTAGTGTTTCAACTATGGTACTTAATATTTGGTCTTGTCATGTGGTACTCAACATTTGGTCCCATACACTTCCATCTTAGCAATAGTTTTGGTGGTGTGTTTTTCAATGCAATGTCCTCATCATCACTCTATGTTGCCTTGGATCTCATATAAGACACTGCCACGTTGGAATTTCTACATCAGCACCAACCACGCCCTTTGTTCAGCCCCATTTTTTGTTTTGCCAGTTTCTCCTGTGATGGCCTCCACATCAAATTTGTGTACTCCTGGTGGTCATCAGTATTGGTATGTTTGGGTTTTTACTTTTCTTTGTTATTTTATATAATATCTTTATTTTCTTTTAATGAATGGTGATTAAACCCGAGGATGGTTCACATGCCAAGCTAGGGGGGAATCATCAAATCATATCCATGTCATATCTATTTGGCACAATATAAACCATTATTACTTGGCCTTGTCTATTTTATAGTATTATTACCCTGCCACTCATCCATGTAACCATAAGTTGCAATAATTACCATTGTAAACCACTCTTTATACTTAGTTACCATTTACCTACTTGTCATTTCTACCACATCCATTATCCACAAACCGTTCCAAACTACTCCCAACACTTTTCTTTGTCAGTGGCAGTTTTTGCATCTGTTAATAGTTTTTTTCTACAAACTATTCTAGTTTGGAAAAACCTCTTGGTAGTATAATGGTAGGAGACCACTATCACCATTTTAATCCCATGTCCATGGATGAGTTGAGAGCTCTATAATTTTCTAGGGCATATAAAATCTTTAAACAAGTAGGATGTGAAGCATATTTCAGGAGGTTGAGGGGATATGATGACAAGCTTGCATGGGAATTTGCAATAACCTGCCACAAGAATCAAGCAAGGGTTCATGGTTTAGCTATCCCTATCACGGTAGAAGCCATAGCTGATATCTTTGGATTTCTGCTAACAAGCGAAAACTATTTTCCTAACAATTCAAAGCGAGTAAAGGATGTCAAACCTCTTCTTAAGAAGTTTCTAGAACGAGGTGAATCTGTTGAAATGGTATTTGGGCAAGGTACGAAGTTGGCCTCACTTCCACGTCCCTGGAATGATGTAGCAAAATTTTTCATTTAGTATATAACTTGTGAAGCTCAGTATGTATGCTAAGCATTTTCAACTTATGTTGCATCTACGAAGAGGTGTACTTGTGAATCTTCCATTCTTTATTCTTCTATGACTCAAATGAGAAAGGCGGTCTTTAAAGGAAACAAGAATTCCTTGGCTCACCATGGACTCATTAAACTGTTGATTGTGAGGGAGTTAAAAAATTTATCCTCCAAGGATCTGGGACTCATTCACTAGGGATGATACCCCAGAAAATTTTGTTGAGGAAGACTTCCCTAACACCCTAGAAAATTCCACAAAGGAAGACTCTCCTAACACAAAAAAATCTCCTAGTACTTTCAATAAAGGGGAATTTGTACATACATATCCAAATGGGGGTAGTGAGGATGAAAATCCTTTTGATTCACACAACGAATATTCTGAGTTGAAAGAAGTCCTTGGTGATTCCCCTAGTTCTTCAAAGAAAAGGTTTTTCTGTGAAAAGCACTAAACAAACCCTAGGTTCATGTAGAAAGTAGGTCAAGGGTTGAAATGTTAAACTTGTAAGTGTTAAATCTGTTGAAACCAACACACCAATCCTCGATTCTAGGGGTAAATGGAAACTACGTAGTGGGTCATCCTTAGTTGAGGTCTCAAATGTTCCCTGTGATAAGGAAAATCTATGAACTGCCACAATGGATAAACTAGAAAATTTGGCCAATGTAGCCAACAATGTCTTAAGTCCTAAAAAACCAGATGAATTTGATGTTTGAATGATTTTAGCTATAGTGTTCTATAAAACTAAAAGAACAAAAGAAATTACTAGAGAGTTGCGAAAGAGTAAAAGGAGGAAAACACAAGAGGAGATTCTAGCTACTGATAAAGATAAAACTGGGCCTGAGCAAGAAACTGAGGTGCCTCAACAAATTCTCAAATTTTAGAAGAGATATTGACTACCACAAAGGGTGTTCATTATGAGACCAACATTCAAGACAAGTCTATTCAAATTGAGTAAATGGGTGATGACATTGTCAACCGAGAAAACTTTGCAGAGCAAAGGATTGGTGAATCACCTAGAACTCCCAATTTTACTTTAATTGAAGAAAATGAGTTGGACGCATTAGTTGACAATGAGTAGGAGAATATGGAAACACCCCAAATTGAAATCCAAGAGGCAGAGGAAGAGTTTGAGGAGGAGAATACTCTGTTGACAAATGAAGAAATTTATGATCTGTAGAATTTACTAACCAAGTTAACAAAGGAGAGTCAAGCACTACAGAGTTCATAATCCAAGATGACTGAGGAGAATCAAGCTCTACAAAATTAGGTTCAGGATGCATTTTCTATTAATTCCTCACAGGAAAAGCCTAATGCACACTTTATTTCTGTAGACACCTAAAAATGACCTAGGCCTGCAAGCTTCATTTTTACCACTTTGTCTTAGCATAATTAAGACATTTAATTATGTCCTTGGTCCACATTCGACTATTGATTAAATAATTCATAATTATTTAATTAATTTATGTCATTTATTCTTCATGATTATTAAATAAATAAATTTTATTTATTTATTAAATACGTCATTAATTGTCTAAGTCTTCCCTTAATTAAATAAATTTCTTAATTTATTTAATTTCCCTTCTGCATTTAATTCTTCCGATTATTAAATAAATAAGTTTTATTTATTTATTTAATATGTCACTAACTGTCTTAATTAAATAAATAGATTAATTTATTTAATTAATTAATCTTATCTTCTAAATTAAATAGTTAATTTAATTATTTAATTGTCATTTTATTCTTCTCATTTTAAATAAATTAAATTATTTAAAATGTCATTTCAATCTTAACTGTCAGTCCTTTTTGATAAATAATCTGAAAAGATTATTTATTATCTCTCAAAATCCATAATTTGAATTAATTTAATTCAAATTGGTAATTAGTCTTCCAAAAATCAAGTAATCGGGCAGATTCTTGATTTTCCAAATCTGATCTTTAGTCCAAATCTTATCTTCTTGATTTTTCGAATCTTGCAAATCAGGCAATCTTATCTCCTTGATTTTTCGAAAATCTTTATTTTCTAATTAATTTCCTCATTTTTTTTCCACCGTCAATCCGATTATCTGAGATTTTATTCTGACCGTTCGATTAAGGATTTTTCCCTAACCCTAATTAGGGATTCTCAGGCTTAATTCAGACCGCTCATTCTAGGTTCTCATCATCAATTAATCTCGTTCGTCCGCTCAAAATGGCATTTTCTATAAAATGCCATTTTCCTCACTTTTCGATTACACAGGCACATGCTAACATTTTGCATAGACATTATAGGCATTTACTTTCACACTTAGTCTTTCATATGTAATTTCAATATTTATTATAATCATTTGAGCAAGTCATGGCATTGTTTTAGGCATAGGCATTTTTCAATCATAGGCTTTTAGACATAGGCATTTAGACTTTCAAGTAAATCCTTCAAGGCTTGTTGTAGGACTTAGACATTTTCAGATTGCTCGAACGAAGAATCTGAGGGCAACATCATCCAGCAAGTAAGAAGGTGCTATGGAGGTAATCATGGGAATTGCAAGTTGCAGGTATAATCATCTTATTGCTTAATTTCCTTTTTGCTCTATAGAACTTTGGGTTTTTGTCATTTTACTTTGATTTAATTGATCTAATCTAATCCCTAGAAATTACCCTCAGTTACAATTTCAATTCCATTATTTAATTATATTATGTTAATTCATTTTCAATGTGAAGTATTAATTATATTTATTGCCTGTTGTTAATCTATCTTTGTTGCAAATTGTTCCTAGAATAGGTTCCTATCATAGAACTGACAGGAAGTCTTAAAACCAAATTTTTGAATGAATACAAATTGTGTATTAGCTGCATCCATCCCCACTTAGTTCATTGTTTCCATCCCTTAGGTAAATTGTCTCAACACCTTTCACAAGTCTATGATTCCCAGATTGACACTTAGGAATAAACTGAGGAAACTACAACAAAATTCTTGAGGGTTGATCCAAATACATTTACCAAGTTGATATAATTACAAGGATAGTTTGTCTTTAATATCAATCCACAATATAATCCAATCAGTCATTAAAGAAAAAATTGGTATAATGCATTAGCCTCCGCAATGCTTCCTTCAATATTTTTTAGTTGCACCTCTAGTTGGGAACGTGTTGTTGAACATTTCACTATGGCCTCATCTGATTTTTTATTCAAGGCATCCTACCTTATCTTGGCCTCTTGTGACTGCAAATTTGATTGTAGGTTATCCACCAAATATTTGAGTTGTTGTGATAGAGGAAGGGAAGTGTCCCTTTGTATGTGGGGTATGGATTTACGTAATGCATTCATTGCCTCTTATAATTATTCCACACTATCTACATGTTGTTGGAGTATTTATTCTCTTGTGGTAGCATGGAATATATCCCCTAAACAAATTTTTTGGAGTGGGGATATGTTTGAAAAATTTACTTGTGAAAATACTACTAGAAATTGGAGTAGTTGTGGTATGGGTGTTGGCTACAGTAGTTTATGTTGCACTAGTAAATATTTGATGGATTGTATTGGGGAGGTGGATGTGGATGCTTCTTTAGTGTTTTCTTCTTGTCCCCCATCGTACCTACCACTTGGTTGACTGCTTGCAAGGGGACATGTTGCTTTCTTCTTTGTGCTTTTCTCTTCCAAGATGGAATCAAGAAGCTTATTGGTGAGCTTTGTGGTTTCTTTCTACATCTTCGTTGTTTTTGTTTATCCCCTCTTCATTAGGGTGTCTACCCTTTATTTTGTCTAGACCTCTTTAGCCTAAGCTTGTGCCACCTACTCCTCTTGTTTTGTAGTAAGGTCATACCCTACCTCTTTGATGGATTTCTCTCTTATCTCCTCCTCTTCTTTTAATTCTTTGTCCCTCTTCTCCCAGAGTGTGATAATTATTGGATTTGAAAAATACTTAATCACCTCCTCTAAGATTTTATTAAATTTCCTTATATACTTTAATAATATTTGTATTATTCTATTTGTATTATTTGTGTCTACATCTTCATACATGGCGAGGAATTATGGAAGTATATCATGATAGATGATGGAATTTATTGTCACCATGACATAAATTGGCGTTTGTGGTTTCTTTGGTGCCTCTCGTTGCTATATTTCTACTATGTGCTCCTTCTTCTTCTTCTTTTGTGAAAGTGTTTATACCTCTTTCCACCACCACCATCACCATCACCACCACCACCTCCTCCTCCTCTTCTTTGGAATGTTGAATTATCTTCCTCTTTACTAGTTGTTTGTCCCTTTCTTTATGAGTTTTCTTCTCTGCACTCATATGTATCAAGGTTTCTAATACCTCTTGCACATCTAATGTGGTTACATTTTATGAGAAATAGGCAGGTCCCTCAAATTGTGTGCTAGTTGCTCCATGTAATTGAAACAACAAGAAAAGGGGTTGGATTTTATTGTATGGCTTAGGACATAAAGCACACCCACTTTCCAATCATTTCATTGAAGGATAACCCTAGAGACCTCAATGAAAAGGAGAAAGAGATCTTGCAATAGGGTTGTCTTAGGGGTTGATTGTAAACTAATGAGGGGTTCACCACCAAGCTAGGGCTTGGAAAGATAAATGCATTGCAAGATGAAATGCTTAAACCTAGTATGATGCAATGACTTACTAAATGACCTAGAAAAGTATGCAAAACAAAACAAAAAGCTACAAGATGAAATGTGTGCACCTAGACATATGAAGGAGATTGAATGAGGTCTTGAAATGCTGGAAATTTTGACTTTAGTGCTGATGAGACTCATATGCCAAGCTAGGTGAATCAATTCCAGATCTAAGTTTCTATGTAGAAACAAGAATCTAGCAAATGGGTATCTAAATATGTTAAAATATGAATTTTGACTTAAATTGAGACTCATTCAAGAGAAGTGGTGAATCAATCCAATTAGGGTTTTCTAAAGCTTTAAAGTCTAAATTTGGTCTTCAAGGTCTACTTTGCACTTCCCAATTGATTTTCGAATCTGAAACCCTGATTTGCAACCTATAGAATTTCTCCAAGTATCTCCAATGCAAGATGATAAATTTGACAACTTTCTCTAAACTTACTCTTTGATGTGTCTTTAATCTAAACTTGTAAATCACACGCTAAAGAGAGGGGGAAAATGTTTTTTTTGTGGAAATGGGTTTTCCTTGGTCAAACCCTGTTTTGGTAATCAAACCCTAAAATGAATTGAAGTAGGAATGGAGAATGATGAATGAACAAAATGCAATGTTGTAACTCACCAAAATCTAATAATAAAGTGTTGCAAAAATGTATGAAGTGGCTCCAATGGATGTATATCTTGACTCTTGCTTGAATAGGATAGATCTTGAATGAAATGCTAGCTTGAATCATGAAACCCTACATCACAATTGTTAGCTAAAAAACAAACATGATTCATGAATACTTTGACATGATGCTTGATACTTCAATAATTCTCTAGAATGCTCTTGTGAATGCATGAATGCTCTTGTGAACTCCAATTTGCTATAAGGATGACTACTTGAATGCTTGGGGTGAAAATGAGTGAAAGAAAATTGTATTTATACTTAATTATGCAAGAATTCCTAAAATTACAACACTACAAGCCAACATTAGATCTAGGAGGATAAAATCCTATTAATTTTGGGCCACACAAGACTCATCCGCTTGAGGTGCGAATGCATCCCATTAGGCATAATTTATGGGACCAAATTAAAAAAATGCTTAGAAAGGTGTAAAACTAGTATCGGGACCCAAAACCTAGGTGGGACTCATTCGCCCAAGGTGGAAAATGAGTCCCAAATCACTAAATATAGGCCACACAACCTGAAAACACTTGAATTATGATTGGATGTTGATTTGTGTTGGGATTATCCTTGAAAAGATGCATCAAATGAGGCTTGTGGATGCAAAATAAGGCCAATTAAAGCATAACGAATCCCAATTATTAATGACAACACTAGAAATGTGTGAAAGTATGTTACAACACTTTACAACACTTTAAATAAGGCATGATTAATGTTAAAAAATGATTTATTAGGTTTAGTTAATTAGTAAAAGCTTTAAAAAGTGTGAAAGTGTGTTACAACACTTCACAACACTTTTTCAAGGTACCATTTATGTTCATTAGTTCACATTACAACACTACAAAAATTTGAATTTGTCAAACACATTACAACACTAAATCAAGGCACCATTAATCCTAGTTTACAAGGAGGACCCAAACAAGCAAGGAAAAGTAGAAGGGATAATTTTATGTTGCCACAGTAACCTTCCAGATCTTTATGCTTCTGGTGTTCTAGCTTTTGGAGTTGGTGTGAAAGAGGATGGTTGTGTTGTTCCCTTTGGTAGAATGCCCCAGTACTTCTATAGATGTTCCTTATCTTTCTCAAAATTTTCCTTTGCATTTTTCTTATGGATTTGGTCCATAATCTTTTTGTATGTCCCAAATCATTTTGTATTTGGGTTCGTTGGCTTTTTGAGGATGTTTGTAGCATAAGCATCCACTTGTATCTATGATATTTCATAAGGGAGCTTGGGGATCCATGTTTTCCCTGGCTCCACCACCTTCATATATGTGTAGTCCTTGTCTACTAGGAAAGTAATGGTATTAATGTATTTATTTACCAATTTATATGGTATCCACTCTCTATCTTGTAGCTACCATTGGAAGCTCTTGAAGAAGCCCCAATATGTTGCGGTATATGGCCACTTTTTTGGAAAATGGAAAATGTGAATTTTTATTTGTGTTGCTATTGAAAGGTTCATTTTCCACACCTTGCCTTTAAATTTTGGAAGCTCATTGAGAAATTAGAATACGAGGTTGATGAGCAATGCACCATATCAAAAATTATTCTTGAAGGTTTTTATTTTCTATAGCTTCTCCATTATCTACTCCCTCATTACCTTGTAGAGGTTGAAATCCTTCCATTCTATCACCATCTGGTATCTAGTGTGAATGGTTGTTGTTGTGGCAGAGTCTTCTCTATTGGCATAGTAAATATTGTACACACAATCCCCATTGTGGCATATCACAACACAAGCTTTGTAATTTCCTAGACACTCAAGCATTTCCAGTCTGGTGTTTCCCCGATAAGTTTCGTGACTTTGTTGTTTATGACTGCTTTCTTAGTTGGGATTTCCCCAACCATGCTTAGCCCTACTACCACATGGATTTCCTCTTTTATGATCCAATAGGGTT
Organism: Sequoia sempervirens; assembly: GCA_007258455.2. Classification (NCBI taxonomy): domain Eukaryota; kingdom Viridiplantae; phylum Streptophyta; class Pinopsida; order Cupressales; family Cupressaceae; genus Sequoia; species Sequoia sempervirens. The sequence continues at coordinate 194,291,974 of VDFB02058242.1, read as the reverse complement.
TGTCAAGGTATATGAATTCATCATGCACTTTTCTCAGGATTAACCTAAGCTAATCATGGTCATCACAAAAATATGTGTAATCTTTCCATACATCGAGATGCTTTCGCCTCACCTCCTAATACTATGGTTGGTATGTGGTTTGGTCTAGAGTGAGCAATGTCTGGTGGATCTCATCAAATTTTATATTGTTAATCTCTATTATTGGCTCATGGATGTATTTCCTCACATCTTTTGTGTACACCACATCTATGGGGATGCTTGAGAATGCCTCATCTTTATCTACCTACATTGCCTTGAATGGGCATTTTTTTGTATTTTGAGTGTGACTTCTTTGTGACTTTGACCAAAGTTAGTGTTACCATTATTTTTAGTTGTGTTGTATGAGATCTCAAATATCGCTTCTTTAGTTAGATAGTTCCATTGAAATGTGAGTATAGATCGGGTGTAAGAGTGTTTAAATAGGTTTAGGGCTACTTGGTAACATTTATGTCTTTTTCCCATTGGTTTTCGTGGGGCTTTCTAATCATTTGTAATGTTGGTCCACTAATGGTTTGATCCTATTTTTTATTGAATTTTAATGTATATTTTACAAAATTTACACTATGTTTATTTTATTTCTTTATTATTTTCATCCTTCTAGTTGGTGGTTGTTTAAGTCTTGCATTTTTTACATATCTTGTGATGTGATTGACATCTAACCTTCTTAATCTTATTTCTCTTGATTCTACAATTTTGTGTGTGGTAAGGTCCTAGCCACCTTAATTTTAACTTCCCCTTGCTTTCTGATTTTTTTGTTGTATAATAAAGCCAAATCTCCTATTTGGAAGGTTTTAGTCTGAAGGTTTCTATCATGCCAAGATTTTTGTCTTTTCTATTCAACTTGTTGGTTGTACAAGGCTATGAACCCATTCTCATCTAATTTTTCCAACTCTTATATCCTCTTTTCTAGGGACTCATCATCATCCAACCACAATGTTAGTGTGGTATGTAGGTTAGGAACTACAAATTCATGGGAACTACCACATTCATTCCATATACTAATTGGAATGGTGTGAACCTTTTAGCTCTTTTGTATGATGTGTGGTAGGCACAAAATACCGCATGTATCTTTACATCCCATTTTTTCCTTTTTATATTACAAATATTAGTGAGTGATGTCACAATTATCTTGTTTAGAGCTTCACTTGCTCTATTTTCTTGGGGGTGATAGGGTAAGCTCTTATTGTGTGTAATCATGAAATTTTGCAATAGCTCTACAATTACTTTATTAACAAAATGTTTGCCTTGATAACTTACTATACTCAATGGGAAACCATACCTAGCTATTGTATTCTTATATAAAAACATTGTGGTAGTATTTAGGGTACAATCCTTGGTAGTTTTCACTTATTCCCACTTTGTTAATTATTTTATCCCTCTTATTATGAAAATTTCTCTTGAGTGTTTGGTAGGTGGGTCAATAGGTCCTCTAAAATCTATCACCCATTTTTCAAATGAGATTTGTGCTAGTATCAGTTTCAAAGGAATTTCATCTCTTGTGATAGGTTTTCCCACCCTTTGGAAAATGTCACAACTCTTTGTATATTCCTTTGCATCCTTGTGTAGGGTTGGCCACCAAAGTTTAGCTACTTTCGCTCTTCTGGTCATTGTGTCACCACAATTGTGTCCTCTTACTATTCCCTCATGTGCTTCTCTCAAAATGGATGCTCTATCATGCTCATACACCACTCTTATGATTTCATCTCATTCTATGTTGTTTAATTATCCTTCTATCAATGTATAAGGTAGGGACTTCCACACTAAAGATTCTTTATATTGCGATAAGAGATCAGTGGGAAATTATCCTATAGACAAGAGTATAGAAATATCATGTCTCTTTTGATACTAAATTAAGTCTAAACTATTGTGCACCAAGTAGATCTTTCGACTGGTCCATCATTTCTTCCCCTATATCTATTTTGGATAGGTAGTTAGGCCCTTGATTGTGCTTGCTTGATTTCACCATTATTTTAAAGTCAAATTCTTTAAAAAGAAGTAGCCACCTACATATTTGGCCTTGTATGATGGGTCTATTTAGTAAGTACTTTAGAGGTTCATGGTCTATAAATAAAGTAAAGGGTGTTGACAATAGATAGTGTCTAAATTTCTAGAGTGCATAAACCATAGCTAGGGCCTCTCGTTTGTTAGTAGTATAATTTTTCTCTACTTTGGGTAATTTCTACTTACAAATGTTATGGGATGATCCTTGTTTCCTTTGGGTTGAGCTAATACTGCTCCTATTGCAATTATAGATGCATCTACATGTACATGAAATGGTGTATTCCAATTTGAAAAGATTAGGATAGGGGCCTCCAAAATTTTGTGTTTGAATGTGTTAAATGCTATTTGTCTCTCTTCATTCCATTCAATATTCATATTGGTTTTTTCTTTTGTAATTCTTCCAATGGTAAATCTATTCCAACATAGCCTTTAATAAAATTGTGGTGGTAACTAGTGTAACCTAAGAAATTTTTGACTCTTGGAGCTGATTTGGGAGGTGATAGTGTCATAATTAAGGTAACTTTCATAGGGTCAACATCATCCCCACAAATAGGAGAGATAGGAGGGGGTGTAAGTTTAAGGCAAGCATCAACATTTTCCCTTTCTTGCACTAAGAGACTGTCATAACTAGGAAATGTATTGAATGAATGACTAACGTGCTTATTGACTAAATTTTTCTTTGTAAACTTGGAAAAGATAGATACCAATATTTGTGAAAAGAAAACTTAAACTAGAAAGATACTTAAAATGCCACATAATGACCTAGAATGAGATGTGTAGATACAATTTTCAAATTCCAAACAAGGAATTTACTTATTACAGTATGCAACAATCTAAAAATTTGAAATGTTGTAAATACAAATTTGGAATTAAGCAATGCATGAAATGAACTTATTTAAGATAGATCTAGTGAAATGATGGTAACAAAAACTCAACCAACTAAAACAGATAACTAATGACAACAAACAAAAGTGCAGAAACAAGGTTTTCAATGCTATAAAATGTAGTTTCAAGGCTGATCTGGGACTAATTCGCCCAGAGGGGCATATGAGTCCCAGTTAGGGTTTTTCAGGGGTTCAAGTGCTAGAAAATGCACAACATAGAAAAACTAGAAAGTAGGTAAAACAACCTATACTGGGACTGAATTGCCCAAAGGGGTGTGAGTCCTAGTTTAGGGTTTTTGTACCATTTTCAGTAAATTTTGTGTTGTTTCTAAATTTTTTATCTTGTATGATGTCTACACTATTTTTAATTGCATAATTTTAGTGAATTTTAATGATCTAAGGTGTAAAAATGCAACCTATATGCACTTTCACTAATGCAAGAATTAGAAACCCTAGATGCCAAGTAACTAAAGCAAACCCTAATGCAATATTAATGCAAGATAGATCTAGGATGATAATGTACTCCAAATAAAAATTAAGATGTTATAAATGTAGGTTCACCAAAATGAAACGTTGAATTTTGTTTGCTTCTATGCTTAGGAGATAGAGTAATAATCTTCTTCACTCTCATTCAAGGAAAATCCTAGAGATCTCAATCTAAAGTATGCAAAGGAGAAAGAGATCTTGCAATAGGGATATCCTACGTTCTAATTATAAACTAAAGAGGGGTTCACCACCAAGCTAGGGTTTGGAAAGACTAATGAAATGCAATACCTAATGTTTAAACCTAATGCAATGTAATACTTCGCTAAATGACCTAGAAAAGAATGTAAAATAGAACAGAAAGTTGAGAGATGAAGGGTATGCACTTGGAAACTTGTGGAAGCCTGAATGGAGACTTGAAATGCAAATAAAACTAATTTTAATGCTAATTTGGACTCATATGCTAGGTTGGGAGATTTAGTCCCAAATTAGGGTTTTTGGGCAGGAACAAAAAATTGGTAGAGATATGACAAACTCCTGAAATCTACAAATTTGCCTATACTGGGACTCATACGCCGGAAGTGGTGTATCAATCCATTTAGGGTTTTCTAGAAATTCAAAGTTTGAATCTCTCTTCACTGTATACTCTAACCTTTCCACCTAATTTTTGGATCCAAAACTCTGATTTGCAACCTGTAGATGTTTTCCATTGTTCTCCAATGCAAGGTGACAACTTTGACAACTTTGAACACTTGAAAAATTTCTCCAAACTTGCTCTTCAATGTGTCTTCAAAGTAGATCTGCAAATCACACACTAAAGAGAGGAAAACTTGTTGATTGTTAGGAAATGGGGGTCAAACCCCTTTTAGTTAATTAAACCAAATGATGAAATAATGAAACAAAATCACAAAATATGAAATATGAAATGATGATACCTTGAATGATGTATTGATATGTAATTCAACAATCTAACATGAAGTGGCCATGTAGAGTGTATATCTTGATCTTGAATTGGATATGAAACAATGGTTGACTTGTATCTTCAATTCTACATTACAACACTAGCTCAACAACATGTTTGATGCTTAATGATCTTGACTTGATGATGGATCTTGAATTGTTGCAACAAATGATAAATAAATTTTCCCTTGAATGCATTAGAAATGCTCTTGAATTCTCTTGTGAAGTCTTGTAAACTCTTGTAATCATAAACTTGTTATTAGGAATGCTCTCTTGAAAGTCTTAGGTGAAAAAGAGTGAAATAACTTTGTATTTATACTTGTTTATGCCAAATTTCCCAAAATTACAACACTACAAGCTGACATTAGATCTAGGAGGATAAAATCCTGCCAAGAATTTGATTTAAATTTAATTTTGGGTCACACAGGACTCATATACTAGAAGTGACATATGAGTCCCATTAGGCTTATCTATGGGACACATTTTTCAAAAATGTAGAATGATGTAAAATAAGGATCAGGCCCCCGAAGCTTAGGTGGGACTCATACGCCCAAAGTGGCGTATGAGTCCTAGATCACTAAATCTAGGCCACACAACCTAAAAAAATGAATTATAATTGGATGTTGGTTTATGTCAGGATTATCCTTAGAAAAATGCATTAATTAAGGCTTGTAGATGCAAAATTAGCCCAATTAAGGCATAAAGAAGCCCAATTTATTAATGAAACCCTAGATTAATGTGAAATTGTGGTACAAAACTTTACAATACCCTAAATAAGGCATAATTAAGTTCATTTAGTTTACAATGGCCCGAAACTTAATGTGAAGGTGTAAATAAATACTCTACAACATTAAATTAAGGCAAAACTAGGTCAACTTAGCTTAAAAGGGCCCTAAATCCAATGTGAATGTAGAAAATACATTTCAACACTAGATTAAGGCAACATTAGGTCTATTTTAATGTTAACCATTCCCAGATTAAGTGTGAAAATGTAAGTTACGGTGACATTTTTCTACACTACATTTAGCCCCAACTTTAGTGAGAGGAGGAACTTTCTTTAAACTCACACTAAAGTAGACATTCAAGAGTGGTCCAATTGTACTGATGCAGATGGTCTAGGATAAAAAAGATCAAAGGAGGTGGTCAATGCCCCAGGATCCAAGATCTCACGTCAAACCAACATAAGCACAAAGGGACACACACAAGGTGTATGATATGGAACAAAACAAGATATGTAAACCTGCAATGTCAAAAAGAAAGAAAAACAAAAATAAGAAAAAATAAAAAGAGGTGGATCAAGCCTCGACCATTTTTCCCACACATTGTGGATTAGATCTAAGCTATTTTTCCAAAATGCACTCTCACTATGAGGCAACACAACTTTATGCTATTCGTTGGGTGATTATTCAAAGGGATGGATTAGTGAGAAATTCATGCCTCTTTGTCAACTTCTCACTATACGATGAGAAAGGCATGCCCACGTTTAGGCTTCTCATAATATGTCAACCATACCAAAGTTATACCTCCTGATAAATTTGACAAGGTTCCACATAATAATGAACTTCAAGCTTCATGAGGCAAGCATAGTTTCATATGCTTGAAACTCATGAACAAACAAGATGTCTCCATAGGCAAGCAAAGTGTGTTATGCAAGGTAGCCATATAACTGATATTGTAAATGCAACATAATCTAAGGTGCATTGAAAGGGATTTTTCTTAGTTCATGCAAGGTCTCTTCTTAGGGAACATTATGTCGAATGCCTCTAAGAGAGGACAAGTCAAAGAAATATCATGCTCTCAAAAGATATCTAGCCCAATGACACCACCAAGAAAAGAATGCATCGCAAGAAAAAAGAAAGTAATAAAATGAAACATGAGTGTCGATGTATGCCCCTACTTTAAAGTGATTGCTAGCACCATTGCTATGAGCAATTACATTAAAGTAGAAGAAGACATGAGAGCCTATTTGGCAAGCCCTATGCCAAGTCATATGTTTCCAATAAGCTACGTCATGAAAAGTGAAGGGGTTGCCACAAAAATATATAGCTTAGTATGTCACATGTGAGCCATCTTAAGGAATGTCATCCACATCCCAATTTTTCTCTTATATATACATGAAAGGTGAACAAATAGCGAAAAGAGACAACAAAAAGTGACATACAACGACAAGGCTACCTAACCCCTTGCCCCCACTTAGTGCAGGACAAGGATGAGCTGAAATGATTGATGAGAAATATGCTAGAGTGAAAATCAATATCAATTAGAGGAATTGGGTTTCCCAACATAAGGACAAGCACCACACTCCTTAAGATGTTGAATTTTGTTACTCAAAGCCTTACATTCATTTGTAGAATGACCATGAACTCTATGATATGCACAAAATGAAATCTTGTAGTAAAATTTCTTTCGTGTTCTTGGAGGAGTCTCGACAAGATACCCTCTTGATCAATGGTAGAATGTGTTCCTTTATTTTGTGACAAATATGTCTTTTTCTTAGTACAAGGTGTCATACTTATGCAAGACTCTTTAGATTGTAATATTTTGTACTCTCCTTTATAGGAGTGTGTAAAATCTATCAAATTCAAATCATAAGTTTTTTGTGTGATGACATTAATGTTAAGCGAGGACTTCTCTATTTATTTCAAAGGATAACAATCAAGACCACTAGTGTCTATCAATTCAAGATGCACTACTATTAAAGTTGAATTAGAAGAATCTTTTGTAAGAGTGATGATATTGAGAAAAGACTTATTTGTTTCTTTCGAGGGACAATAACCAAGACCATTAGTATTTTCTTGCATGTGAGGCTCTATAGGGACGTGGATACCTTGTTCTCTAGTACCACATCCTTTTCCACTATATCCTAGTTGTTTCATAATTTCATAACCTCTTTCGTAAATATTTTTCATTTTTTTAGGATTCAAAGGTTGTTGATAGTCAGTTTTGCCAAAGTTTGTTGTGTAATTTGCTTCTTTTTCTAAAGTAGTTGAGGTGGATGCTTTCGAAGGGTCTTCCAAATTTTGTGTTGATGTTCCTTCTTTTCCTTTTCCATTTCTAGAGTCTTTGTTTATGATATTGTATTCTCCCATGAATGTTGGTTCAAAATCTAAGGAACCCCAATAATCTTTTAATAGCTTCATGATTTCCTCAATATATTTTTCTTTGTCTTTTTGTTGCACGGGTTCTACTTGTGTAGTTGGTGTTAATGTTTTCAAAGGATTTTCCTTTCCTTTCTCAATGTTTAAACAACTATTTGGGTTAGGGTCAGCTTCAAGTGTGTACACTTTGTTGTTGTAGACATACTTCATTACACAATGAAGAGTAGAAGGCACCCAATTCATTTCATGAATCCACGGTCTTCCTAAAGGGAGATTATATGAAAGATTGCAAGGCATAACATGGATTAGTGTTTCTAATGTGGCCTTTCCACCTGTAATAGGCAAAGTGATCACACCAAGTGGTTGTTTTCGTATATTGTCAAATCCCTTAATAGATAAAGAGTTAGGTTGAATTTTTGATTTATCCATGTCAAACTTATCCAAAAGGGATACACTACACACATTAAGCACAGAGCCATTGTCGACAAGGACTCTTTTTATTCCCAACCTATTATGTATAGCTATTATCATAAAAGGATCATTTTTTTTTTGCACTTCCAAAAGAGGGGGCTCACTTTGGTGGAAAATAATATCAACATGTATTCCTTGAATCAGGGTTGCTATGCCATTTGGTTGTGCATTAGAAGGGATAGGAACTTATTGTAAGGCATTTTGAATCATGTTATGATGATGAGGGGAGGCTTGAATAAGGTCCCATAATGATATGTTAGCAAGAGTGTTATTAAGTTGTTCAATAAGATCATACTCCTTTCCACTTTGTGAAGAAAATGAGGACCTGGTAAGATAAAATTAGGTAATGGGAGGGATGTTGAAGGTGTTTGTCTTGGTTGTGGATTGTTTCTAGTGTTATATGTATGAGCAACAATATTATAACTCAATTGTTGTGAAACATTATTCTTAGGTGGGTAAAGGATAAGTTTGGGTTTGTTTTGAGTTTGAGGTTTGTGTGAAGGTGAGTAAAGAATTAGAGGGTTCAAAGGATGTCCCATAGGGTATATAGGAGGTCCATTAATCAAGGGGGACCTAACAGAAACTTGTGCATTCATAACCTCAGTGGTCTTGGTTTGATGTATTTCTAATAAAGGGCAATCTAGTGCCATCTTTTCACCATCATCTAAGGAAGTTGAAATGATGTCATTTTCTCCCACCATGATATCTTCCCTAGTGGGAGAGTTTTTATGAGAACTACAAAATAGATGTTCATGAAATTCAAAGGTTGGATCTTCTAAATTGACTTCATCACAAGTAAGGGAGTTATCCATGGCTGGATTGACTTATTCAATGAGGTTTTCCCTAGGTGAAGAGAGAACTAAGATTCTCATGACTTTCATCAATCAAAGTATCTTCTTCACAACTAGGAGAGATACTAGGAGAAGAACAAGTGTGATTTTAATGATCATTTATGATTTCATTCCTTTGTCCCCTAATGTCTTCCAAAATAGGACAGGTTGGGTAAGGAACATAAAGAGGGTTGTTATAGACATTAAAGATTTTATCATCTAACACCAACCTATTGTCCTCACTTTTAATTGCATCCTCTTTCACTAAAACATTCTCACGAGCAAAAGATGAATGGAAACTAGGTAGGGTTATGTTTAGGAATGTGTCTTTGATCTCATTCTCTTGTGCTATAATATCTTCCCAAGGGGGAGGAGGAGAAGGACAAGCAAGACTTTCATGATTCTCAACGATTGCATCTTCTTTCACCAAGATACCTTCATCACTAAAAGGAGAGGTATCTGGAGAAGAAAAATTATGATTTTCATGGTTATCTATACTTGCAACCTATTCTATTACATCATCCCCACAAATAGGAGAGATAGGAGGGGGTGTAAGTTTAAGACAAGCGTCAACATTTTCACTTTCTTGCACTAAGAGACTCTCATAACTAGGAAATGTATTGAATGAATGACTAATGTGCTTATTGACTAAATTTTTATTTGCAAACTTGGAAAATATAGATACCAACATTTGTGAAAAGAAAACTTAAACTAGAAAGATACTTAAAATGCCACACAATGACCTAGAATGAGATGTATAGATGCAATTTTTAGATTCCAAACAAGGCAATTTATTGATTACAATATGCAACAATCTGAAAATGAAATGTTGTAAATGCAAATTTGGAATTAAGAAATGCATAAAATGAACTTATTTAAGCTAGATCTAGTGAAATTCATGTAATAAAAACTCAACCAACTGAAATAGATAACTAATGATAGCAAACAAAAGTGCAGAAACAAGATTTTCAATGCTGTAAAAGGTAGTTTCAGGGCTAATCTGGGACTAATTCGCCCAGAGGGGCATATGAGTCCTAGTCAGGGCTTTTTAGGGGTTCAAGTGCTAGAAAATGCACAACATAGAAATACTAGAAAGTAGGTAAAACAACCTATACTGGGACCAAATTTCCTAGAGGGGTGTATGAGTCCTAGTTTAGGGTTTTTGCACCATTTTCAACAAATTTTGTGTTGTTTCTAATGTTTTTAACTTGTATGATATCTAGACTATTTTCAATTGTAGAATTTTAGTGAAATTTAATGATCTAAGGTGTAAAAATGCAACCTATATGCACTTTCACTAATGCAAGAATTAGAAACCCTAGATGCCAATTGACTAAAGCAAACCCTAATGCAATGCTAATGCAAGCTAGATCTAGGATGATAATGCACTCCAAATCAAAATTAAGATGTTCTAAATGCAATTTCACCAAAATGAAAGGTTGAATTTTTTTTGCTTCTATGGTTAGGAGATAGAGTAACAATCTTCTTCACTCTCATTCAAGGAAAACCCTAGAGATCTCAATCTAAAGTATGCAAAGGAGAAAGATATCTTGTAATAGGGTTGTCCTAGGGTTGGCTTATAAAATAAAGAGGGGTTCACCACCAATCAAGGGCTTGGAAAGACTAATGAAATTCAAGACCTAATGTTTAAACCTAATGCAATGCAATATTTCACTAAATGACCTAGAAAAGCATGTAAAATAGAACAAAAAGCTAAGAGATGAAGGGTATGCACCTGGAAACCTGTGGAAGCCTGAATGGAGAATTGAAATGCTGAAAACATTGATTTTAATGCTAACTAGTACTCATACACCAAGCTGGGGGATTTAGTCCCAAATTAGGGTTTTTGGGAAGGAACATAAATCTGGAAAAGATATGACTGAAACTCCTAAAATCTGCAAATTTGTCTATATTGGGACTTATATGCCAAAAGTGGTGTATCAGTCTAGTTAGGGTTTTCTAGAAATTCAAAGTATGAATATGCTCTTTAATGTCTACTTTGACCTTTCCACCTGATTTTAAGATTTGAAACTCTGATTTGCAACCTGTAGATGTCTTCTAATGTTCTCCAATGCAAGGTGACAGCTTTGAAAACTTTGAACACTTGAAAAATCTCTCCAAAATTTCTCTTCAATGTGTCTTCAACCAAGATCTGCAAATCACACACTAAAGAGAGGAAAACTTTTTGATTTTTTAGGAAATAGGGGTTTTCCTTGGTCAAACCCCTTTTAGGTAATTAAACCAAATGATGAAACAATGAAATAGAATCATGAAAAATGAAATATGCAATGATGATAGCTTAAATAATATCTTGAGATGTAATTCAACAATCTAACATGAAGTGGCCATGTAGAGTGTATATCTTGATCTTGAATTGGATATGAAACAATGCTTGACTTGGATCTTTAATGCTACATTACAACACTAACTCAACATGCTTGATGCTTAATGATCTTGACTTGATGATGGATCTTGAATTGCTGAACAAATAATGAAGAAATCTTCCCTTGAATGCATCTGAAATGCTCTTGAATTCTCTTGTGAAGTCTTGTAAACTCTTGTAATCATAAACTTGCTATTAGGAATGCTCTCTTGAAAGCCTTAGGTGAAAATGAGTGAAATAACTTTGTATTTATACTTGTTTATGCCAAATTTCCCAAAATTACAACACTACAAGCCGCCATTAGATCTAGGAGGATAAAATCCTGCCAAGAATTTGAATTAAATTTAATTTTGGGCCACACATGACTCATATGCTAGAAGTGGCATATGAATCCCATTAGGTTTAACTATGGAACACATCTTTCAAAAATTCTTAAAATGATGTAAAATCAAGATCAAGGCCCCGAAACTTAGGTGGGACTCATACGCCCAAAGTGGTGTATGAGTCCCAAATCACTAAATTTGGGCCACACAACCTAAAAAAACCTGAATTATGATTGGATGTTAGTTTATGTCGAGATTATTCTCAAAAAGATGCATTAATTAAGGCTTGTGGATGCAAAATTAGTCCAATTAAGACATAAAGAAGCCCAACTTATTAATGAAACCCTAGATTAATGTGAAAGTGTGGTACAACACTTTACAACACCCTAAATAAGGCATAATTAAGTTCATTTAGTTTATAAGGGCCCAAAACTTAATGTGAAGGTGTAAATAAATACACTTTACAACATTAAATTAAGGAAAAACTAGGTCAATTTAGCTTAAAAGGGCCCTAAATCCAATGTGAATGTAGAAAATACATTACAACACTAGATCATGGTGACATTAGGTCCATTTTAATGTTAACCATTCCTAGATTAAGTGTGAATATGTAAATGACAACATTTTTCTACACTACAATTAGTTGTGTCTAGTTTGAATATTATCTCCTTCATTTTGACTAGTGTGGTATGTATATGTTCACCCTTGCTGTGAAAAGAAAAGGTTTTTATAAATTCCATTGTATTTTTTATCTAATACTTCATTTCTCCTTGCCGTTCTTGGTTTATGTACCAATTATGTGAAATTGGTGTTAGGGTCCAGTAGAATAAGTGTATGTATAATCATTCATCATACTCATTCCTTGTTTTCCATGTAGTGATACAAGTGGTTAAATGGTCCTCCAGTAAGATATTTCCATTGTATTTGGATATCTCCCTGTATTCTTCTTCTGGTAGGTATCTTTTTATTAAAATTTTGAATATTTCCCATTTGGTCAATTGGTCTTTGTGTGTGTGTTGTGCCAACTCGTGGCATTGAAAATGATTGTGTGTTGTAATATGTCAAGTCTCAATTCTTTAGTATGGAAAATTTGTTCTATTTGTGTAATAAATGATAATATATCGTCTACTCTTGAATACTTGGGAAATTTGATATGTAAAATACTATGAGATATGTGATTTATTTAGCAAAATGTTTTAGTTGCATCTACTATACTATCTTTTGAGTAGTCGCAAAGATTTTACAATAGGTTATCCATAGTTGTGGTAGAATGCATAGCATTATCCGATGTACTCCTAATCATGAATACTCTATGAAATACAATAATCTTGTGGGAATAAATTTTTTATTCTTCTTGCATCCATGCATCTAATACATCCTCACTATCTATACTATACTCACTAGTTTCTATTTCAGCTTCTCCTTTTGAATTTGGCTCTTCAACAGCTTCATTTGGTGTAATTGTGAGATAGTGTAGAGGCTTTTGTTCTCAGGTTCATTATATTCTTCCATGTTTACTTTCTCTGTATATGATCGTTTTGAGGTTTGTCCTAATGGAATATGGATGATTTTGTTTTTGTCAGAAAATGATATCTCTTCTTTCCTCAAGTCATCAATGCCATTTGTATTGACAAACCATCTAGTCCCAGTAATGTGCTAAATGAATTAAATGTTTCTTTGATGAAAACTAGCTCAAAATATATAATTTTTGTGACTCCTTTCATGCTTGTATTTATACTTGTTTCCAAGTTCCCAATATTTTCATTCTCATGCTACCTGTTAGACTATATTATAGGGTGTTTGTTCAAGCGTAGGTTTGTCTATTTTTTCCCATACCCTTTTTGGGAGCATATTTATATCAGCTCCTAAGTCTACCATCACATTTTTTATTTTCTTATGATCTATGCAGATCATAATCATAATGGGTCTTGTCCTCCACTATCTATCATTTTCCCCTATTTTTCTTATTTGTGGTGCTTTGTTCTATTTATTCCAATATTTTTCAGATTTATTTTAGTTTCTCTAGTAGGTTGGAATTTTGGGACATTTTTTATTAGTTATTTCAATATTCCCACCTCTTATTCATAAAAATAGTCATTCTATTCCACCTCTTTGTATTGTTCAGTTGTGACAATTTTCTTTGTTTGTTCTATGATTTGGTCATGTTGTTTCTTAGTTGGGTCGAATTCTTCCTCATTTGTGGTGGATTATTCTTCTATAGTTTTGATTAAGGGGGAAAAGCAAGTTTTGAATGGACCCGAAACCATAGGTTTTGAATGGACCCAAAACCATTTACAAACAGGTTTTGATAGGGACCTGGAACCCACACAAAGAAGAATAGGCTACACAATGAATTAGCATAGACAACCAGCAGCGAACCAACAATAGATCAAAAGAAAATCAACAAGACTACCTAGATCTACTCGAAACAAAAGGTTTTGATGGGAACCTCCAACCCAAAACAACTAGGACTTACAAGGGAACTTGAAACAAAGAACCACCTAAGACGGTCAGGCAACCATCAACCTAAATCAACAAGGCTACAACAAACCACTTACCAACACTAACCAATAGCGAAAAACCAGGAATAGTCAGGAAACCATCAACCAAAAACTTCTAGTAAGTAGCACACCACTTGGTAGCATTATCCAATGAAACCAAAACCACCACCTCAATAGGAGAGTTAGGAATAAAAAAGAAACACTAAAAAATCTCAACACAACCACCACACTAGTCAACCCACAACAACAACCCAACCTCCACCTCAAAAGGAAGGGGCTCCCCTCTATATGAGAGGAGGAAGTGGAGCCCAAAACCATAGAAAAAAGACCTTCCCATGATCCACAACCCACCTCTTCACCTCAATAGAAGAGGGCTTCACCTCCAAAGAAGCAGTCTCCACCTCCAAAGAAGACCCTAGCTGAAAAACATAGGCATGAAGCATCTACATCCATAGAAAAGAGCACCAAACCCTCCTCTGGAAAAGAGTAAGACTGGAGAAGAGAGAAAAATAGAGCACTCCTCCATGATCAACACAATCCCAATCTGGATCATAGTCACAAGGCCCCAAAATTCCAATAGAAAACCAACCAGCCAACCCCGAGTAGCACAAGAAAACCCACCACTCAGAGCCAACCAAAATTAGCAACCCAAGAGAAACTTGGCAGCTACCAAGACCAGTAGCCACTTTAGCTAGCCAAGAAGCCAAAACAACAAAAGGAAAAGGGGGACTGAAAAGAGAAGGAACAGGCAAGGAAAGCCAACAAGCAGAGAGAGTAGAGAGCTGACAAGACAATGAATAACAACCTCCAACCCTACATGCCAGTCAGGGTTTGAAACATTCCAAAAACTCACTACAAATAGCACCACCAGAGGCTGACCGACAACCACAACTCTAAACAAAGAAAGCACCCCCACAGAAGCAAAAAACTACACCAAAACAAAGAACAAGGGACCACAAAGAGCAAGGGAGAAGTAAGGAAAACCTCCAAATAGAATGAGCAAAAAGCTGACAAGACATTAAAAAACAACCTCTAACCCTACACGTGGATCAAGGTCTGAAACATGCCAAGAACTTTTCACAAATAGCTCCACCAGAGGAAGGCCAAAAACCATAACCCCAAGCAAAAAAACACCCTCACAGAGGCAAAAGAGCCCTAGAAAAGCCAGAGAGAGCTAGGGAAACCAATAGAAGGAGAAAGAGGAGAGGAAGCACCACAATACAAAACCACTTCCAACCTTACTTGTCAGTCAGGGTCTGAGAAAAGGCCACCAAACTCAACCAACAAACCCCCAACAAGAACACCCATCACCTCACCCAGCCCCGCACAAACAAAGACAAGAGACCCCTGTACGAAGAACATCCTCCACCCAACAAAGGAAGGGATTCCATCAAAAACCACACTCCACGAGCAGCAACGGGGAAAAAGAGATAAGCACCAGGCATAAAAAATCCCATCGACAACTCTCTTCACAACCACATCTATCAGAATAGAGGCACAACCCAGAAGGAGAGCCTCCTCCAACCATAGACAACAAATGGTGCCTAGAGAACACACTAAAGAAATCCCTCCACAACAAAGCTTAAGGGAAATTCCAACCACTGTAGAGAGATCAACCACATATGCGAGCAACCACTCCACACACACAACTGAAGCCCCACAACAACACAGACCCATCCTCATCCCACAAGGACCACAAAAATAGGAGACACACAGTGCAAAAGTACAAAAGATGTAACAAATAGGCCACCTCCGCACCACAAAGCAACCCCCAATCCCTCCCATCATCCTCATCATTGTCTTCGCCCTCTTCATTAGTGTCCTCTACAGATTCCAAATTTTGTGCTAAGTGCACACTCCTGCCCAGCGCAACGGCCATTTCATTTCAAGCAATGGCTTATTATTCTTCTATAGTTACATGTCTACTATTTTTGGTATTTGTTCCTTGTCTAGTAACTAATTCTTCTTTTTTTTTCTTTTTATTTTTTATTTGGATTCAGGTCTAATGTTCGTCTTCAATGTTAATAGTTTTAGTAGAGTCAATGTAAAAAAAAAAATCTTTTTGGTATCTCATAGTTTCCTTTGACTCTTTTTGTATTTTCGTTAACAACCTTTCTCCTCTAAGTTTATTTATATTTTGAAGGTCATCACTTTTTGATTGTGGTGTCACATTCTTATAATAGGTCTAGGGTTTTTTATAATTAAAAATGTCATGCCTAGTGCTTCCACAAAATCCACAAGGCTTATAATTATAACCCTAGTAAGATAATACATGAGATACATATTTTCCTCATGAAGGATTAGAAAATCAACATTGTTTGTATCGAAATTGTATTTCACATAGTTGAAATTTTAACAATTTTAGTCATACTTCAAATATCTTGACTCTATGACTTCTCATTGTGTGCAAGGAAAATTATGATTCAAGTAAATGGAATTTACAATAAAGACCAAACAAACACAAAATTCAAAGAAACAATTAGATTAGGGAAAAAGAGAGCTCAAACCTCCATATATTTCGATGAACACTTGGTTATGTTGTAGCCCTCGATGTGTAGATCTCCCCTGGTTGATCGATTTGGATGTGTGCTCAACAAAAATTTGGCAACATAACAACTACTGAATTTCTCAAAGTTGTAATATCTTCCAAAATGGCTTATTTTTTGGCATAATATGAAGATAGGAGTGAGGGATGGAGGGCTAGGATTGATTGGAAGAATATCAAGGGTTAGGTATGGTTGAGACGTCTCAACTCATGAGATGTTGCCAAATGAAATCATGAGAGGAGATGTGAGGGAGATGATATCTCAAGTCCCAGGATTGTGAAAAGTGTCACAATGAGAGGGCTTAAGAGGGAGATGGTACCTCAAAAGGTACTATGGGAATATAGGGAGGACTAAGGTCATAAAGGCCTTTCTTGTAATACATTCCCAATGTATGACAAGGAGGGGAGTAAAGGAATTTAAAATTCCTTTGGGTACTTTTGGAAGCAAGACTCATGTGCCTAAGGGACATGGGGTCTTTCCCAAAAGGGAAATATTAATGAGGGAAGTGGCTAGGTGGATAGGCAATAAATGGAAAGGGATTAACCCTTTCCTAATCCTAGGATTAGGAATATGCAAATGATTAGGGGAGGGATTGGGTGAAGATTACGACTAAGGATAGGTGATTAGTGGACAAGTGGGAAAATATGGAAAATGGGACATTTGGAGAGAGAAAAGGGGAATTAAATATTTTTTATTTAATTCATGGGAGGAGGTGTGATAACTAAATTAAATAAATATATTTATTAATTTAGGGAAGGAAAGGGGGTAAAGGTAAGGTAAGTAATTAAATTGATTAATTACTTTAGGAATTTAGATGAATTAGGGGATAAATGGCCAATAGTAATTAAATAAATAAAATAGTATTTAATTATTGCATATGAAGGGAAATTAGATGAGATATAAGATAAAATTGGTCCCAAACACAAGTGGTCAATTTTAGGTGTCTACACTCATGTAGTTCTTCAACTATGGATTGTTGCACCACTTCTTCCAAAGATGGACTTGATATGGGAACTTTGAAAGGTTGGAAATTATTGGGATCTTTTTTTCTTCTTTTTTCTAAGTATTGTTTTATTTTCTTTCAAGATATTTTTCTTTCTCATGTCTAATATCACCAATTTCTTTTTCATATGTACTTTTTCCTCTTTGTTAAGGTCTTGGGGTTGAAATTTTTTCTTATGATTGGGAAAAAACCATAGAATTTTTCCAAGAATTGTGCTTCCTTTATTAAATCACCAATAACCTCAATGATTAGATTTTATTTGAGTGATAGTATAGAGAAATATATTTGTTTCATTTTCTTTTCTTGTAGGAAGCCAATTTTCTAACACTTTTGGATTTTTCATGAGTATCTTTTGGTATTCACCTTCAATAGATCTTCCAACATCCATTTTAGGGGAGGTACCTTCAAATTTATAAAAATCAAATGCACAAGGTACTTTGATTCTTAGTAGAGTCATAAAAAATTGTTGGTAAATAATCTTGTCAATGTGCTTTCTTTTTCAATTTTCCCAATGGACAACAATAAAAAAAAATAATATTTGATAGATCATCATTGAAGGAATGATCTTCCTCTACTTCTAAGAGGGGTAGCTCCCTTAGGTAATTGAATATTTTTAATATTTTATCATAATTTTTCCTCTTCACAAAAAAATTAAAATTTGTAACCAAGATAAAATAAATGATTATTAGTGGGCAGTTGGGTGGGCTCCCCCCAGCCCCTCTTTTGGCCACTCGAATTCCTGGGTGGGCATGAGGTGGCTTTGGGACGGTTTTGGTGCTTGCGGAGGTGGCATTGCCATGTCATCCTTTGGCCTCTCTAAATTTCCGTGGGGTGGAGTTGGTTTTTTTAAAGTATTTTGCTCTTGAAAATCGTGGAGCCTTTGGTGTTCGACAGGGGGAATGTATGGCTATGCATTCAAGGCACCGTCTGTGTGACACGTCGGGTACAAAAATCATAGAAATGACAGTTGAAGGGTCAAGTGGCGTCTTACTTCATTCAAAGTGATTATGGTTTGTAGGCGGAAGGACTGAGCCCATAGCAAATCTTCATGGCAAGGACAAGATGATCGGCCCGCCATTATTCAGTTTCGTGTGGGGAGGCCTGACTGATCCTCTCGCGGGTCTATTAATGGATCCGTTGATATCATTTTTAATGCTTTGTCTTTGAATTTTGGCATTGTCTTTTGTTTCTGTGCAGGGAACGACTGTCAATGCTCTGCAAATGGAGAGGACGACAAAGTCAAAATTCATCATCCACATTTCAGTGGAAGGTTTGGAAAGCTTTGGGGTTGACACACCAATCTCTCTGGTGGCTACGGAGAGGCAGATTGCCTTTCGAGAAGTTACGAACCAAAGATTAAAGAGAATTTTGTCCGAGGATGATCCGGTGTCGTTGGTTGCGGTCAAAATGATCCTTGGTAAAGAACACCTGGAAAGAAAGGAGTATGCTAGAGATAATGCCCATATCTCCTCTCGATTTCTTGCAGTGCTTTTGGACTTGGAGACCCCAAAAGCGGTGGCTAAGGAGATGTTGGTGCGCTTGTTCTGTGACGACTTGCTCGGTGGACTTGAGGAAACAATGAAGGCGGCCTTCATAGGCAAAGGCATTCTGTGCCCGGCTGACTTGGCTCTCCTATGGGACACGGAGGACGCTGTTAAATTTTATCCTTTTCTCTTAGACCTCAAAGGGCCTGCATTGTCGAGGCACAGAAAGATTGCAGATGTGGCTGTGGATTTCTTGAAGCGAAAGTTGAAGATGGTGCCAGTGGAGGGGTTGGAGTGGATGGAAGGTTTTGTAAGGTTTTCTGAAATCAAAGGTTTCATGTGAGGGTTGGCCTCTGTGTTTGAAGCTTTTAAGTTTTATTGTTATTTACTGTCATTTCTGGTGGACTTCTGCACAAAATATTTTGTAAATCTCATCTTAAGTTGGTTGAGGGTCGGCCTTCGACTCTTTTTTTGTATCAATGGTTATCGCGGCTGGTCTTTTGTTGCTCGTAATGGGACTATTAAAATTGTTCAATCGTGTCCCAGATGGGTTGGTTTTTTGTTCGGCTGTGTGTTCAGGATGGACTTTCTTGCGTTGCAGATGATTGTATATTTCTTCAATATCAATTTATAAAAAACTACCTTGCGTATCAAAAAAAAAAGGATTATTAATAACACAAAGACTATTAATATTTTTAAAGTATAGGTAATATAGATCAATGCAATAAATATTTATAGATAAGAATTATAAAATATGATGATTGAAGAGTTATCAAAATGAGTGCAAATGCTTCAATTTATATATTTTTGATTGGTGAAATCAATAGGAAAGATGCATTGAATAAATGGAGGGTCAAGATTGAATGAAATGATGAAGGCTTAACCTTGTGACAAGTGTCACAAGAGGAAAGTGGGTGTAAGAGCAAGGTGTTCTCACACATGTGTGAGCACACATTGTGAAGAACATGAAAGAGATATGTCTATGACATGTGTAAGAGGTAGGGTGGCTTGGGAAAATGACATGTCTAAGAGGTAATGAGAGATATGCACACACATGTGTGAGCAAGGGGTAGGATAGGTAGTTTAGGACACTTGTCACATGATGAAAAGTTTAGATCTTTGATCCATGTAGGTGCATTTAATGGCTAGGATTTATTTATTTATTTAATTCATCCTTATCTCACCCTTAAATAAATAAATAAATATTAGTTAATTAATTAAAAAATATAATGGGGTACAATCAAGTGTGGTTGGGTATGGACATATTTAGATGTCTACATTTTTTCCCTCTTTGAGATGATGTTGTGACTAAGATAAGTAACACCTTTTCAAAGAAGAATACAATGTAGTGGGTAGGAAAGGATAATGACTAGTGGCATGATGCTCCAATCATTGGAAATGATAAGGAAGGATGAGGAGGAGGTATTGGTATGCCCCCTCGAGAGGACAGTCGGGTTCAATCAACATGGGTGTTCTTTCGAAATGGATGGAAGGACAAGAGGGTGAAGGATAAAAGGATAGAGGAAAAAAGCTAATGATGATAAAGATATGGATGGAGAGGGAGGATTCATGATCATCATGCTACAACAATATAAGCAACATAGATTTGATATTGTACTTGATGTTATGCACCAAAGTATAAGGACCTAGGATGAAAATGTGCCAAGTGCATGATCAAAAGGTCAAGTGGAAATATATGCCTTATAACACCATGATACCCTTATGGAAATATGATGCAAATATCATAATAAGCACAAACGATGATAGTACACACAAGTAACAAGAAAGCATACACAACAAGACAAAAAAACCAAGATGATTCTCCTAGTCAAGTTGAAAACCAATTTTATGATTGATTGATTGATGATAATGAGAATAACAAAGTTAATGATAAGAAAAATGCATACCTAAAGGATTATGTTATTAATGATAAGAAAAACACTTAGATTGGGAAGGAAACATCTCTATGATGATAATTGGATAAAGGGTCAATAGATTTTAGTTGATTTGGATCAAAATGATGGATTAATTTTAGATGATGAGCTAGATTGGAAGATTGGATTGCATGGATTGTGATTGATTTCATTTGGATGAATTGATTTGGGATGGTTAGATTGGAAGGATAGATGAAGGATAAATGGATGGAGGATAGGATGAGGGATATGGGATGAAGGATAGGATGATTAAGATAGAATATGTGAATGGATAGGATCGAATGACAAGGGAGAACCAAGATTTAGAATAAGGATAAAAGGGTGGAGGGATTTCTTATTTATGATATAGAAGGATTGAGTGGATGGAGAGTTATAGTAGATGAGTGTGTTAGAAATGAAATAAACGCCACTTCAATGGAAATCTAATTCAAATAATTTTTTGCAATCTTTTAAGTGTGCAATAACAATGAAGATTGTAACATGAAATTGAAACTATGCTTCACAGAGATGCAAAATCAAAAAAATTAACACATAACACAATGACACAGTGTTTATCATGGAGAAAAACCTTTCGGGTAAAAAACTCCACACAGGAAAGAGGCCCAATGTTTGTATTAATCTGCAAAAGATTATACAATATAACACCACCAATCTCTCCTTTAGTCTTCAATCTGACAACATTCCAGCAGCACCTAAGAACCTAAAATCTATATTGCAACAGAAAATTCATGTAAAATACTTATAGAAAATGTTTCCCCATCACCCAAGGCATCCACACTTTCTCTCCTCCAAGATTCCCACATGCAAGCATCAAAATGGCACCAACATGCAACTCCCAAGTGTCAAATTGTGACCCATCAAAATTTGGATGCCCATATATATCCAAGAAGGGCATATTACAACATATTATGACATGTCATAACCATCATAGTTACCTCCAACATGCATCCTATCCAAGATAGGTTCCTGGGGTTAAATATAGCAAATATACAACTAATATATTTGTCATATGTGTCATACAATCTTATAATCTTATGACAACTTGGAGCTGTCATAGATTCACTTACCAAACATTATGACAGTTGTCATACATGCCTAAAATAGTATATTCCTCAAGGGAAAATTCCTACCCTCATTTACTTTGATATTTTACAATTTCCAATAGTAAATGTCACTTCGTAATTACCTTCGGTGACTCAAAAATTATCCTTGTCAATGAAACTAGTATATCTCCTCATGGATAATTACAAATTACAAATAATAAATGGAATAAATACAATATTTGGATTTACAAGGTTAATGGCATCTTATTCCAACATTCTCCCACTTGACATTATACATTGTAAATCAACCCATAGGAAATCAAATGAAAAAATAATCAAGCACTAGAAACAAGGCCCATGGCCTCTCTATACCACATGAACTTCTTTGTGCTCATAGGTTTGGTCAATGTATCTACAACATTCTCCTGAGTGTCTATCTTCTTCAGCTCAATGTCTCCATTTGCAACCAACTCTCAAACAAAGTGATACTGAACATCAACATGCTTAGTCTGAGTATGATACATAGGATTCTTGGCCAAACAGATAGCACTCTAGCTATGACAACCAATCGAATGATCCTGCAATCAAATCCAATCCCTATACACAATCTCCCCAACCAAACTGTCTCCTTATAGACATGAGTAGCAACCATATAATCTACTTTTGTGGTGGAAAAAGAAAATCTAGGCTACCTCTTACTCATCCAACTCACTACACCTTCAAATAGAGTTAAAACTTAGCCTCTAGTGGACCTTTGACTATCCAAGTCACCTACCCAATCTACATCAACAAAACCCTGTATGTCCAAAGATTTATCAACACTAACCAAACAATGATCAAGAGTACTTGCAAGATATTTAAATACCCTCTTCGCATAATTCCAATGTTGCCTACTAAGGTTAGACATAAATCTGATCAAAACTCCCACTACTTGGGCAATATATGGTTTAGTGCAAACCATTGCATACACCAAACTCACTACAACACTAGCACATGGCACATTAGACATATCCTCAAAATTATCCTCAGTCTTTGGACACATATCTAATGAAAGCTTAGTACCAATGGGTAAAGGAACTCTAACTGGGTTATAGTCTTGCAAACTAAACCTCTACAAAATAGTATTCACATACTTACTTTGTGACAACCAAAGCTTTTTGTTACCTCTATCCCTCCTTATCTCCATTCCCAAAATATACCTTGTAGCACCAAGATCCTTCCTATCAAATGCACCTAAAATTTGGGCTTTAAGCTCACTAATCATACCCTTAGTATTGTTGAAAAATAACATGTCATCAACATACAAAGCAATAACCAGTATAGACTCATCAATGCAATGAATGTAAACACAATGATCCTCCTCGCTTGTAAGAAAACCCAATTTAAAAACAAATGAATCAAATTTTTGATACCACATTATGGGGGATTGTTTTAAACCATAGAGAGAAGGCCTCTTCAACCTACAAACCCAATGTTCTTTTCCTTTTACCTCAAAACCTGTAGGTTGTTGCATATATATTTCTTCTTAAAGATCTCCATGCAAGAATGTAGTCTTAACATCCATTTGCTCAATCTCCCAATCATAAGTTGTAGCAATGGATAAGAGAAATCTAATAGAAGTCAATTTAGCAACAAGAGAGAATATCTCACCAAAATCAACTCCCTATCTCTGGGAGTAGCCCTTGGCTACTATTCTAGCCTTGTACTTCTCCAATGATCCATTTGCTTCAAACTTCTTCTTGAAGACCGACTTACATGCTATGGCCTTTCTTCCTTTGGGAAAACAAATAAGATCCTAGGTTTTACAAGAGTCTAAGGCCATCATCTCCTCCTGCATTGCTAATTGCCAAGACTCAATATCATCTGCAAAAATAGCTTCCCTGTACATTCTAGGTTCATTGTTAGTACTCAATAAAGCATATGCACAAAAGAAATCTGGTGGGCTATACCTATCAACTAGATTTCGTTGTCCTATGGATCTCCTCAAGGGTGGAGTAAGAGACTCAACTGGTTCTTCTGCATGATCATTTGTACCAACTTCTTCTGTAACAATAGATTCATCTTCATCAGAATTACTTGAATCTTCTTCTTCTTCACCCTCCAATCCATCATTTTGTTCTTCCTAAGGTGCATCTTGATGCTCTAACTCAAAGTGCACCCTCTTTACCTTATCTTCTTTTTCTTTTGGCTGCTCAGGTTTAGAAATAGCTCTAAGTTCCCTAAAAATAACATCTCTAGAAAATATAATCTTGCATGTTAGTGAATTTCAAAGCTTATAACCTTTAACATTATCACCATATCCAATGAATGTAAACTTTTCATCTTTTGGATCCAACTTAGATCACTTTTCCTTAGGCACATGAACAAAATCCTCACAACCAAAAACCCTTAAATGTGATACTAAAGGTTTCATACCTATCCACACTTCATAAGGTGTCTAATCAAGAGCCTTACAAGGAGATCCATTTATCAAGTAGCAAGTAGTACACACAACCTCTACCCAAAATCATTTATCCAATTATGCATCACTCAACATACTTCTGGCCCTTTCCATAATTGTTTGGTTCATCCTTTCTGCAACGCCATTCTATTGTGGTGTATACGGAGTTGTATTTTGTCTGATTATACCTGATGCTTGCAAAACTCATCAAATTCCTTAGAGCAATATTCCCCTCCATTGTCAGATAATATTTCTATCCTTAAACTTGATTGGTTCTCTACTAAGACTTTGAATTCCTTAAAGTTAGTGAAAACTTTATATTTATGGTTCATAAAATAAATCCATGTATATATGGATACATCATCAGTGAAGGTGACAAAATAATGAGATTTTTTGATAGATTCAATATCCACAAGCCCAAACACATCCATATGAATAATTTATAACTTTTCTTTTGATCTATTGCTTCCTGAAGGAAATGATTTTCTATTTGTTTACCAAACACACAATGCTCAAAGAAATCAAAGTGCTCCTATTCTAACCGTCCAACAAATTTTTATTCTTAATAGTTTTTAATACATTATTGCTTGTGTGTCCCAATCTATGGTGCCACAACATACATGCATTTTTAGTACTGGCCTCAAATACATAGGAGGCATTACAAACTATAGTGGCTTGAAGCTTCAATAGGTTTTCCAATCTCTTCCCCTTTGCTACCACCAAGTTCCCTCTCACCAATCTACAACCATGCTTTTAAAAATTCACATGCATTCCCAAATCATTCGGCTTTGAAACAATTTTTTTTTTCTAGCTAATCCAGGAACATGATAAACTTCAGGGAGGGTTTTAATCCTCTCATCACTAAAACACAACAATACCTTGCCTTTCCCAACAATCGGATATGAAGAGTTGTCTCCAAGGTATATATTACCTCCATCATATTTTTCATATGTGGAGAACCATTCCTTATGCAGGGTCATATGGAACGAACATCCTGAGTCAACCAACCAGTGATCATTAGCAACAACATTACAAGTAGAAATTTAAACATCTTTACTTGCATTCGAGGACTTGTCAAAAGCACTCTCCCACTATTTCTTTGGGTTTTTGCACTCCTTTACATGTCCCCTTTTACCACATTTCTAACACTTAACTTTGTTCTTCTTTCCAGTAGTCTTAGACCGGACCTTGGACTTGTCCTTAGCCCCTTTCTGATCTCCTTTTGGTCCCCTTTCCTTAGATCTTCCCCTAACACTGAGAGCATCCCTTGAACTATCCAAACTCTTCTTCCTCAATTCTTGTGCCAATAAAACTACAACAAGGGCATCCAAATTTAGATTTGTGAGGTTAGCAATGATAGCAAGGATAACATTCTCCCAGTACTCAAGTAAAAAATAAAGAAGCAAGATACATTTATCTTCCTCATCTACTTCAACATCTACTGAGGCAAGTTGACTTGTCAACAAATTAAAAGAATTTAAATGCTCTGCAACTGGCTCACCCTCTTTCATTTTCAAAGAAACCAACTTTCATTTTAAATAAAGTTTATTTACCATACTCTTGGATTGGTAGATATCACCCAACTAATTTCACAATTTATATGCATTCTATTCCTTTGCAACATTCAACAGGACAGAGTCTGAAAGACACAACTGAATGGTTCCCTATGCCTTTTTGTCCAATCTATCCCACTCATCTTGAGAGACATCATCGGGTTTCTTCTCTTTTTGAACAGTCAACCATTGGTTTCTTTCTTCCAACAAATCCTCTATTTTAAGCTTCCACAACTCATACCCTGTTCCATTAAACTTTTCAATGTCTAAACGAGAGGTTGATGCAACGATGGATGCAAACATAATTTCAACACAAGATCTGCAAAAACAAATGCAACCAAATCTCCCACTGCAGCTACAACTTCCACACTACCACCCAAGATTAGAAGTTGGCCAGGTTCTGATAGCAAATGTTAGAAATGAAAGCAACACTACTTCAATGGAAATTTGATTCAAATAAATTTCTACAATCATTTAAGTGTGCAATAACAAAGAAGATTATAACATGAAATTGAAACTATTCTTCACAAAGATGCAAAATTAGAAAACATAACACATAACACAATGGCACAGTGTTTATCATGGAGACAATCCTTTTGGGTAAAAAAATCCACACAAGAAAGAGGCCCAATGTTTGTATTAATTTGTAAAAGATTGTACAATACAACAACACCAATCTCTCCTTTAGTATTTAGTATGACAACATTCCAGTAGCACCTGAGTACCTAAAATATGTATTGCAACAACAAATACATGGAAAATACTTATATAAAATGTTTCCTCATCACCCAAGGCATCCACATTCTCTCTCCTCCAAGTGTCCCACATGCAAGCATCAAAATGGCACCAACATGCAACTTCCAAGTGTCAAATTGTGACCCATCCAAATTTGGGTGCCCATATCAAACAATGGAATCTTACATCATCTTATGACACATCATAACCATCATAAATACCTCCAACATTCATCCTATCCAAGATAGGCACCTGGGGCTAAATATAGAAAATATACAACTAACATATCTGTCATATGCATCATAGAATCTCATAATCTTATGACAACTTGAAATTGTCATAGATTCACTTAACAAACATTATGATAGTTGTCATACATGCCTAAAATAGTAGATTCCTCAAGGGAAAATGCCTACCCTCATTTACTTTGAGTTTTTACAATTGCCAACAGTAAATGTCACTCCAAAATTACCTCCAATGACTCTGAAATTACCCTTGTTAGTGAAACTAGTATATCTCCTCATGGATAATTACAAATTACAAATAATAAATGGAATAAATACAATATTGGGATTTACAAGGTTAATGGCATCTTATCCCAACAAAGAGGATGGTATATGGAGGGAGTTCCAAGTACTAAGTTTCAAAGGAAAAAGATCCCACATACTATAGGTAGTGGAATGGAGGATGGAAGATGATGAAATATGAATGCGATGGAAGGATACTGCATAAGAGATATGGATGAAAATGAGTAAGGCTAGATTATTGTACAAAGCATGCATAGATATTTTACCCCTAGCCTCATCAAGATAAAGGATGAAAAGGGAGGATGAATTGGATAGGATGAGGGATGTGGGATAAATGATATGAATAGGATAAGGTACATAGGATATGTGATGGTTAAGAAGGTCCTTAGAATTGTTGGGATCAAAGGAGGGAAAAGGAGATGTAATTAGATAGGATAATGGATAAGGGGATGAGGGATAGTGGAGGATGTGGATAAGATGTGGTATGGATGAAGCTCGCCCCCAATTGTAGAGTGCAAGAGGATGGGGGATTACACATCACACATGTTTTATAGGTATTCATCATGGTACTTTCCCAAGGTGCCAAAAGAATTAGTTTTCATGATTGGATGAATGATTTCTCTTTACTTTTTTCATTTTTTCATCTTTTCATTTTTTTTGTTTATTGAATTTTTGGAATAGAAAGGATGGAAAAGGATGAGGATAAGGATGTGGATAGGTGGATTTGGAAGATAGTGGATGGATGATATGGAGATGGAGGAAGGACTCAAGCGTCTAGTTTGATTTATGGTATCCCTTGATGATGTGTTATAAGTGACCATGGAAAGTAGAGGTATGCTCATAGACATTTTGTTAAATGATAGCAAGGGAGATAAAATGGATTTATGTAAGTACTTGGATTAAAGGAGGATGATGGGGATGAATTTTGGATAATAGATGTAGGGTTAGAATAATTTTGGATAAGTGAATGGAAATGTTGGAAAGATCAGTTCATTGACACACACCTTGAAGGGTGGTGGATTTGCAGAGGACAGGCGGATTTTGAATTTGGATATTTAGATGGAGTGGATATGGATTTTGGGACATAAGGGCCCGAAATGGATTTGGAATATGGAGGATTACTAGATGGAGTCTGATTGGAGGACTTAGGAGTGGATGAATCTATTGGATTAGCATATTTGAATGTCAATTTTGATTGTTCTTTGAGATGCATGGCTTTTATGAGTAGTTTGGGAATCCATATGGTTTTTCAATTTAATTTTTTCTTGATAGGCCTTTGTGGCCTTTTGAGTTTAACTTTTTGATTTTGGATCAAATTTTTCTTTGTTTTGACATGTGTTTTCGAGGGGACATGTTGATCCTTATATCTTTTTGGATTTTTGGATTGATGATTTTTAGATTTGGCATCCAAATTGCTTCCAA
The DNA here is from genome assembly GCA_007258455.2 of Sequoia sempervirens. Classification (NCBI taxonomy): domain Eukaryota; kingdom Viridiplantae; phylum Streptophyta; class Pinopsida; order Cupressales; family Cupressaceae; genus Sequoia; species Sequoia sempervirens. The sequence continues at coordinate 194,263,314 of VDFB02058242.1, read as the reverse complement.
GAGCAATGGGATTGGTGGATGGAAATGAATGATATGGAGGTCTTATGGATGAGTTGATATAGGTATGATTTTGAAAGGGATTCAAGGATGTGTTCCTTGGTTGATCTTGCTATGGGATTGAGGTGACGGAAAAATAGGATAGTGGGATTTTGGAATAGGAATGATGGGTGGTGGAATGTAAGGACCCAAGATGGATGGAAGGGATGAAGGCCTTGGCTTTGGGACATAGGGACCCAAAAAAGATGGAAGGGATGAATTCTTGGGCTTTGGAACATAGGGACCCAAAATGGATGTGGATGATGGGGGCTATGAATGTTTGGACTTAAGTAGAGGGATGTGAGTTTTGGGAGGAGTAACAAAATTCTGAGCTTGATAGCCAAGGCCATGAAAATTAGGATTTTCTTGAATTTGGATGGGTTCTAACATGGCCTGCTCATGGAGGCCTAACCCTTTTCCTTGATAGTACATATTTTGATAAATCCTTTTTCCAATGGGATACTTGTTATTTTGGAAGAAAGATATGAGTCCATTTTGAGGGGAAAGAGACATAGTCTTAAATACTAATATTTTTTCTTTCTATGTAAAAATATCTCTTCTTGATAAATATGATTTTGATTCAAACACTCATATTTATATTTAAAAATATTGCAGAATAATATGCATTTAAAATGACTTTAAAAAAAACTTTCAATACCAAAACAAAATTGTAGGTAAAATCTCCTTTCTAATTTTTTTTTATCATATTTTAATATCATATTAAATTAGTAAATACACAAGAAATAATTTACACCATGATTTACTCTTATAAAAACAAAGTAAAAGAATAACTTTATAAAATCATTCAAACTTACGACAAACTATTGACCTAACAAATAACTTCCTAAATAACCTCCCCAACAACCGCGTACAAACTCATCTATTTAATTATTCTATCAACCTAACACCTAACACTATAAATATTCATCTACTAACACTAACAAAACTATATTAAAGACAATTACCTAATACATATAGGGTGGTATGCTCATATCACGTGGTACGCTCCATATAATTATTTACTAACTAAACATAATTAAGATGCAATAATTTCAAACCATAAAAGTAAAATTTTATCATTTATTGCTAAAATCTTAAATTCTCATAGTTTCTCTTTCTATATAAAGATACCTCTTTTTGATAAATATGTTTTTGTTTCAAATACTCATATCTATTCTTAAAACTAATGCAGAATAATATGCACTTAAAACGATTTCCTAACACATTTTAATCATTTATGTATTTCCAACGTAATTTAATATATATAGAAAACTATATTTTCTTATAAAACTTGACTTAACCTTTTATAGATACCCTTTTAAAAGTTTTCATTAATGCAAAGACAATTTGAATCAATGACCTAAAACCTAATCACTATTAACAACTAACAATCATATCATTCTTAACCTAACATAAATATATCCACAGTCCATAATGTTAGAACAAGAAACTTCTAGATTTGACTGTGAGTTTTTTTCTCTCCCAACTTTTCATATCAAACTTCATGGTCCATCATCAGAAAAGTAAGACAAGAGAAGAGAAAATGTGAACAAGAAACTTCTGGATTGACTGTGTGAGTTTTTTTCTCGCTCAACGTTTCAGATCAAACTTCATGATCCATCATCAGAAAAGTAAGACAAGAGAAGAGAAAATGTGAACAAGAAACTTTTGGATTGACTGTGTGAGTTCTTTTCTCTCCCGATGTTTCGGATCAAACTTCATGATCCATCATCAGAAAAGTAAGACGAGAAGAGAAAATGTGAACGAGAAACTTCTGGATTGACTGTGTGAGTTTTTTTCTCTCTCAATGTTTAGGATCAAACTTCATGATCCATCATTAGAAAAGTAAGATAAGAGAAGAGAAAATGTGAACAAGAAACTTCTGGATTGACTGTGTGAGTTTTTTTCTCTCTCAACATTTCAGATCAAACTTCATTATCCGTCATCGAAAAAATAAGACAGGAGAAGAAAATCTGTAGAATTATCTTTATTAGAAAAAGTATCCACATGCCCCACTTGGGGAATTGTTATAATCACAGAGTGCAAAGCCGCGACTGAAACTTGGAAAAGAAAAGGATTACACAGAGGGAGGGAAGTTGTGCATGGCCGTGTTGGTATAGTCAATAATCTGGGCGATCGTGGAGTTGGTATTGGTAACATCAGTCGGCATCAATTTACGAGAGCAGACCAGTACAAATTCGACGACTTTTAAAGGTGGGCCCGCTTTTTTGTAGATATTTTTCCTTTCACGACACAGCTTACGAGTTTGAACGGTCCTGCTTGCTCAGAGACTCTGAACTAGAGAAGCTTTGGTTTTATTTCCATGTGATCGCCTTATAATTTGATAGAACCGAGAGTAGTCGTGTGTGGTGAAGTAAGGCCAGGAATGATGACAAGTTGAAATGGATAAGACATTAATAACAGAAAACTGTAGACGGATTCCGCACGGCTTTTTTTTACTGACCAAATTCGTCTCCTTCGAGGGCTGAAGAAATGATAAATTTGATGGCTGAATGGACGTATTTATGTTTTTTTTGGGGGGAAAATACACAAAAGTTTTATATCGATATATATAATGTATTTAGTTTAGAAAACTTTGAATAGTCAATCGTAATATGGAAAGTCAATTGTCAAATTTATTCATCAACATTTGTATTATAAAATATATGAAATAAATTTGAATTGTATCGAATGAAAAAAAATTGTGGTCTAGTTTGAATATATATTATGTTTTTAATGAATAAAGATGTATGCTATTTTTTATTAATTAAAAAGATAATAATATTACGACGTTAAAAATTGTATATCCTTGCATTTTTATATTATGTGTTACACTTACTTCGGTGCCCACCTATTCCAATGTGTTTATAAGTTCATTTAGCCCTTGTTTTAGCCTTTTTCAACTCACGGTACAAAGGCCTTGCCCCTAGTGGTTCTCTTTTCTTGAAATTGATGTTACAATAGTCCTTGTCTTGAGATTTTTTGGTGTTTGGGCCTTTCTAGAGTTGGAACAATCTCGACACTATAACGATGCGTAAACGTAAGTGTGATGTGTGATGTGTTAGCATTCCACAATAGTTCATGATTTGATGGCCATTTTGGAGTGGTTTGTCATCTACTACCTATCTAGGTCAATAGTAACCACTCTAGATTGGGTTCAAATAGCTAATCAACTCCCTTATTAACCTCTCTATTCATCTCATTTTGAATTTATCTCATTCCAATCTCATATACAATCTCACTTTATATCTTAAAAAAGTTTTTACTCTTAGCATTCTATGTCATTCTTACTAACACTTTGAGTAGTCTATTAGCATCCTTGATCATTCGAGAAGGGGATATGAAGACTCCAACAATCCATTACACTCTTGGAAAGTTTACCAAGATCTCTCAATAGCACTTTTGCATCCATTGGTGTTACCAAGCTAGCGAGGTGATTTTGTATTGTTACTTTTTCTATAGCTTCTCATTTTATCTTTCATTTTGTCATTGTAGAGTCCTATTGTTGCTACCTTTGGCACCTAGGATCTCATTTCCTTATTATCAATAATCCTATTTTTATTTTAGTTACTCTATTTGTGTTTGACATTGTTTTTTCAATTCCTACACAAATATAGGATAGGAACAAACATTATGATATTTTGATATTTTTTCATCTAGCTATCGATTGAGGTTCAAAAACTAATGTAGGGGCTTGACCATTTGTGACAAGCTCCTTTATAACTCAATTTTTTTCTATGTTTCAATTTGCAAGTATTTATTGGGAACTCTTTTCATGAAACTTGGATTTTTTGTTTTGTTTTCTTTTTCTTTGTCATTTCATGTCATTAAAATCTTTAGCTTAAATTGGTTTTCATCTATCTTCATCATACTTAGAAGATACTATGTATTTTCTTGTTTGGCCTATGTGTAGTTGGAATTTGATTCTAGAAGCCAAAGTGAGTTTTATGGATAGTTGATTTGCAAAGCTCATACATACGATAGTGCACCACGCTAATGTTTGTGTATTGTGTAAGTGTCTAGACTAGAGAGCTTCAACCTTGGGTCATAGGTTCTTCTATGTTAACTATTTTTTGTTCTAGTATAATTTTTAAAAATTTCACTTTAATAGCTAGTAGTAAAAAAGAATCTTTCATTTCAACTCTTTGTTTTAGCTAGCTAATTTTATTTTCACAGTTTGAAGCATATTTTTTATTAGTCAAAAAGATTACTCTTAAAATAGAAGCAAAAAATATTAAAACACTTCACTTTCAAACATAGATTAACCTAGGAGTAATATTGGAAAAATCGTCTAATTGGAGAATTTACATACAAGTTCTAAGTTGGGTTGGATTTTTTCCCTATTACAAATACACTATTAAAAAAAGTGGGCAGTAGAAAGGCACACCCTCAAAATCTAAGAAAGACCAAATCCAGTTAATATATGAAAGTAAAGAAAGGGAAGAACTCAATCAACAATAGAACATAGATAAAACTACTAAGAAAAAAAAGCAACATTGATAGAAGAGGGATCATGATCATCACTTTTACCCCATATATCAACAAGGAAAGTACCCTCATTAATAGGTTTTCAACTAGTAAGAGAACCATCCTCCTCTTTATCCTTTGTAGGATGTTAACAACAAACAAGGGAGACTACCAGCTTCAAGTGAGGGGATTTTCTATAATATAGCCAACTGGGAGCATCACACTCATGAAAAAGGGTAGAAGGAGCTAAGAGGGAAAAAACCATCCATGGACAACATGATCCCTATGAAAGAAAATATGCATCCACCCAAGATAATTTCCACATAACCCAAATAGAGAAATCTACGTATGCAAATAAGTATTGAGAATCCATATGCAAAATAATAGACAACATACCATTAAAGATGACACAAGATATACCCTAGAAAAACCCTCATGAGGGTAAAACCATGCCTCCAAAATTATCCATCACTCATGTATTATTTAGCAATAAAGATTACGATACATCTTCAGAGTTCTCCATGAATACCCTTGACACATCAAGCCCTCTACAAGCACTCCATGTGAACAAGTATGTAACCATACATCCCATGCCATGCTTAAAACCTCACAAATGTTAACAATATGGCATAAAATTTCACCCTAGTGCAATTTTCCATACCATACCTTTACTTTAGCCTAATAAAATTGATAATGCTAAAACCTAGATCGTCATAAGCCCCTTGTCCTCACTATACTTTGTCATTTTCTGTTGGTGAAGCAAATTTTGACTAGGACACTTCCATGTTGCATGGGTGTTTTTTTGTTGCATGAACATTCTTGATAGATTCTTGAGTTAGTGGACATTGGGACATTACATTTTCTGGCATCCACAAGTTGTAACGCCTCCTACAATTGCAAACTCGCCCAAAAATGGCTTTTTTGTTGAACACTCAGAATATTGAGAGGGGGGGTGAATCAGTATTCGCTTAAACAATTTAAGCATTAAACATCCAATCACCAAAACATATTCAATTACAGTAAGGAAAGAAAGCATGAAACATTCACAACATCACATAACACGTGAACACCAAGATTTTTACGTGAAAAACCCAAAATGGGAAAAACCATGGTGAGGGTCAGCTCACAATATATTATAACCAGTTATAGTATATTTATAGAAGTGCTCACTACCAGTGGACTCACTATCCATAGAGAAAAATATAGAAGAGAGATGGTGGCTCAACCTATTTTGAACTGTTACAATTGCATCTTACATATGCATGAATTATAGTTTCACTGAAGCTCAATAACACTCTTTGTCTGATTCTGATTCAACACTCTGTCATTCTCTTCATTTAAACCTAGGTTTAACAAAACTTGCATGAGATTCACAACTTGGTGTCCTATTACCAATACTATAGTGAGACATAGTTCGAGACTCATGCCATCCTATGCTACTACACTTGCCATGGATCTTGAGTTTTCCAACTCTTTCACTCATAGTTTTGATACTAGTCAACCCACTATGGACCATAGCTTTGATACCTCATTTACCATGACCACCCTAGCCACAACCAATGTGAAGATTTAGAAAAAATGCTAAAATTTGTGAGTTTTGAATGCATTGATAGTATTGCAATTCCTGTCATAGATAACATGAGAAAAATGCTTGATAATGAACAAGGAATAGAGATTGTATGTAGCCTAGCCCACATTATTGATAAACATGTCCCTACAATGACTAATTGTGCTCAAAATTTTCTGATTAACTCAAAGTCAAGGTGGAAATCCAATTCCTCCTTCCATAACTATGACCTCTATTCCTACATACACTAATCCAACTATTACAACAAAAAAAACAACCAACTAGCAGTGTCAATACCACCTTAGGTATTTCCAATGGGAATCCCTTTAGCTTTGTTCATTCAAATCTCATATCTCCTAATCCATCTCCCCTCACAAACCTACAATTCACTTTCCCTCCAAATACATATACACCTCCACCTTATTCACATCCATCTCACAACACAAACAATGATCCCATCCTTAACCAACTTGAAAAAATGTTGTATCCCTCCAAAAAAAATTGCTACATTAAACCAAAGTCAAAATGGCCAACCTTCACAATATGTCAAAAGAAACCCTTTTTCCTCGGAGATATTAAGAGCACAAATGTCATAAGGCATTGAGATTCCTATATTTCAGAAATATGGTGGAAAAGGAGACCCTACTAACCATGTCTCGGAATACACAACCTTATGCAGTGACTTCATTTTTGAAGATAAACTCTTGGCTAAACTTTTCCCTAGATCCTTGAAAGACACTACCTTGGAGTGGTTTTGTTCTTTACTGAATAACTCAATTAGTTCATTCAATGAGCTTATTGATTCCTTTCTCAACCATTTCCAAGTGCATATGGGTCCCAAGATGACCTTAGCTAATTTAATGCAATGTAAACAAAACAAAAATAAAAAGGTCATTGATTTCATAGCATGATACCAATTTCTTGTCACATTTATATACATTAAGATTCTTGATGTTGACATTCAAACAATGTTCATAGCAAATTTGCATACCAATATTCAAGCTAAACTTGAGATGTTGAATATTCCCTCCTTTATGTGCACTTGTGCGTGGCCCTTTGTGATTATCAGAATTCGATTAGTCATCATGAAGCAAAAACTCCTTCTAACCCTTCTAAGAAATCCAAAGTTGCGCCCCAAAACAATTTCCAACCTTTCAAGAAACAAAGAAAAGGGCTTTCTACAAATAAATACACCTCAAACAAGTCAACATGTTAACACCTAAGTGGCTGCTATACAAATGACAAATCCATATCCATTTAGGGAGAGGAGTAGACAATTTACCCCTTTACTCGATACCCTTCACTCTATCATGTTGAAGCTTATATAAGTAAGAACTTAGTCACCTTACCTCCTATTAGATTCATTGATACAACTGATACAATAACCCCTTACCTCCAAACTTTAACTTGAAATCCTTTTTTCCATTATCACCAAAAAATGGACATGATACAAAACAATGTAAGCATCTTAAACATATTATGCAAGACCTCATTGATTCTAATCACATTTAGATTGGTGGTATTAATGATCAAGGAAATAAGTCCATTGCCCCACCCAACCAAAATTTGAAAATCTTTACCAACCCCATGTCAAATCATAATATCTCTTTTGTGAAAGCTAGTGATGCCAAGAATGATGTGATGAATGTCAAAAAAATTGAAGAAACAAATAATGACAATATAAATGAAAATGAAAGAGACATAGAATGTATGGTCAGCCTCATTGATGTTCCTCCCTTATGAGAAGAAAAGAAACCTATGGTTGATAAACATGCTCCTACACAATCACAACTTGAAAATTATAAAAAGAGAAACAAAAATACTAAAGAGTGTAGGCATAGATGTTATGCTATTGCTTGTAGACTAAAAGAAGAGAATAAAAGAGAAAATCAACATCCAACACCAACTAAAGTAAAGCATGATGATCCTCCACCTTCGCCACAACAAAAACAACAAGAAACTTATATGGACATGGTCATTAGGCCTCCTACTATGATTAACTTGGATGATGATGATGAGATTACTAAAATTGATGAGGAAGTGCATAATGAGCTGAATTTATTGTTTTCCTCTTCCATGAGCTTAGATGATAACAATCGTGATAGTCCTCCTATTATAAAGAGTGATTCACTACGTGTTGAGATTGGTGATGCTCCTAGTACAATACTTATTGTTGTCCCTTTGGATAGTTATCCACCTTTCATATATGATGAATGAGATTGGGATGCAGATGACCTGTTATAGGTTGGCTCACATGTGCCATACTAGTATTGTCTTTGTCTTCATGTTCTTTGTGATTGCATTTGTGTAATGCAATCCCCTATATTGTGCTACTTCGTGTGTCTTTATATGTTTGTGATCCTACTTTGGATGACCCTCAAGTCACTCTGTTGGTGCAAGGATACAAAGGAAGTGAATCTGTTGCGACATTCTTCTATTTGTATCTATATTATGCTATTTATCATAAACTTTTTTCTTTTGTTTTCCTTTTGGGGATGATGGAAGGCATCAAGACATTGAGGTCTCTTCCATGTTGACCCAAAAGCTTCACTTTGTTCTCTCTCTCTGTGTCATTATTCCTTTGTGCTCATTGTTCCTTGAGTTATTTGGGGAATGATGATGATTCTAAGCTTGATTATATCACTACAACAATGACAAACGTTGACCCCAAATCCATGTATGATCCATTATGAGTTATCTTAGGATTTCATATGGAGGGCATCCTCCTTTAACGATGTAGCTCTACTTCGAAACATATGTTTTACATAGGGATTTTTGAATAAAGCTCTCATGTATTGGTATTTATTATATTCTACTAAGTTAAATTAATTGTTTATAGCATGGTGTTTAGCAATTTCTTTAAAGTGGGGGCATATGCATCCCCACTCATTGTTCACTTCAAAGTGTGGTCTTCTTACTTCACACGATGTGTCTTCTTGGTGGTGAGATTGGGTTTGATGTTCCTTCAAGATTGCGACCTTTCTGAGCATATGACATTCTTCTTAGTGGTGATGCTATGGATTGCATTTCCTAAGTTGTGAATCTTTTATCCTCAACTAGCCCTCTCTTGGAGACATTAGGCATGATGTTCCCTAAGGTGAGACCTTTCATGAACTAAGAAAAACCCCTTTGATTATCCCATTTCATGTATCAAGGCCACCAAGCATAACACAACTTGCTTGCCAGTGGAGGCTTTATGTTTTTCAAGGCCACCAAGCATAACACAACTTGCTTACTAGTGGAGCCTTTTTCATAAGTGCCTAGCATAACACAACTTCCTAGCCTTGTGGAGTCTTTTTTGTGGTGCCTTATCAAAGTGATCAGGATGTATAATTTTGGTATAGTTAGTACAATGGGTGCCTATACTTAGTACGACTTCCCATTAGATAGTTTTTGGGGTTCACCTAGTGGATAGTAGATTTCACTCACTCGTGTGAGTGCATTTTATTTGCATAGTGGACAACGGGTTTCCACTTGTAAATTTTTCTAGACAAATAGCTTAGGCTTGATCTATACCATTTGGACAAATAGTCGAGGCTTAATCCAACCCTCTCTCTCTCTCTCATCCTCTAATTTTGGCATTGTATGCTTGTGTATCTTGTCTTGCTACTACATATTTAACATAGGCATGTGTCTCTTTGTGCCTTTGTTGGTTTTCCATAAGATCTTAGATCTTGGAGGCTTGATCATCCTCCTTGACCTTTGTTGTCTTATCTTTCCAATAGTTGTACGATTAGACCTCTCTTGATGCTTGTTTGACTACTTTAGTGTGAGTTTAAGCATGGGGCTCATCCTCTCACTGAAGTGGGGGCTAAATGTAGTGTCAAAAAATGTACTCCTTTACATTTTCACACTATGTTTGGGTACCTTAAATAATTGGACTTAATTAAGCCTCTAATTGGCCCTATTTTGCATTTATAAGCCTAATTAATTGAAATTTCTGAAAGGGGAATCATGATTTAATTAACGCAATTATTATTTTTATCACCCTGAAATTAATAGGTCCTGACAATCTAGGTCAAGACCCATTCGCCCTTGGGAAAATGGGTCCCCTTTAAGATCACAAATTCAAATTTTAAACATGTTTTTGGCAACATCTTAAATTCCTAAATTAAAGTTTTAAGTGTCGGCTTGTAATGTTTAATTTTTGGGAAATTAGAAAATTGTCTATAAAAGTAAGGTCTTTTATCAATTCAAATCCTAGAAGCAATCTAGAAATTCATGAGAGAAAAAAGTATAGCAAAGATTATTGTCAAAGGTGTTCAAGAGAATATTTCTCAAACATTTGTTGTAGAAATAAATATCTCAAGCATCATGCATGTTTTTGGAGCTAACATTGTGATGTAGGTTTCAAGTTTCAAATTAAATTCAAAGAATCAAGATCACATCATCAATCATGCCACTTCATGCAAGATCAAGACCTTGGAGAGATCTACTAAGTTGCAGTCCTTTAAGGGTTTCAAATCAAGGGTTTGGTGAGTCGCAACATATCAATTGTTCATTCATCATTCCTTTCATGTTTCGTTGTTTCAATTCAAGGTTTAATTAACAAAATGGGGTTTGACTAAGGAAAACTCCCATTCACCAAAAATAAACATTTTTTTCCCTCTTGTGTGTTTTGTAGATCTTAGGTTGAAGAAGGATTGAAGATCTATCAAAGGAGAAAAATTGCAAAAGTTGTCAAAATTGTTGGCAAGCCACGAAAAATCACTTTCAAAATTTATTTCCAAATTCTCGAATTTGAAACCTGAAGGAATCAGGAGTGTAGACATAGGATCAAAGGACTGTGAAAGTAATTTTTCAACCCTTGTAGCAAGACCCATTCGCCCTTGGGAAAATGAGTCCTATGAGGACATTCAACACATCCCTTTTTATGACAAGTGCATAAAATCAAGCCCTTCTTAGATCTATAATTTATTTTTGGATTCTATTAGATTAAGGTTTAATTTAGTGATTTCATGTGTTTTATTGCATATTTGCATTCATTTAGTATTTTTCATTTATCTCCCACAAGTGTTGTTTCAACAAATTTACATCGTCTTAAGTCATAAGGAAAATAGTAAGATCTCCATGAAGGTTGACTCACCCACTTGGGTTAAAAGTCAATCTTGACCTAAGAGATATCTTTTTTCTAATGAGCTAAGTAAGATAGGTGCATTATAGGTCTCAAGTGATCCCACAATACTGGTTTACAATTTCTGGCCAAACTAGACATTAAAATATTTTTTTCTAACTAAATCTTCACTTTCAGGCACCTATAGCGGCTAAGCTGTGAGGAATTTGAAGATGATACAAACTATAGTTTCGTGACATTTTGTTTGTAGATTCTAGATATATTTTTTTCAAAAATTTTGGAATCAGATTGCACTTCTTTTTCCATCTCCTTCGAAAACTAGTTTTTTTTCAGAAAACAACATTTTTAAGGAGTGACGCTCATCGTATAACGTATAACTTTTTTTCCATGAAGGATAAAATTATAATTCTTTCTAATTTAGATTTTTAACTATGATGTATAGTGCTTCCACTTGGTTAGATAGTTTTTAATTGAATATTTTTTCTTTAATCAAGTTTTGAAGTCAAACCAATTACAATTCAGACATAGGCAGACTATATAACGCGTAAATTTTTTTGTATGTATCGAAATTCAATTTTTTTTTTGTTGGATCAAACACTTCAATATCTGGTGCATTCATATGTTTCATTTTTTTTTTATAATCTGCTATTTTTCCACATGTGCAAAATAGAGAGTTTGATTTTCGGTGAAAAACCTATGTTTAATAAAACCAAAAAAACAAATACATAATAAAACCAAAACATATTAAAATTATAGTCGTTGGATAGCTCGTTTTGAGGACTACCTGATTCTAGTTAGGTTTGTGAAGTCTCCTCCATTTTCATCCTCAACCTAAGCTTTGAAACGCAAAATTCCATACTTTTTGATGTTAGAGGATGACAAGTTGGGAATTAGGGAGTTTGAGCAAACCAAGGGGGGTTCGATTCGAACCCCCTCTCAAAAAGTGTTTTTCTTTATTTTTTTTGTGGGAATGGGGTCCACCTTGCATTTAACTGGTTCGCACAAACTAGGGTTCATTCAAACCCTTTTTTGGTTCGCTTGAACCAAAGGGTTCATTCAAACCCCAAAAACCAATTTTTTTTGTATGGGGTCATTTTTTGCCACTTTTCCTTCCTCACTCAAATTATAAACTTATTTTTTGGGTTTACCCTCCCCCTTGTTATCATATCTTTGTTATTTGCATCTACTTTCCCATGTTTCATATAACATCAATTAGGTTGGCCTAATTAGATGCAACGCCTAAAATACAACTTGTCAACTCCAAAAATTTCATACATGCAACACGCTACAATTCAAATCTCAAAAAAAACTTGTAGTAGGCTAGCATTGTATAATTGATCCCACATAAGATGACAATACTTACTTAACCTTCACATACCTTCAAATATATATAGATTGGCTCTGCATAAGACCTAAAATAAAAAACCTTCAACTGTGTATCCATATCTCGACACGTGGACCTAAAAAATTAATGCCAATTGGCATCTATGCTCTATTACCATCTGGGAACTTATCCTCAAAAGCGCAATGCCAAAAACTCATCTGTGGAGAAGCACAAAATCTCCCACACAACTGCACTGTACAAAAAATCACTATAATTTGTGAGGCCAAACTCTATTACTCATAACTTCCAATCCACTCGACAAAACATGATGGAAACTTGTAATCAAATACATATAAAATCCATCAAAATTATGTTAGAAGTGTAGTGTGAAACCTTTATTTTTGGAGTGGTGTGGACCGAAAATTTGGCACACTGTTACACTGAAACAACAATATTGACGCTTATTCAATTTCCCACACAACTATCTTTACTAGACCAAACCTCTATGCAAAAATGGCTTCCTCAACACCACAAAAAACTATTAGAACTGATCAAAATGTTCTACAACGAAAATCTTTAAATAAGTCATGATGTTGAAATAAATGACAATATTGCAACACATCGATATGCACCTTCCATGCTCATGTTGCCAAACAACATCATCAATGACAATCTCTCCAAACTTCCAAAAATCTCCCCCATTTTCATTGATGGCAACTTGCCAAGATCTCAAAAACATACTTCAATATTCCCCCCCTTTGACATCAAGGGCAAAGGGCGCATGTACAATAGTTATGACTCTCACCGAAGCTTCCCCTGAGAAATGCGAGCATATATACAAACTGAAAAGAATATATTGATTCCCCTTGAGTCATCTACCAGAGGAAAAAACCCAAAAATTATGTTGGAAACAACACTATACAATCTACATATGTACAAATAATTTGAACTAAAATATTGGAAATGCATAAAAATATACGAAATTGTTGGCATATTATTATCATTGATGTCAAAGGAGGATCAAAGGAGAGATGGAGCTGATCCTGTAAAGGAGATTGTTGGTAGGATGATAGAAGATAGTTGTGAGAACAATGGACCTAGTTCTTGAAGTATAAGGATTGAGTGTTGGTGTAGAAGAGAATTGATCAAATTGTTGCAAAAGTTGCTCAATATGTTGCATAGTTGACAATGTTGTCATCTCTCTACAACAATTGCTTCTAGGTATTTGATGGTAAATTAGGTACCAAATTTTTGATGGGTTTTTCAAGAGCTTTATAAAGATGTAATTTGCAAGTCCTAATGGTGTGTTGATCACTTAAAAGGAATTATTTTTTTTCTCAAGTGATGCTAGGATTTATTAATTAAACTCTAAGGTTGATGCAATCATGGCACCTAGTCAAAAAAATTATTTTGTCGTTGAATGTCAATAGCAAGTAACCAATCACATAAGTTATCACTTATGCCATTAAAGTTGTGAGATTGGTTGACCCCTCCACCTAGCGCTCAAGGTTCTTGCCTCTTATTGGATTAAGTTACTCTAGAGTCCCCTCGATATGCCGATGATAGATTGATCAATTGTAGTGATCAAGCCCTTAAAGATCGAATGACTATTGCCTTATTCTTTTGCATCACGCTTTGGTGTCTCTAGTGTAGAAGTGTTTGCGCGATATGCGATGAATAGCTGAGATTAAATGGAATAAATGGCTATTCCTTTAGTCCTTCGCATCGTGGTTATGAATTCAAATGAAGATGTGCTTTTCATGATGGGTGATGAATGGAAGATATTGGAGAATGATGTCACCAAGGTATATCGATGAGAAGAGATCATATCGGCAAGAAACATTTCAGAGTCCTTCCAATGAAGCGAAAGAGAGGTGTTGACATGGTAGAAAGGTGGAGCAATGTGGTTAATTGATGTGTCATATTACATGTAGACATATGATGTGGAAAAAAGGATATATGACATGTGGCGATGAGGTGGAAGATAGATGGTGACATGTGGCATGATGTTCGAAGAAGATGATGATGGAGTATGATGTCACAAAGGGAGTTGATGCAGACAAAGTTACAACGATGAGTTACATGAAGAAGCAAAGGACAAGAAGGTCGCCTCATCCTACACAAGGAAATTCTATGACCAGGTACTCCTCATGCTTTTATGGATATTGTTATATCTATAATCAGTTTGGTCATAGGGCTAGAGAGTGTAGAATTGCACCTAGAAGGAGCACAATATATGTAAATAAAAATTCATTTTCTCTTGAAGTAAATATGAATATAATGTGCTAAAATTGTAATAATTTTGGTCATAAAGTTGGACATTGTAGATTGAATCATGTAATATCAATAACACATTATGAAAGAAAGAATGTGTCCCCTAGAGTGAACAAAATTTCACATGTTGAAAAGAAGGCTGACAAGATAGAAAAGAAGAATAAGATGGTCTAGAGAGTGAAAAGTTAGTGTTGTCACATAAAATTGCACCCTATTGAACAAGAGTTCAACATTCTAATGACACAATGGAAAAAACCTCAAGGTGTGGGACCTTTCAATTGAGGTTGAATCTCTGGAGAAGGTCAGATTCCTCTTCTAACTAAGTGCAGATGTGTTGGTCTAACCCAACACATGAAAATCAAAGTTTAGAAATGCATATCCAAACAAAATCCAAAATAGTATTTAAATTTGCTACTTGAAAAGAGTCCTCCAATCCTAGGTTCTCCAATCCTCCCTGTAAGAATCTCCCATCCTCCAAATCCATTTTGGGCCCCTATGGCCCAAAATACATTATCCTAAGTACTACATCATTTCCTCAATATTTTGGGCCCCTATGTTCTTGAATCCACCTCCACTCCTACATTCCTCCATTTAACTCTTAAAATTAAAAATACGCTTCTACTGCACAAATCCACCACCTCTCAAGGTGTGTGCAAATGTTGGTCCTAACAAAACTTTCATCAACTTGTCTAGAAGTCTCCCAACACCCCATCCACCATCCAACCTTCAGTCATCATCCCATCCTTTTCATCCAAGCCTTTGCATAGATCCTTATACCTTTCCATCATCCCATCCATTTTATCTCCTTTGTCAGCATTCTACAAAGCTCTATGAGCATAAATCTAATTTCCATGGTCCATTGTAGCACTTCTTCAAGGAATACCATCTATGGAACTTGGTTGTTGAGTCCTTCCTCCATCTACCCATTATCCATCCACTATCTTCCCCATCCACCTATCATCTATCTTGCATTCCTTGTCCTCATTCCTTCATCCATAATATTCCAAAGATAAAAAATAAAATAAGAAAAGTCTAAAAGAGAAATAATATATATGTAATGGTGAAAAAATATTCTTGTGGTGCCTTGGGAAAATGCCATGATGAAAACCTGGAAGCAAGCATAATGTGTAATCACCCATCATCTTGCACTCTGTACTTGAGGCAAGTTTCATCCACTCTCTCCTACTTACCACATCTTATCCATATTCTCTAATATTCTTCATCTCATATCCATCATCCTATCTACTTCCTTCGATCCTATTCAAATCCATCATTGCTTCTCACCTTTAATGTTCATAAGGCTAGGGACAAAATATTTGAACATTCTTTGGACAATATAAACCTTATTTCATCTACCATCCATGTCCGTTGCACGCCATCCTCCCATCTCATGCATCCTTTACCACCATCAATTTTCAATTGCACTACCTCTAGTGTGGGGCATCTTATTCCTTTGCAACATAGTCCTTGGAGCTACATCCTCTCATTTTCCATCCTCCCATCCTTCATCCAATAGTCCTTCATATTCTTATCCTCCATCACAAATTTCTTTCTATCTGCTATATGTGTCCATCCATGCTTAATCCCCCTATCTCCTATCTAACCAATCTATTTATCCTTTCATCCATTTCCTAAGCCTTGGTTTTCCATTATCATTGGTCCTCATCCATTGCTCTATCATAAACATCATATCTATTGTATTCCCTTCTCCCTAACCTTCCATGCAATCCCATCTCATCCAATATATTTATCCTCCATCCATCCCCCAATCCAAACATCCCAAAAAAAACTAAATCAATCCTAATCAATACAATCCAATTATGCAATATATCCCATCATCCAAAAGCATCCATCAATTTTAATCCTAAATTAGTTAATAATACATTAATCCACTTTAATACAATTATCATCATAAGAATAATCATTCACAATCCTCATTTTTTCTTATCGTTAACAACATAATCTTGGGATATGCATTATTCTTATCATTAACCTTGTTATCCTCCTCATCATCAATTCATCTATCAATCAATCGATTTTCAGCTTTACTAGGGGAATAACCTCAATTTATTTTATACTTGTTGCACATGATAAATATTGTTGCTTGTATGTGTTATCATTGTTAGCATCTATCATGGTCTTTGCACCATATAAATCCATAGAGGTAACATGGTCTTCCATATTATTGTGGCATGAGGCAAATGTTTGTATTCAAGAACTTTTGATCATGTACTTGACATATTGTCACCTTGGTCACTTATACCTTGGTGTATAATATCAAGTAAAATATCAAATTTAGGTTGCTTAAACATCACTACAACATGACTATCATGATCTATCCTTCATGTCCGTCCATATTCTCCTCTATCCTTTTATCCTTCATCCTCTAACCCTCTCATAATTTTGAGAGCACACTCATGTTCTTCAAACCTACCTATCCTCTCAAGGGGGCATACTAAATTCCTTTCTCGTCGTCCTTCTTCATCTTTCCAATGATTGGGGCATCTTTCCACTAGTCCTCATACATCTCTAGCCATTATGTTTTCATCGTCTTTGATATGATGCCACTTCCTCTAGTCATGAAACCATATCAAAGAGGGGGAAAATGTAGACACTCCAAATTTACCACCAATTTTTCATACTTTCCCATAAAATAATTAAATAAGTAATTATTTAATTAATTATCTTCACCATTCATCATTCATTATTTCTTCCCTAAGGAAAATTAATTAAATTAAATCAATTATGTTACTTGCCAATTCCTCCAGCTTAATTAATTAATTAGTATTTGATTAGTTAATTAATTAACAATAATTAATCCACATTGTCATTTCCTCTAATATTTAAATTCACAACATCCTCAATCTTTGTCCATTTACTCCTAGAAATTAAATTCATTTACATGGATCAAAATCTAAACTCACCATCATCTAACAAGTGCCCCTACCCCCTTTAATGCTCCCACATGGGTGAGCATGCCACCTCAACCCACTCACTTGCTCACACGTGTTATTATTCAAGCATGATCTTCTCATGCATGTGTAGCCACCTTACTTCTTATATTTGTCTTATCATAGCCATCCTACTTCTTACACTTGTCCTATTATAGCCACCCTACTTCTTGCACTTGTCCTATCATAACCACCCTACCTCTTAGACATGTAGTTCTCAAGAATGTGTTAGTAAACCTACTCTTACACTTCATGGGACACTTGTCACATGACTACAACTTCAATCCATGTCTCTATCTTCCTCAAATCTTAACCCACCATTAAAAATACTTTTTGGATTTTTTTTTCTCATGGAAAATCTATATATTAAAGACCTCTCATCCCATTTAGATAATCTACGCTTATATGCTATCATCATGTTGTCCATTTGATCATCTACTTAGACTATCATATCCTTATGTTTCCATTTTCTTGATCTATCATCCCAATCCTATTATCATGTTGTTGGTCTACTAAGAAGCCATATTCCACCAATCCATCACACATCACAAAGAGCACATCAAGTTGAGCTTAAGGGTGTACACCATTTCTACTCAATCGAAGGAGAAAAGAAGAAATGAGGTAAAAGGTTCCATTATTGCATTGAATCTTTATGGTTCATCCATGTATTTTTCCTTGTTGTCAAGAGTTAATAGAATATTAAGTCTTAAAGCATTTACGCTAAGAAAATAGATAGCTTGCAAGTCTAATACTATGGTATGCTTATCATAATGTCAAAATCTTGGGGTCTTAGGGGTTATTGGCAATCAGTTAACATATTGGACAACCAAGATAATTTAGAAGACCTGTAACTCTTCTAAATGTGCCATTAACATGCATCAACTTGTTTTCTCTTTTCACTTTGTATGTTTTTGTAATCCTATAAATAAGAATCAATCAATGGCAACCCTATCTTCTCGTGTAATGAAAAATCTAGCTTTAGGACTAAGGTTGCTTTCACGAGGTGATTTGTAATATGAGCAATGTGTTGGGGACGAAAGAATAGTTACGGCATGGAGTCTAGAATCTATATATAATTGGATGAACAAAAAACTGTTGTTGAATAGCAAATTCTCATGACACACAAGTGGGGTTAGATTTGGTGGCCTTAGGATCAGGATTGCAATTTTAAAAGCAAAATACAATCTTGAATTATTTTGAAGTATTATCTGATGAGAAGAGGAATACTGAGCGAAAAATGTTTTTGAGTCTCTTGTTTTTCTCTAGAACCATTTTTTATCGGAGGATTTGAAACATCCTACAATGCCATTTTTGCATCCATTTAAAATAATTCACCAAAGGCACAATCTCGACCTCATCTTTTAAAAATATATGACATTTAAGTTTATACTAAACAAAACTTGATCCCTAATAAACTCATTAAAAACCATTCACGTTCATTAATAAACCAAAAATAATATTTAACATGTAATACTCATAAAATTTATATAATACTGTCACGATCAACGAGCATGGTTTATTCCTTTGGGTAATCTGTCTGTAACATTTGGGAAACTACAGGCGACTTCTTCCGTTGAGTACAAAATTCAATCCAAAGAACACTGGAGATCAACTCTCGCTAAATACAGATCAATCTTCTCTTCATCGTACAGAAATGAGGTAATGGAAGACTGGAATCAAGTTCGTATTGTTGATAAACAGCCCGCAGTGCCAAAATTGTAAGGAGTTTTTTTTTTATTGATTGTTAAAAATTCTCAGAGCCGTATTCCACTGTTCACATGTAAGATGACTAAAAATTGAATTTTTTATACCCTTAGTAATGGAAAATGTACAGATACAATTTATCAGTACCCTTTCATAAAAGATTCTATGATCGAAACACTGATTTTTTTGTAAGGAAGCATTGCAGGTTCCATTAATGGAGAACAGTAAAAAAAACTTTGATTTAAGAGGGTATGTTTCAAATTCTGGATTGGGTCAACATAGAGAGACTCCGCAATCTTTGCGGCAGAAGAGAAATAACAACTGGGAAGAATGTGACATGATTTACCAAGTCACTGAAAGTAGATGAATAGAAGCACACGTGTGTGGTTGTTGACTGGAATACATTTCAGACAATCAGTCAGTGACGTGCAGAAAATTGTACGATCTGATTTGGTGAGCACAGAGCCGTGAGACTCGAGGTTAGCATTGTTTTAGGGACTCCTCTGGGTGACGTCACGCTGCATGCGGATCGTCCATAGCTTTGAAGTTTTGAAAATGCCATTAATGCATTGGGACTGGGAAGAATTACACTTGCGTGGAATGTACTTTAAAAGGCGATTCCGTTTTGTCTTGGAAATATAAGGGCAGCTTGGGAATGGGGATTAAAACGTTAACTGCATGATGAATGGGAAAGAACATTAAATTGTAGAAATCATAATGAAATGTTTTATAATTTTTGATTTATTTAGTATTTTTATATTTAAGTGATATTCATAAGAGTGAAATATCAAGGTGGTCACTACTCTATTATTATTTCAAGTAAAGCACGTTTAATCATATAGTTTTTCAAGATCAAGTCTTCATAGCTTGCTTTTCTATTTGCAAAAGTTTCAACAAGTGTTGTTTCTTATGAATTATGATAAATCATAATTTGACACACTGATAATGTTTTTGTAATAATTGTGTAGACTTCTTTTGCATCAACATTTAGAAAACAATGATGGATTGTAAACTTTGCTTATTAAATGGAAGGGGAGGTTAAGGATTAAAGAAGGTAATAAAAAAATGAGAGAGTTCTTATCAAAAGCATTCTTAAATAATATTAAACTATTTTTTTCTAAGAAGCAAGTCAACATGAGAAGTGGAATGTAGGTGTTTTTCTTGGGGATGACAAACATTCTAAATCTTTTTGCAACTCATTGTTATTGGGTGTATAAAGATGGAGCACAATCCTAACTTCATTTTTTTTATAGGTCAAGTATTTGCATTCAACAAAACTTTACTCTTAAGGGACTTTGTGTAATAAACCAAAATTCACTTCACAAACATTTGTGTTTAATTTTAATATAGATTAATATATTACATTTTTTCTTTTTTAGGGCATTTCATTCATATTGTAAGTTATTTTTTATTAATTGGGGAGTAAAATCTTACAATGTTAAGAATTGTACAACATGTTTCAATTAAAAGTCAAGGTTTGAAGGATATCCATTTTGTTAAAGAGTTAAGGTTGGAGGGGTATACATTCCACTAAATTTGTGTCTTAAGAACTCTAAGTGTTGTCTTCAATAGGTAGGTTTTCCAATGAACTGGGCATTATGTGATACTTCTCCATCTTAGGTTTTTCATCCTTGTATGTATCACTTCTTTAGGCTCCAAAATTAACTTATCTTTGAAATCATCTAATAGCAGAAGGTCTACTAAAGTAACAATATGTGGACCACTTGAACTCTTTTCATTTGAATAAAAGGCATATAATACATTATGGGTCCTCCTTATTTTTGGAAGCTCCAACACATAGGCCACCTCACCTATCCTCCTCACGATATTGTAGGGTCCATAAATATATTTTTTAGTTTCACAAATCTACTTCGTTTGAGGGTAGACTTGGAATATAAGGATATAACCTCAAATAGACCATGTCCCCAACCTCAAAAGGCCTCTCTATATGATTTTGGTCTACATAATTTTTTTTTTGCTAAGCTAGATTTGTATATTATCTTTCAAGGGCATTAAGATATCTTGGATTTGATAAATCAAATCACCAACTATTGATATCCTACTATTTGTGAGTATTAGATCAACAAAACCTAGAGCATCATATCCATATAAATATTTAAAATTGAGAATACCAATAGGCTTGCGATAAGAGGTATTGTAGTGGTACTCTTCCAAGTGTAGCTAGTTGACTCATTTTACCTATAAATTTGAAATGCAAATTTTCAGGTACCCTCAATCCATTTATTTATAATTTGTATTTATCCATTGGTTTGGGGTGATAACTTGTGCTAGAGGTGAGCTTTATGCCTTCCAAGTGAAATAATTCTTGTCAAAATAAACTCTTATTTTTTTTGTCCCTCTCACTAACTATATTGGGTCATCCATGTAGTTTGAAGACCTCCTTGAAGAATATATCTTCCACTTGAGGAGCCTCAAGAATCTTGATGGGATGGAAAAGACATGTGAATGTTTAGTTACCCCATTTATAATAGCATAAGTTCAACCATTGGCATGCACCTTAGGGAGGCTAGTGATCAAGTCCATGGATATGATCTCCCACTTTTGATTAGGAATTGGTAGAGGCTGATGTAATGCTATTAGAAAAAAATTATCTCCCTTATTTTATTGGCACATAGTGCACTCCCTTATATGTTTGAGGACATCATTCTTGAGGCCTTTCCACAAGAATATTTCTTTTAATTTCTTGTATGTACATAGAAGTATCTGGGATGCTCTACTAATTGTGTGTCATGAGCCACTCTTAAAAAATTGTCTCCTCCATCTTAGATTTAGGACTAATAAGACTTTTTTATTATAAATAATGAGTCTATCTACTATTGTGTATTTTTCATCCTTAACCACTTCATCAAGGATGCTAGTAGAAAATATGTTTTTAGCATATTTTATTGAAAATAAAAATATTCTAATTAGTTACAATTTTGGAAAGGAAGTATAGAGTGGGATTCCTAGAAAGAATGTCAACAAAAAAAAAATTCTTCCCCTTCACACATTCTATATTAAAATTGCAAGGTTGTAACTTATTGACCCACTTTTGTTGGTGATCATTTAAACTCTTCTCAGAGTTCAAGAATAATTTTAGACTATTGTGATTAGTCTTTATTTCTCCCAAAGGCTATTAGATGCATTCTATGGGTGAGAACAACTACTAATCCTCATCTTGAGGCATCACATCCACCAAAAACAAGAGAGAAAAATTAAGCATAACAAGCATTAAGCATGAACTCACTACCCCTTTAATGTTTTCAAGTTTCTTGAGTAGCATCTATCCATTCAAAGGATCCTTTCTTCATCAAATATGTTAAGGTTAAAACAAGCTAGGAAAATCCCTTGAAAAACTTCCTATATAGTAACTACACAACCCAAATAATCCTCTCAATTATGTTAATATTATTAAAGGGGCCTATCTAAAATGGCTTAATCTTTTGTGGATCCACTTGAACTCCCTTGGTTCTTATGATGCGACCTAAGTAAATAAATCTATCTCAACTTTAATGCACATTTAGATTTTTTGTATAAAAGTATTGTTCCAAAATACCCAACATTGTGTCTAAGTTCTTCAATTGTTCTTCCTAGGTTTTATTGTAGACATGTATGTCATCAAAGAAAACTAACACAAATTTTCTCCACTATTTGCTAAATACCTAATTTATATAGGAATGGAATGTATAGTTGGGTCATTCATTCTAAGACCAAATGGCATAACCAAAAAAAAAAAATTTAAAAGGGACATTTGAATGAATTTTATAGAAATTTTCATAACTTAGTTGAATTTGATGGTAGTCAAAACTTAGATCAATCTTTGGGAAATTCACAACTTCATGTAATTAATCTATTAGTTAATCTATTCTTGGTATATGATACTTGTTCTTTATGATTTTCTTATTTAGTACCTTGTAATCAATACATGTCTACATGGTTTCATCCTTCTTCATAAGAACCACTAGTGATGCAAAGGGACTAGAACTCAATGTTGTGTAGCCCAACTCTAGAAGCTCCTTTATATATTTTTAAATTTCTTATTTATGCCTCCTTTGATGTTGATATGGGGTGGTTAAATTATTGGTTTTTCACTTGGTTCCAATTCAATGACATATTTTAATCCCCTATTTGAGGGTAGTCTTGGGGGCAAGTCATTGAATACCTTAAAATGCTTGTTCAATTCTTTTAGAATATCAATATTATGAGGGAATTCCCTACCTATTAAATAATTAGTGGGAGTGACTAAACAAATAGTTTCCTAGGCCACTTTACTCCTATGAAAATCCCTCTCCATTCTCTTTGTTGTGACCACTCTTGAGGTGTCAAATTGGAGATCCATTTGAGGATAAAATCTTCCTTTTCTAACTTGAATTTTAGTTCCATAGACTAGTAATTCTAAGAAAATTAATTTAATGAGTGTAACCACTACACACCCAACACCATATTCATTCCTCTTAGACCAATAACATAAAAATCATCACATATCTTATGATCTTCACAAGGATAGATGAAATTTCCAAATTACCTTGGTGTATGGGAGGGTCAATCCATTGACAACAACTACATTGAATCCCTCAAAATATTCCATCCTCGATCCCCTTTTTAATAACCAACCCTTTATCAATAAAATTGTGGGTCACCCCACTATCTATGAGCAATAAAAACTATTATCTAGATAATACTCCTCTACTCTAAAATGGTGGTATTTAGGTGCCCCTAGAAGGGTTGAAAGTGTGCTATCATTTATTTCTTCCTTTTCTTGTTCTTCAAGTATATTATCTTCTAGCCAATAGTGGCATGGTGTGATGGTTAAGTTGTTGTGTTGTTATTCTTTCCATCCAGGTTCAAACCCCATTGGGGTGTAATTGTTGAGAACTTATATTGGGAATGAAGTCCCTCGTTTGTGACCTCATCGATTCATAGCTCCAAGTCAAGCATTTACCCGGGCTCTTAATAAAAAAAAGGGTACATTATCTTCTAAATCCACAAACTCCTCAGACTAATTTGAATCCAAATCTTTATTTGATGCTACCTCAATGTTGTGAATTTAACCCTTGCCAAGGTACCTATGACTTAGAGCCTACTATTCCCTACAAGTGAAACACAACTTCTTTCTCTTGATCTCATTTTGATTTTGTTCATCTACTCTCTTTGTAGTGATAAAGGAGTGGTTCTTTGAGGGGGTGCCAATAATTATTTTCTCTAGAAGTTTCCATTATGCTAACTAAAGGGGGATGTCCTATGATGATAAGGAAATTTATTCTTCAATATAGGTGGCTCTAGAGTTAGAGATCTTTTGAAAGTTTCCTACAATATGGGGGAGAAAAATCATTGACAAGACCCTTTAGTGGTTTCAAGAGATCTTTAGTTTAATAAAGAGATATACTAGATTCTCAAGTTTCTAATATGTTTGTCACCATGACAATAATTTTCTAGAATTGTGCCACTATGTTGTGTTGTGTTTTTCCCATTACTACTTGGATATACTCAATCTTATATTGTATTTATATATTGTGAACATTGTCTTATTGATTTTATTATATGTTTAATAAATATATTTTGTGATCATCTATGACTATTTGGGTACAAAAAATGATAGGGATGCAATTTAGAGTGAAAAAGGTAGGTTTCATAATTAGAAATATCAATTTTTAAAGTTATTAATAAGGATACTAGGGATGCTATCATGCACGGTCCTATTTAAGGGATAATACTACAAGTTTTCTAGCATCCAATTTACTTGGATAGTCTAGGCTAATGTGAAGTTGAGTTAAGGTTGAGAGGTTTCCATATACAATGAATTATAAAATTATAATTTTTATATATTAAAATTAAGTTAAAAACAATAGAGTACAAATATTGAACACCACTAATAACATTAGTGTAAATTACAAAACCATAATAGTTCATGGAAATAGAAAGAATAAATATAGAAATATAGATGCTTAGTAGTTGAACTAAAAGCTACCCAAAAACTAAGAAGGTTGATGAATATAACAAAATAGAGTAATCAAAATGTAGAACAACCAAAAATTACAGGGACAATATGTTATATGTCCAACCCATTGACCATCAATCACTTAGTCTCGATCCTCATATAGTTAGTAATGAGGTTAACCATCGATTGCACATTCCAAGTAAGTAATGGTAATTTTCCCTATTGATGTGACCTTTATTGTGGAGAGTAATGTTGAAAGAGAAAATATTATAGTCTTGAGTAGACTTGTCAATCTTAGCGGCCATGATTTTTTAATTTTTACATCAAGTACTCTAAATTTTTCCTTGCTTGGCTATTTATTTGTTTTAACAAAAAAATGTTAAGCTTGAGCTACTCTTGTAAGACAGAAGAGAGATTTTCCATCTAGAGAGAGTTGTTAGAGTAGATAAATTATTGCATTTCAACTTTGTGAGAACAAAAAGAGTAAAAGTGGCTACACGTAGATAAATCTCCCTAAAAACTTAATTACAAATTATGTACCCATCTAAAAATGAGATTATTAGAAATAACACAACATAGTATGACTGATTTCTAAGACCATTCATGAAGGAAGAATGTAGGGATGGAGGTTTCAAGGGGGATAGTAGTTATAACTAATAGGCATGTTTAAGATCCTCATATTTGAGATAGAAAAGGAAAGAAGGGGTAGTTTTTAGGAAGAAAAATTTTCTTGCTAAAGGGAGATTCATTTAGAAAATATTCTATGTATTCAACTAGGACTAAACATTTTCTTTAGAATTCCAAAGATGGAACTTGCTCAAGGATATTGATGTAGTCATAGATGGAGGATAAAATTAAGGATTTTCCAACCATATAGCCTTAACACAAGAATTCATAAGAAATTCACAATAAAACTCAAATATCTCAACACACTCTCATGAAATAAATTGAATTCAATATATATTCAATGAATAGAATTACATCATACAATCAATCTAGGCCTTAGTTTTAGCTTATAATATGATTCAATCACTTTACATGAGTGCAACAACTAACATACGTAACCTTGAGATAATCTTATCTCTCTTTCTATGCTTTAAGTTACTTTGACACTACCTGGTCCTTATATCTCTCCTTGCTCTCCAATGTCATTTTGCAAAAGAATTAGACCTTATTTTATAGTTAATACTTATTAAAGAAAACTCTAGGTTAACCTAAAATGATAATTATGTTTATAGATCTAATGTAGTTCCAAACACTACCTCCCATGGAATTAATAAGGGATTCCAAGTGACTATCCTTTGGAATAAGGCTCTAAATATGGTGCATATCTCATAGGCCTCATTAGGCTAATATGGCATGCCACCTAGGCTAGTGATCATCAAATTTGAGATGGACATGCAAACATATGATTCTCTACTAATATTCTAGGTGAAATTGTATGAAATTATGATAACATGAGGGACCATAATACTAATTCTATTTACTACTCTAATTTCCAAACTAAGGAGCATAATAATAAAATCTAATTGTAGCACACCAAAATAACTAGAAAATGAAATACTAAATTCAAAACAAAATAAATTACAAAGTTTTATATTTTTAGTTGTTGCTTGATTTCTCCTATACCCTGGATGATTCTATATGTGACACTCTAGGTAAGGGAATTTTGAGCATATAAGGGATGAGAGATAGAACCACTCTTTAGGATGGTAAACCATGCAAAATGTACTCTCAACACATGAATAGGCTTTTGAAACAATCAATGTGTTGCTCCTTTTGATTTTGGTCATCTTTATCTATCTATCATCACAATTTGATATTGAATATCTATATAATGCCTCATTACCAAGTCCCCTTCCATTTCACTCTCCTAAATATTAGGATTAGGTAATATTAATCTTGCAATCCCATATATATTTTTGCATATCTCCAGCTTCTTGGTAATGGGTACCTTGACACCCATATAGGCGGTTAAGAGATTATTTAATTATTATTATTCTCTTAGGACTTGGAATATTGGTTGTAATGGTATGTAAAAGGGGTGTTAAAGTTGGAAAGATTTACATAGTCATCTTCATCAATAAATTTGATCCTCTTTCTAATAGATTGCTTGGGAGTTATATAGAGATGTGTAGAGCATCTTGTTATGATGGATGGATCCACATTAGTTGGCATTCCATTTTGGAGTGCTATAAGTTTGGGAATGCTTGCTCATCTTCTTCGTGGGTCAAAGATGATGTTTTAATGAGGTCTATCTTGAGTGTATTGTGTAACTTAGTCATGGGGGCACTATATTTTCTCCATGACCATGGTTTCTATGGTTATTGGTTAATACAATCTTGAAGGATGAGATAAATAGAGACACATTTTTCATTAGACATGTGAGAGACAGCACTTCCAAATTCTTCAAGGCAGATGAGCTGGTGAAGACAGTAACTACAATGCGGGTCAATCTTTCTAGAAATGCAAAGGCCCACCATATCCTGTACCTCATAAATGAGGAGGACCGACCCACCAATCGTAGGTAGACACTGCATTGTTTATTAAAGCGAAGTGCGTGATTTAGGTGGGTAACAAAGGAGAAAAGTAGTGAATAGATAGAAGCATCAATCTCTAACTTTTTATTATTATTTCTATTCCTTCAAAGACAGTCTCGTGTGAAAAACAATAACAAATGCCCGGGTAAATTAGATTCGTTCCTTTCTCTTCCCATGTTCCTTCCGACAGAAGCCAAATAGGAAGCATTATATACTTGTATCATCTCTTTACATGCACATCATTCGTCCCGTCAGCCATGGCAGATCGCCAACAAAGTTGATTACAACTTATAATGCTGAGCTTAGCGGAGATACTCCAGATCTTCCGATTCGCTATAATTATGGGAATAGGTGCAACACAATTCAGCGGATTGTTAAGACATTCGGTCCGGGTGGCTCGGCTTTCATTATCCATTTAATAGTTGAATTATTAGTCCTGAGTCATCACCTAACATCCCACTCTTTCAAATCTTATGGACCCGCTAATTATATTGGCTACACCAAAAGTCTAATTGGATCGCCTTTTGATCCAATAGCAGGGGCTTTCTTTCCAGTCAATGGAGTTCAGTCCGACCGTTTATGCGGAAAGACTGGTGAAAAACAAAGAGACAGAGAAAAGAGAGGCACCGGCATAGTACCTGACTGGCCAACCACTGTCTATCTCAACGTTACTAACAAAGGAGAGGATGCCATGGAGTCTGTGTCTTTGTCGACAGATGCACCAGATGGAATTCTCTTTATGTATATTTTATTTATGTATATTTTATTATCAAGAGGAATTGAGAGTTTAGTATTTAATTTAATTTAATTTTATCGTATAAGAAATATTGAATATGTAACAAGAGCTTAACGGAATAGCTTAACAATGATGTGCAACAAATGTTGAATGTGCAAAAATAAAAATTAAAAAATTGCCTTATAACAAATAGTTTAGTTTGACATTTAGACAAAATTATAAATAAACCAATTAAAAAATGGAAGGAAAATTAAAGTGTGCTATGATTGCTTCTAATGTTGAGAGGGTTTCCAAGTCAAATAAGGTGTGCGCCATGTATGATAATGGCTAAGAAGAAATTAATTTCAAAGAAGATTCATAAGGTGAGAATTCCTTTGTGACCTACTTTATATACTATTGAGTCACATGATTATGATTTAACTGATTTTTGGTAAATCTGTTGGTGGATAATTCTTTTATTTTGATTATCAATTATTTAGTTTCTTAAAAGTAAGAAAGTGAAAAAAAAAAAATTTTGTTAAGATTTGATGATGTCTTCCTTGTTATAAAAGACATTTTTATGATGTGTTCCATAGATTGATGGATTTGAAAGTAATGAGAGATTAAGATTAGTTGATTTATATTTAAGATTGACTTACTTTTTAATGATAGTATAATTTATAAGAAGACTAAATGGTTTTCTTTGGATACTCCACTTTTAGTGGTGGTGGTTAATTTACTTGTGGAATATTTTTAGAAGACTATCAATTATTTGGTTCGTTATAAGTAAGAAAGTGAAAAAGTAATATATTTTGGTAAGATTTAATGATGTCTCTTTTTACAAAATATATTTTCATTAGGTGTTTGGTAGATTGATAGATTTGAGAGTAATGATGAGAAAATAAGATTAGTTGATTTATGCTTGAGATTGACATACTTTTTTGTGGTGGCATAATTTTCAAGAAGACTAAATGGTTTCTTTGGATACCCCATTTTTATTAGTGGCAATTAATTTATTTGTGGAATGATTGAGATTACTATTAATACTTTTATGCTCATGTCTAGTTAGTGGAATAGGTATGTAGATGATATAAGTGTACTTTTTTGAAAATTTCTAGGATAAGGGAGAAGCATTCAAGAAAAATATTAACAATCCTTTTAATAATATTAAGTTTATAGATGAAGTGGAATATAATGAGACATTTTCTTTCTTAGATCTTTTTTTTAAAAAAGATGATGGTTCATTGGCAAGATACACATATAAAAATAGTACATACAAATAAATATCTTTCTACATAGTTGTTATCATCATCATTCAATTCAAAAAAATAATATTCTAAAAGTGATAGCTACTAAATCTTATAAGAAATTCAATTAGAAATATTAAGACTAGGAACTTAATTATTTAAATATTTTTCCAAAAATAATGAGTATAAAGTGAAGATTTTCAAGACCCTTTAAAAAGTAAAGGAAAAAAACCAATATAATTAGAGGGAGGACATGGTAGGGACAAGTTTTTTCTACCATACATTAAAGGTGTTAAATTTTTCCAAGAATAATTAGTATAAAGTAAGGAATATTTTCAAGACCCTTGGAAAAAGACCTATATAATTAGAGGGAGGACATGGTAGGGACAAGTGATTTTCTACTATGTATTAAAGGTGTCTTTAATAAAAATTCTAAAATTTTAAAGTGACAAAACATTAACTCGATTTTCATCTCCCTGCACAATTTAAGGGATAATTTAGGATGGGTAAAAGATACATTAAATTTGACAATTAAAAATAAAATATAAGGATTGAATACTCATGTGAACTATCATATATATTAGTGAAAAAAGTGAGATAGATAAAAATAAAGGTTAAAGTAGATTGTAAATATATGAATTATAAAAAATTAAGTAATTCGTCACTACAAGACATTATTGTTTAACTATATATAACATAAATATTAGGAATACTAAAATCATTATAATTAAATAATATCAACTTAAAAATGTCCAAAATGTTTACAAAAATTAGGAAGTATGATATGTTTAATATGAAATATAGTTTGAGTCTTAATTATATTTAATAATCTTTATGATAGCTAAAATTATTTTTTATTAATATAATTTATAAGTACATTGTATTTATTTAACATTGTTCATATAAAAATTCATAGTTCATCTTCTATCATAGTTATATATCTCGAAATGAGCCACTTAACAATCAAATGTTGATCATTTTAATTAAAAAAAATTATTATAAACTTATTAAGAAAAAATCTAATTTACTCTACTTAATTATCTTATTATTTATTATTTTCAATATGAAATTTAGTATAATGTAAAGGATTTAATATATTTTTATATACATGAAATTAATATAAAGAAAGAAAAACGTCAATAAAATTAAATAATTTTATTGTTTTACTGGTTGGTGTTGCTTTGCTTCGATTCCACTTGAGAGTACATTAGATTAAAAATGAGTATCAAGTATCCAAATTTCTATTATCTCATTTTTTGTGATATTTTTGTATCTTCTATATATGACCACACATGTTGCCATCATTTATGGTGTGATACAGTACATACAATTATAATTGTCTTTTTATTGTGATGTCTTGTACAATCACCTAATCTTCAAGATTTGATATCTAAGAAATAGTGATGCTTTAGGTATCTTTGATGCTTGTCTTAAAGTTGAATGATAAAAATTTCTTAATCAGAGTCAAGCCCCATAAAAGATTTGAAAGATTTGATGGTGATGACCTTTGAAAAATGTATAAAGTCTTTGCATTAGTTGTGTGTAAATTTAGATATAATAAAGACTTCTATTTTGTTGTGTTATATTTTTACTTATTTCTACTGTTTTTTTGTAACTCAAGGGGATCCTCACAACCTGGTCTAGCATCCAATTTGTCTTGCCTTGGTCTTATTTTTTTGCCAAGTTGGGGTTGGAATGGCATGAGCTGGGCCGATACTAAAGACATGTGCATCATACAAACCTGGTCTCAGAATCGAACCCAAGACCTTGGGGAGCAAACCCGAGACTCAAGCTAACTATGCTACCCATATAGACTACTTATTTCTACTTGTTATATTCAATATTATTTTATCATATTATTATTGTATTCTTTCTTATTATTTTTACTTATATTTATACAATATTTTTTTGAAAAACATTTTTTTATAATTATTTATAACCATTACAAACTATATATATATATTAAAAGCATTACCACATATTATCCAATCCAAAAGTACGAACATTGCAAAATCTAAAATATTTAAATAACCTAATCTAAAGTGAAGTTCCGTTAATAAGAAAATAAATATATGATAAATTAATCACAAGTAAACATTAGAATGTTTGCTTTTGAAAGGGCTAAAAGTGGGCGCCTAACAAAAAAGAAAAAAAGCGCCCTCACAAGAAAGAAAAGTACGAAGAAGTCATTTTTCAAAGCTGTAGAATCTAACTTATTATCATTATTATTTTTGTTACCAAACGCGGGAAGTGCTTTCACGTGATAGACAATGACAGAAGCCCGGCTAAACTAAATTTCCTCTCATTCGTTCTTCCTTCCGTCCGACAAGAGCCCAAATGGAACAGTTCTCCAAGTAGGAGGAATATTTGTATAATCTCTTTTCTGCTCGTTACATGCCCGCGGCCCGTGGGAGGGTGGTAAGAAAGTCGTCACGCAATTTGAAGGTAAGACGCTACAAATTACCAGCTGAGCTTCCCGGAGATACTCCCAAGATCTTCCGATTCTGTGTAATAATGACAGTAAGTACAAAACAAACAAGAAACGAAGTGGGTTGTTGGGTTTTTTCTGGCGGGCGGAGACATGCGGTCTGGGCGGCACAGCTTTCATTATACAAAGAGTTAAATTATGGGTCATGACCCGGGAGACAAATGCGATCGTCACAGACATGCCTGACATCCCACTCTTTCAAAATCTTCTCAAACTGCGCATTAAATCAGCTACATCTTTTATATTATTGCCCATTGTATAGGCAATACTAAGAAAATAAATGGGCCTACGAATGGGCTTAAATTGACAGCAGGGCTCAAAGTTCCAGCCTATGGGCGAAACGATCAGAATAAAAAAAAGACAAAAAAACAGTAAAGAAAAGAGACGCACCATCATACTACGCCTCTGCCCAATCCCTGTCTATCTCAACGATTATAACGTGGCCGATTAAATAACGGCCGAGAAACCCAGATAGACAAAAGACTGGGACTAAAGTTTTAACATGCGGAGAAAAAGAAAGAAATTGGGTGTTTTTATTTGCACGCGGCAGTTGAGAATTGATTTGTGGGAAGATGGTACAGCACCGGCCCGGTTGAGGCCATATTGCGGGCCCGAGGAAATCTGTTACAAGTAGGTAAAATAATTAATAATAATATTATTTTATAGTCCACGATGCCCGGCAATCTGTTTTTGGGTCTACAGACAGCCTACAGCAATATGGGACTCCTCGTACTCCCAATATTGAGGGAGGCACCTAACTCGTGCTCCACAATACGAAGTGTACATACCTTACCCCCTGCAGGATTTGAACTTGTGACCTCTCTTTCAAGAGTACAAGTTCTCCACCATTAGGCCAACTCAGGCTGTAAGGAGTTTTATTTTTTGTGAGGCGAGAAGACTGAGAAGGTCGAGAGACGTTATGAATGAGGAGTGTAGTGGTACGCACACTAGAATTCAACAAAGAGAGACGGTACAGGGGCGGGTACGTGGGTCCTCTGGTTGCATGATTATATCTTTGCCTACCCCAGTTTGAGCCTGTGCGCACACTAAAATATACTGTGGGTGTTTGTAAGGAGGGATAAGGACAAGGGGCGGTCGGTGCGTGGGTAGATGGATGGAGGTAACAGCCCGCCCGGCATTGCATTGGGATGGGGACAAAAGTAAATGATTACGAGGATAAAGGTTTGAAAGCGTAGGATGTACTAGTCAAGCCAATGCACGTCTTCTTGTTCGTCTGTTTGTGCAGGAGGACGTGGATTGCCGAAGTACGAAGGAAACGGATGCTTTCTTTTTATTTTGTTTTTCTTCGAATTTGTACGGAGTAAAGTAAAGGTATTGAATGTTCCCAAGGATGAGATTGGATGGCCCGGTTGAAATTTGAGGATATGGAGATGCCCTCAATTTTTAGGATTCTATATAATTGTAATGGTCTGCAAAATATTACCTACTTGGTTTAAGGTAATGTTTTTCTTCTTTTAAATTGGAGGTAAGTGTTTTTATCGCATTATGATTAAGCCATCAATCTTAATGTCAAATATTGAGTGATCTTTGAAGTGAGATGGAAAGATTTCCAACCTAAAAAATGGTATGTGCATGAGGTTAACCAAATAAGTTGGTAACCTCTACAGGTCTAAAAGGTCGCACACTCGATTAAACAAGATGTTGTCTAACCTCGTCAATCTAAGTACACTTAAGTATAGCAAATAGATTAATTATTAACACTAACATCACTTAGGTCACAAACAAGATCTCATTTTCAATAAGAACACTCAACAATAACATCTTAATAGGGGTTTGAATCTTGGTGACAAGAAATACAATACCACAATTTAACCATCACACTATGTCATCATTGGCTTAAAGTAATGTTGATAAGTAGGATTAGGATTCAACCATGTAGTTTTTCGAGTCAAACTCATTGACCTATGTTTCATGAGTAGTGGTTCACAAAAACCCATCTCTCATGATAATGAATGTGGTCCACTTAGCACTCATTGCATCTAGGTGATGCTCACAAAGGTGAAGCATTGGGCCTTCTCAGAAGGTCACCCATCCCAGTACTACTCCAACTCAAGCACATATAATGATGTTAAAGTAGTTAATATGTTAATTTATTAATATAATAAAATTTTATGCAATCATTTGACATATTAGAGATGATATTGTTGATTTGTTTTCAAGGTTTTGTTTCTCATGATGTTTAAAAATTAAAATGAAATAATTTAATTCAACAAAAGTTAGAATTATGTCATAGATGTGAGGTAGTGTCAAATGAGAATTAAAGTTTTGAATATGATGTTGTTTAATTATTATATGTGAGCATAAATATATTTAAACATATGAGACAAATATATTTAAAATAGATATAAAGTATAACTATTCATTGTCCTTTATTAAACATTATTTTTCTCATTGTAAAGTTTTAAAATGTTTTATGAATTTTCATGATTCCTCACTATTATGTCTTTAAAATTAATAGATGTAAATTGTGTCTATTCTATTATTAATTGCATTAATCACAATCTCACATTTTTTTGTATTTTACCTTTTTAATAATCATGAATACCCATACAAACTAAAATTGGCTCCTATATTATTAAAAAAATATATTCCGTAATGTTGGCCTACAACCTTTTAAAAATAAAATAATGTCATTATGAAACAAAACAATGAATGATACAAAAACAATTGACTACACTATTAACTATTTTATAGTCAACATGCATAGTGTTAAAAAGATTTCATCAATCTAGTACAATTGATTATAAGTCCAAAAGCTTACAGTGGACCAATAATATTGTTCACCACTATTATCTAATAGATTGGTAGATAAAGTAACATTGATATTTTTGAAAAAAGAAAAGAAAAGAAATCCATTAGAAAATCCAAACAAGATATTTTAGTTTAGATCTCTCATTGATTCATTTATTACCAAGTAATCAAATCTAATGGATACATTAGTATTCTTGCATCTAGAGGAACAAATAATATTGATGAAAAGTGTAACGAAAATAAATGCTCTCTTATATAAAATGGTGTTGTCTTTGTATGTAAGATTTAGTATACAATATGCAAGTTTCGTTGTACAAGTGAAAGTTTTTGGTGTGAGAGAGCATTACATTTAATTGAAATTGAATGTTAAAATATTACACATAAAATATTATCAGATAGAATAATAATATGTATAAAATATTTTTAGTTGAAATTGTAATCTAAAAACAAGGTAACATTTTAAATTATATTTAGAGATCTATTATTAATATCATTTAAAGTAATATTTAGTATAAAGAAACCATAATTCATAAAAATAGTTGTAAATATATATTTACATTGATAATAGATAACAAGTATAGCATGTCTCTTTAAAAGAACAATTTCTATGAGAGAAAATATCTCTTACAGAATATATTTTCAAGGCGATCTTCTCTTTATTACATCAATATAATGCCCTTATCAGAAGTGACTTAAGATGTACAACCAATGAAATATAATTCTACATAATAAGATATTAACTAAATATTGTATTATGATATTATAATATCTAGAATAGTAAAGGTTAGGACATAAGGGTCTTAACAATTCCTTTCCGTTTGAAAATCCTTTACCATAAGGTTTGAATTGATGAAAGTATTATTGGAGAACTGGAAAAGATGTTCCCAAGTGGCATCTTCCAACTACAATCCTTACCATTGAACTAAAAAATTGGTAATGACATAGCTATAGAATGGGCACAATCATTGATCCAAAATAACCTATTTTTTAAGGATGATGTATCCTTCTTCATCCAACTCAAAAAGTGTTAACAATGGGAACATGTTGGCCAGGGACCTTGTATAAGAATGAGACACGAAAAAATGTTGTATGTTGGAATACATAATTTATAGGCCACTTTACCTATGGTTAACTTTTTATAGTATCCAAAAGGGTTCATAGAAATTAAACACTAAATTTAATATGCCTCTAAGCTTAAATAATGTGTACTTATATGGTTGAAGAAGTATGAAAACCTATATCATGTCCCTTAAATGAATCTGCACTTATAATGTTATTGATCAACTTGTTGTTTCATATGATTATGAACTAGGGCCAAATTGTTCTTGAGAGTTCAAAGGACATGATATGAAACTAAGCTTTGTATGGTGTCATCTTGGTGGAAGAATGAAAAGAGGTGTTGCATCACCATTCTACAAGGGGTAGCTATTTAGCCCATTGAGTTTGTTGTCCTCAAATAAAGAAATATAATTAAGTTCTCAAGCATTTATTGACTATCTATGTATAACCATTAGTTTGTGGGTGATATACCAAATTCATTTATATTTGTGTTCCCTACAACTTAAATAATTCCCACAAAAAGTTACTAGTGAAGGTGGGGTCACGGTCACACAAAATGGAAGTGGGTGACCATGGAGGATAAATAGGTTAAGTGAGATGGGAAACAATAAAGGAATAATATTGGGTTGAGGATAAAAGTGGACATACTTGGGGAGATGATTGACCACCACTAGAATGATTAATTTGTTTCTTGACTTTTAAACAATCCTTTAAAAAAATCTATTGATAGGTTAATCCATACCACTATCAAAAGTGATAATGGTTGTAGAGTTTAATCAAAGTCTAAATGGTTTCTCATTTTTATTGATGGTGCATATCACATTCCATGTCAAATATTTTGATGCCATTTTTTATATCAACCTATAAAAATGTGTGTGTTACCAAAAAAATAATTTACAAACATAACATTTCTCTTTGTAACACAAGGAGCTAACATACCAAGTGTATTAAGGCTAAGTAATTTTATAATTATTTGTTAGTTGATGAAGCTGTTGAATTTTCACATCTTGTTTCCATTCATGTTGGACTATTCACAACCAATTAAAAGTCACTAAAGACAACGTACACAAGGCTCCCTAGGCATCAAACTTTTGATAAATAATATTGATCACTACTTTCTTCTTCCCTTTTTGTAGATTATTTTATAATCATATAGTCTAATGATATTGTGACGCAATTTTGGTGTTCTAGAGAGGGACACATTTTTAAATGAAGTACTTAAATGTATGATGACTTGTTTTTAAAAGTAATGACATCCCACAAGATGGAGCCTCCATTTATTGACAATATGAAGAATGAATATAATTTCCTTATAAATTGATTTGACAAGATTTCCCTCGATCATTTTAATTCTGGATATATTTATAACTTTGACTTAGATTAAATTTCATTATTACAAAGACTATACAAAATATATACATTAATTGTTTCAACCCTATTTAACATAAAATATATTACAATTTACAAAAAAAGTGATCTAGATATATACTTTTCTATATACAAAATATAAAATTCAAATAAAAATAATGTAATCAAACTTTAATACAAAGAATTGCAAAATAAAATGAATAATAATTTCAAATAATGTAGAATTAAAAAAACACAATATATAATGATATAAAAATTTCAACAATATAAATAGATAAACTTAAATGATCATTATAAAAATCTCAAATCCATTTTCAAAACCTTCAATTTGAAAATCAACAAATAATGGTGTGTAGATTGGATGGTGATTTGAAAAATACATTGAATATAAAATCAACATTATTGAAAATACATAGTTTCTTCTAAGTTTTAATTCTCCCCATACAGATTTAAAACATGTTCTTAATAGAAAAAAAAAAAAAAACTATTTTTTGTTTTAATTACTTTTCCAAAAATATTTAGAAAATTCCCAATAAATTAAATAAAAAATATTTTTTAAGTTTGTGGTTTAAAATTTTACTTCTAATCATGCTTTGAATTATTGACCATTGACCTCTAAATCATTTATTACATTTTTTATCAATAAGCTTTGAGCCCCTTTCTAAGTGTGATATTTACATCAAACTTTAACCATATAATTTTTTTAATTCAAACTCTTTAACCTATATTTCATGATCAATGGCTCATATGAACCCATCTCTCATGTGAATGAATAGTTCACTCAATGCTCAATGGAGCAAGGTGATGTTCATAGAGGTGAAGCATTGAAACTTTCCAAGAGGTCACACATCCTATTAATACTCTCACTCAAACATATTTAACCATAGAATTTCTCTCAAGATCAAGCCCACTTAACTTGCTACCACATTTACAAGAACCATTATACACTATAGTAGAAAAGAACAACAAAATAAGATGGGTGGTAAATTTTTATAAAAAATGATTCAATATGAAAAGATAATTGCTATGAATTCATAATTGACTATTAAATTTAGCCTTTTGTAAGACATGTTTCTTTTCAAAGATATATTTTCCCTTTATATACCTTTCAAACCTATGCACTTTGTTTCCATTAGCATAGTATAGATACTTTAAAAAGTGAATTCTTAATTATTAAAATTTATAAAATTTGGTTTTAAATTTTGAGTTTAAGTTCATGATTAAAGATATGACATTTCTACAATCTTGATATAGTAGTGTTCTTGTTAAAATATTATGTACAATTTTTGATATCAATGTTTTAGATTACACTCCATGATTTATCATGAATTAAGGGGAAAAAATATATAGCTTTATTAGAAGAATTATAATTGAGTTAAATTTATGCTTTAAGCTTTAAAGGGTATAGTGATGTCCTCATTGCTAGCTCCAAGTCTTACAAAACAAAATTATATTTTGACACCAAAAACATAAGCTCACCATTTTTGCTTGGTGAGACAAGATTTTGACAACTTAAATCAACAAACATTTTTTAGTATGAATGAGAATGGCAATATATTTTTTTTCATATAATGATAATCTTCATGCTCAAAGAGTAATAAAATCAAGGTCTAACATGATTTTCACCAACCATTTTTTTGAATAAACTACAATAAATAGTTATACATTATTGTTGTTCTTTATCAAACTATACACAACATCTAGAGGACAAGAAAGCAATAGCAATTAACATGGAATTCAAGTGTAGAATTAAATTTCAAGCTAAACATGCTAGTCAATTAAAAATTCATTGACCATTATTTTATATTTTATTCATATAAATAAAAGGGCATCGGGCAAATTCACCGCTAGCAATTCATTGTCAGAAAATTCACTGCCAACAATTCATCGCGAGAAAATTCACTGCAATGACAAATTCACGTGAAGGAAAATTCACCACTAGCAATTCATCGCCACAAAAAAAAAATTGTAAACTTTTAATGCGATGAATTTTCCATGGTGGTGAATTGCTCGTGGTGAATTTTCCACGGTGGTGAATTGCTCGTGGTGAATTTTCCTTGAGGTGAATTTGTCATGGCGGTGAATTTTCCTGTAGTGAATTGTTGACAGTGAATTTTCCTAGAGCCAAATAAAAGTAAGCATTTTTATAATTAGTATGTACTATTAATAATACACAATTAATGTCGTTCATGGCATATTGCAATGGTTAAAATGTGGTATTGTTGTAGTCACTAAGATTCAAATCCACGTTGGATCATTGCGGTTGCGAACATTATACTTTTGTTGGTTCACTGTTCTCACGAATTTGAACCTTCTCATTGAAACTGTTGGCATTCATGCCAATGACTTCATACTTCGAACCCTTGTTAAATTAGTGTGCTATGTAGCTTTGTTGAACTACTGAACTTGCGAGTTTAAATTACCTTGTCTCCGAACATGTGACCTCACATGACTTAAACAGTCCACAGACCGTCAATTTCTATGGCAGTGTGGATGTCAGAGTGATGGCCTAGGCTCTTCGTCGTTTCCTTTATCTCATTTCTGAAGTACCTACGTAAATAAAAAGGCATTTACTGCAAATCCAGAAATTGCAGTGATCACTGTTACATCAAATCTTACGGAATCTGCTCCTCCTACGGTTCTTCTTTATTCTTCTCGCTCCACCTCGGAACCAAGCGACACCACCCGGTTCATTGTAATTTGCTAGTCGTCGACTACCTGGCAAAGATTTGAACTAAAAGAACAAATTACGTAACGTATTTTTCTTTTTTTTGGTCCGTGTGTCTGCGGGGTCAGATTTTCGATAGGCCGCTGTTCTTGCACACCGAAGTGCTCATGTGGTTGTGGCCGTCAGAATTTTTTGATGCTACGTAGCAATGCTGTTAAAGGAAAACTTGTGGCCATGGTGGGCATTGACAAGTAAAATTCGCGTGGTAGGAAGATTTGGAGATAAGTGTCAATGGAGCCCCGTATATGTATAAAAAGGATAAGGTCTGCATGGGAATGGAGTAAAGATTGTATGTAAAAGTTTTGTCTTATAAATAAAAGAATGCAGGCGAAATAAAGTACAAGTCATGATCTTTGTTCAAGAAGGAAGCGCAGTAGCTGTTGGATCTTTATATCTAATGACTCTTACTATTCTCCAAGGTTTTGAACAAACCTTTGTTCATCAAAGAAGCACAATCGCTGTTGGATCTTTATATCTAATGGCTCTTGCTATTCTCCAAGGTTTTGAGCAAGCTTCTCAAAGATGAAATAGTGTGATTAGCTGTATGGGATGAAGAGGGAGTGTGGAGCCCATAACATACTAGTGAAAGAACCTTAAAGTGAAGAAAATAAGGGGTGATTAGATATGCTTAAGTAATTATTTAAATTAAGAAATTTTAGTCTAAATTGATTCTAATTAATTAACATTAGAGTTGGGGGATTGATATACAAATAGAAACAAAATATACAAATGGAAACAAAGCTTTAGAAATTTTGCAATTAAGATATGATAGAATGAAAATTAGAAATGGATTGATGATGCCTTAAAAAGAAAGAAAACCCAAATTTGTTGAAATTAGATATTGAGTCACTTGTGTAATGATTTATAAAATAGACCTAAAATCAAACTCATTTTTAAGAGTTGGAATTCTACTCCAAATGACCTATAACTTCTAGGGTAACTTGACACTGATATTCTAAGCGCTTTTATCTCCTATATAGTCAGTTAAATCATACCAAAAGTTGAGATAAAACAAGGATAATGTTGATATGCAAATATATGGAAAGAGAATACAGTTTGAGAGAAAAGAATGAACTTCACAATTGATTTCTTATGTTATGATGGTTGATTTTAATTATAGACACATGTAGAGGTTGCTAGAGAAAATTCAAGGAAATCTAGCACAATACCGAACTTGCCCAAAAAGTGAAGGGCTCTAGTGGGGGCACTAGTGAACTTCACTTAACTTGTAAGATTAGAAATTGCATACTATGTAATTCCCTTTCATGTGTTTTGCACTCACTTTGACTTGTGTTTTATTTTGTGTTTTTGATCCTTGTTGTTGTCTTACTATATCTTATCCTAGTCATACCTTGTGAACCTGACCCCTTTATTACGTGTCTTCTTTTAATTTAATGTTTGCTCACTTTTATTTTCTTTCTCCTAGAAATTTTCCCTCTTTTCATATTACCCTTACCCTTTCCTTATATAACCACCATTTTTTCTTTCAACAAATCATTTAATTAGACCCTATCTTCTTGCCAAAGTGTAAAATCACTTTTTTGGGCT
>VDFB02058242.1:194181061-194221414 GCA_007258455.2 Sequoia sempervirens | reverse complement strand
TTAAACTATACTCAAAACAAAGAGAAGCTCAATAAGGTAATGCACTTTTCAATATAAGAAATGCATCGTTTGAAGCATCAAACCAATATGCAGTCTGTATGTATGATCAGTCGTCAGTCTCCGCAATGGTACATTTCCACGATTTTATTTTTTTTGTAAAAATTTTGCTTCTT
The DNA here is from genome assembly GCA_007258455.2 of Sequoia sempervirens. Classification (NCBI taxonomy): domain Eukaryota; kingdom Viridiplantae; phylum Streptophyta; class Pinopsida; order Cupressales; family Cupressaceae; genus Sequoia; species Sequoia sempervirens. The sequence continues at coordinate 194,221,241 of VDFB02058242.1, read as the reverse complement.
CGTCGCAATTTCGACGACACTAGCCGACAAAGTTGCTATAGCTACGACGACGATTTCGTCGTAATTCCCTACCCATTTCATCGCACTTTCGATGAACTTTTGGTGTTCTTCCGGCGCTACTCCTTGCTAATTTCGTCGCACTTTCGACGAACTTCTAGCGTTCTCCCCGCGCTACTCCTTGCTAATTTTGTCGACTTTCGACGCTCTTTTGACGTTACTCCTCGCTAATGTCATCACACTTTCGACGAGCTTTTGGTGTTCTTCCGGCGCTACTCCTTGCTAATTTCATCGCACTTTCAACGAACTCTTGGTGTTCTTTCGATGCTACTACCTGAGTATGTTGTCGCAATTTCGACGAACGTCTTCTGTTGTTTCAATGCTACTGCTTGCCCATTTTGTCGAACCGGTTACAAACTTCTAGTGTAATTCGTCGGTGGATAAACAAATTTTTTGTCCATATTCTGACGAAATCCCAAGGTATTTCACGATGTCGTCGACCGATGATTCTTTGCCGTTATTTTGACATTTAATGTGTCGTCGACCTTGCGACGAATAAATAGCGACGGAAAGATTTTCACCATTGCGTCACTCTTCTGACAATGATTTGTCGAACAACCGACGAACGCCCATCAAAAAATGGTGTCAAATCCAGTAGTGATAATTTCCACATAACCCAAATAGAGAAATCTATGTATGCAAATAAGTATTGAGAATCCATATGAAAAAGAATAGACAACATACCATTAAATATGACACAAGATATACCCTAGAAAAACCCTCACGAGGGGAAAACCATGCCTCCAAAATTATCCGTCACTCATGTATTATTTAGCAATAAATATTACGATACATCTTCAAGTTCTCCATGAATACCCTTGAAACATCAAGCCCTCTACAAGCACTCCATGTGAACAATTATGTAACCAGGGATCCCATGCCATGCTTAAAACCTCATAAATACTAACAATATGGCATAAAATTTCACCCTAGTGCAATTTTCCATACCATACCTTTACTTTAGCCTAATAAAATTGATAATGCTAAAACCTATCATCATAAGCCCCTTGTCCTCACTATACTTTGTCATTTTCTGTTGGTGAAGCGAATTTTGACTAGGACACTTCCGCATTGCATGGATGTTTTTTTGTTGCACAAACGTCCCTGATAGATTCTTGAGTTAGTGGGCATTGGGATGTTACATTTTGTGGCATCCACAAGTTGTAACGCCTCCTACAATTGCAAACTCGCCCAAAAATGGTTTTTTTGTTGAACACTCAAAATATTGAGAGGGGGGGTGAATCAGTATTCCCTTAAACAATTTAAGCATTAAACATCCAATCACCAAAAAATATTCAATTATAGTAAGGAAAGAAAGCATGAAACATTCACATCACATAGCACATGAACACCAAGATTTTTACATGAAAACCCCAAAATGGGAAAAACCATGGTGAGGGTCGACTCACAATATATTATAACCAGTTATAGTATATTTATAGAAGTGCTCACTACAGGTGGATTCACAGCTATCCATAAAGAAAAATATAGAAGAGAGATGGTGGCTCAACCTATTTTTAACTGTTACAAATGCATCTTACATATGCATGAATTACAGTTTCATTGAAGCTCAATAACAATCTTTGTCTAATTCTAATTCAACACTCTGACATTCTCTTCATTTGCACAACACTAAAATTCAACTCAACATTCACAACTTAACTTCGCACTGCTCTAATCAAATTCACATGTATCTAAGCATTCACAATACACATCATATATCCAAAATCATCAAAACACCAAAAATATCTATTATATATATATATATATATATATATATATATATATATATATATATATATATATATCTGCACCAAACATAGTGTAGTGTCAAAAAATGTACTCCTTTACATTTTCACACTATGTTTGGGTCTCTTAATTAACTAGACTTAATTAAGCCTCTAATTGGCCCTATTTTTCATTTACAAGCCTAATTAATTACAATTTTTGAAAGGGGAATCATGATTTAATTAATGCAATTATTACTTTTATCACTCCAAAATGAATAGGTCCTAGCAATTTCTAAGTTAATGGGTAACCATTAAGATCACAAATTCAATTTCTAAACATGTTTTTGGTGGAATCTTAAAGTCCTAAATTCAAGTTTTAAGTGTTGGCTTATAATGTTTAATTTTCAGGAAATTAGAAAATTGTAGACTATAAAAAAAGGTCTTTTAATCAATTCAAATCCTAGAAGCAAGCTAGAAATTCATGAGACCAAAATGTATAGAAAATATTATTGTCAAAGGTGTTCAAGAGAATATTTCTTAAGCATTTATTGTAGTAATCAAGATCTTAAGCATCATGTCAAAGTTGTCAAGCATCATGCATGTTTTTGGAGCTAACATTGTCATGTAGGTTTCAAGTTTCAAATCAAATTTCAAGCATCAAGATCAAATCATCAATCAAGATACTTCATGCAAGATCAATATCTTGGAGAGATCTACTAAGTTGCATTCCTTAAATAGTTTCAAATCAAGGGCTTGGTGAGTTGTAGTATAACAATTGTTCATTCATCATTCCCTTCATGTTTCATTGTTTCAATTCAAGGTTTAATTACCAAAACGAGGTTTGACCAAGGAAAACCCCTATTCACAAAAAACAAAAAAAAAATCCATTTTGTGTGTTTTGAAAACATTAGGTTGAAGAAGGATTGAAGATCTATCAAAGGATAAAAATTACAAAAGTTGTCAACATTGTCATTAAGCCACGAAAACCCACTTTCAAAATTTATTTCTGAATTCTGAACTACGAAACCCAGAGGAATCAGGAGTGTGGACATAGGATCAAAGGAATATGAAAGAAATTTTTCAACCCCTGTAGTAAGACCCATTCTCCCTTGGATGAATGTATCCCGGGAGGACACTCAACACAACCCTTTTGTGACAGGTGCATAAAATCAAGCCCTTCTCAAATCTGTAATATCTTTCTAGATTCTATCAAATTAAGGTTTAATTTAGTGATTTCATGTGTTGCATTGTATATTTGCATTCATTTAGTAATTTCCACTCATCTCCCAAAAGTGTTGTTTCAACAAATTTACCTCGTCCTAGGTCATAAGAAAAACATCAAAATCTCCACCAAGGTTGACTCACCCAAGGGTTGAAAGTTAATATTGACCTAAGAGATCTCTCAAATTCTTAATGAAATAAGGAATATAGGTGCATGATACCTCCCTTGTTATCATATCTTTGTGATTTGCACCCATTTTCCCATGTTTCATTTTGGTGAACCCGACATTGTATATCAAAATTTTTGAATTTGGAGTTAATTCAAACCCTAGATCTAGGATTTGCATTAGTTTTTATTGTATTGCATCACTTTGCATTTAATTTAGGGTTGTTAAAATTGCATTATTTTGCATCTCATTTAGGGTTTTATGTTTGTATTTTGCATCCTTTTAAAATCTAAAAAATTCAAAAATTTGCATGTATATTACATTGATTTTGCATAGTCCTTGCATGTTAGTGTGTTTTCAATCATTCATATTCAAAAATTGAGTCAAAATTGCATTTAAAAAAGTGTCATATTTTTTCATCATTTATCATTCATTGCATTTGCATTTAGACATCAAAATCTAGAAAAATCAATTACTGAAAGTATTGTTTTTAGTGTGAAATAGGAAACCCTAGCTATAAGCTTCAAACTCAAATTTAAATTTTTGTAACCCTTGTGCTAAGACCCATTCACCCTAGGGTGAATCTATCTTTGTATAGATGTTTCAAACTTTTGGACAATGATTTGTCTTTTTTTGCATTCTTTTGATCTACTGTTAAATTTGGGTTTTAGTTTTAGAAATTAGAAAAATCTATCATTATTTTCATTAAGTATAATTAGTCAAATTGAGTGCATTGTTTGGAAATCAAAATTGAAATTAAAAAAGATCATTTTCATATTTTTGCATAGCATAATTAGTAAATTATCTTGTTTGAAATCTGAAAATTGTTCTCTTTTTACATACTTGCATTGCACTTCATATTCTAGGGTTTTTGATTGCATTTATCTAGTCCCTATTTTCCATTTTGGGTGCACCTAGGTTTAATAAAACTTGTATGAGATTCACAACCTGGTGTCCTATTACCAATACTATAGTGAGATGTAGTTCGGGACTCATGCCATCCTGGGCTACTACACTTGTTGTGGATCTTGAGTTTTCCAACTTTTTCACTCATTGTTTTGATACTAGTCAACCCACTATGGACCATAGATTTGATACCTCATTTACCGTGACCACCCTACCCACAACCAATGTGAAGATTTAGAAAAATTGCTAAATTTTGTGAGTTTTGAATGCATTGTTGGTATTGCAATTCCTGTCATAGATAACATGAGAAAAATGCTTGATAATGAACAAGGAATAGAGATTGTCTATAGCCTAGCCCACATCATTAATAAACATGTCCCTACAATGATTAGTTGTGCTCAAAATTTTCGGTTAACTCAAAGTCAAGGTGGAAATCCTCTTTCCACAACTATGACCTCTATTTCTACATACACTAATCCAACTGTTACAACAACAAAACAACCAACTAGCAATGTCAATACCACCTTAGGTATTTCCAATGGGAATCCCTTTATCTTTGTTCATTCAAATCTCATATCTCCTAATCCCTCTCCCCTCACAAACCTACAATTCACTTGCCCTCTAAATAAATATACACCTCCACCTTATTCACTTCCATCTCACAACACAAACAATGATCTCGTCCTTAACCAACTTGCAAAATGTTTTATCCCTCCAACAACAAATTGCTACATTAAACCAAATTCAAAATGTCCAACCTTCATAATATGTCAAAAGAAACCCTTTTTCCTTGGAGATATTAAGAGCACAAATTCCATAAGGCATTGAGATTCCTAGATTTGAGAAATATGGTGGAAAAGGAGACCCTAGTAACCATGTCTCAGAATACACAACCTTATGTAGTGACTTCATTTTTGAAGATAAACTCTTGGCTAAAATTTTCGCTAGATCCTTGAAAGGCACTACCTTGGAGTGGTTTTTTTCTTTACTTAATACCTCAATTAGTTCATTCAATGAACTTTTCGATGCATTTCTCAACCATTTCCAAATGCACATGTGTCCCAAGATGACCTTACCTAATTTAATGCAATGTAAACAAAACAAAAATGAAAAGGTCATTGATTTCATAGCACGATACCAATTTCCTCTCACAAATAAACATTAAGATTCCTGATGTTGACATTCAAACAATGTTCATAGCAAAATGCATACCAATATTCAAGCTAAACTTGAGATGTTGAATTTTCCCTCCTTTATGTACACTTGTGCATGGCGGGCTTTGTGATTATCAGAATTCAATTAGTCATCGTGAAGCAAAAACTCCTTCCAACCCTTTTGAGAAATCCAAAGCCGTGCCCCAAAACAATTTCCAACCTTTCAAGAAACAAAAAAAGGGCCTTCTACAAATAAATACACCTCAAACAAGTCAACATGTTAACACCCAAGTGGCTACTATAAGAATGACAAATCCATATCCATTTAGGGAGAGGAGTAGGAAATTTACCCCTTTACCCAATACCCTTCACTCTATCATTTTGAAGCTTATAAGTAAGAACTTAGTCATCTTACCTCCTATTAGAGTCATTGATACAACTAAGCCCTTACCTCCAAACTTTAACTGGAAATCCTTTTTCCATTATCACCAACAAAATGGACATGATACAGAACAATGCAAGCATCTTAAACATATTATGCAAGACCTCATTGATTCTAATCACATTTAGATTGGCGGTGTTAATGATCAAGGAAATAAGTCCATTGCCCCACCCAACCAAAATTTGCAAATATTTACCAACCCCATGTCAAATCATAATATCTCTTTTGTGAAAGCTAGTGATGCCAATAATGATGTGATGAATGTCAAAAAAAATGAAGAAACAAATAATGAAAATATAAATGAAAATGAAAGAGACATATAATGTATGGTTAGCTTCATTGATATTCAACCTCATAAGGGCCAAACCAAAATGCCCCTTGACATTTCTTTCTCACAAAAATGGCATAATTAGACGTGCACCCGATGGTCCTCTTTACATCACCAAAAGAATCAATGACAAGCCTACTAATGGGATATTAATTGATCCCATGTGTGTAGAGAATGTGATCACCAAGGAATTCTTATTTGTGCATGAAATTTATCAAGATTATTATGAAAAACCAAAAGCATGGATTAAAATGTATAATGGTTTTACTTTCCCTACGATAGGTTCAATCACTCTTTCTTTACAAGTTGGACCGAAAAAATTGAATTTCCCATTCTCCATCATCTTATCATCGAACCAATTTTTTGTGAGGCTTGGTTACCCATGGCTATGCTCCATGGATGTCTTCCCATCAATATTACATAAATTCTTAAAGTTTCCATTTGGAAATGATATATTTACTATGCACCATAGTGGCTTTAATCATGTGTCTTCCTATGGGAATTTCTCATTGGATTTCTTTTGGACTAAACCTATGGAACCTACTAATAAGCCTCATGAAGACTTCTTTTTCAAATCTTATAAAAAAATTTAAGGCAAAGTGCATAGCATAATTATCCCTTAGCAACATGCCTCAACCCATGATTGAGCCTCATATCATTGATGAAACCATGATTGAACCAAAAGCTCTTCCAAGTAATCAAGAAAAACCCATGATAAATCCTTCACCTATTTCCTACAAAAGAACAATAGATAACAATGTAAGTCCTATTTTCCCTCCTAAGATCAAAAAAATCTACAACTTGCTAAAGAGAAAGTGGTTGAATAACCTTCCATGGTTCCTTCTGTTCCTCCCTTACGAGAAGAAAAGAAACCTATGGTTGATAAACTTGCTCCTACACAATCACAACTTGAAAATCATGCAAAGAGAAACAAAAATACTAAAGAGTGTAGGCATAGATGTCGTGCTATTGCTTGTAGACTAAAAGAAGAGAATAAAAGAGAAAATCAACATCCAATACCAAATAAAACAAAGAGTACTAATCCTCCACCTTCGCCACAACAAAAACAACAAGAAACTTATATGGACATGGTCATCAGGCCTCCTGCTATGATTAACTTGGATGATGATGATGAGATTACTAAAATTGATGAGGAAGTGCATAATGAGCTGAATTTATTGTTTTCCTCTTCCATGAGCCTAGATGATAACAATCATGATGGTCCTCCTATTATAAAGAGTGACTCACCATGTGTTGAACTTGGTGATGCTCCTAGTACAATACTTATCATTGTCCCTTTGGATAGCTATCCACGTTTTGTATATGATGAATGAGATTGGGATGTAGATGACCTGTTATAGGTTGAATCGCATGTGCCATACTAGTATTGTCTTTGTCTTCACGTTCTTTGTGATTTCATTTGCATAATGTGATCCCTTGTATTGTGCTACTTGGCGTGTCTTTATATATTTGTGATCCTAGTTGGGATGACCCTCAAGTCACTTTGTTGGTGTAAGGATACAAAGGAAGTGAGTTTGTTATGACATTCTTCTATTTGTATCTATATTATGCTATTTATCATAACCTTTTGTCTTGTGTTTTCCTTTTGGGGATGATGCAAGGTATCGATACATTGAGGTCTCTTCCATGTTGACCCAAAAGCTTCACTCTATTCTCTCTCTATGTGTCATTATTCCTTTGTGCTCATTGTTCCATGAGTTATTTAGGGAATGATGATGGTTTCGAGCTTGATTATATCACTACAACAATGACAAACATTGACCCCAAATCCATGTATCCTTATGAGTTATCTTAGGATTGCATATAGGGGGCATCCTCCTTTCACAATGTAGCTCTACTTCGAAACATATGTTTTACATAGATATTTCCAAATAAAGCTCTCATGTATTGGCATTTATTATATTCTACTTTAAATTAATTATTCATAGCATAGTGTTTAGTAATTTCTTTAAAGTGGGGGCATACGCATCCCCGCTCATTGTTCACTTCAAAGTGTGGTCTTCTTACTTCACACAATGTGTCTTCTTGGTGGTGAGATTGGGTTTGATGTTCCTTCAAGATTGCGACCTTTCTAAGCATATGACATTCTTCTTAGTGGTGATGTTATGGGTTTCATTCCTTGAGTTGTGAATCTTTTATCCTCAACTAGCCCTCTCTTGGAGACATTAGGCATGATGTTCCCTAAGGTGAGACCTTTCATGAACTAAGAAAACCCACTTTGATTATCCTATTTCATGTATCAAGGCCACCAAGCATAACACAACTTGCTTGCTAGTAGAGCCTTTTTCATGAGTGCCTAACATAACACAACTTCCTAGCCTTGTGGAGTCTTTTTTTGTGGCGCCTTATCAAAGTGATTAGGAGGTATAATTTTGGTATAGTTAGTACAATGGGTTCCTATACCTGGTACGACTTCCCATTAGCTATTTTTTGGGGCTCACCTAGTGGATAGCATATTTCACTAGCCCGTTTGAGTGCATTTTATTTGCATAGTGGACAACGGGTTTCCACTTGTAAATTTTTTTGGATAAATAGCTAAGGCTTGATCTATATCATTTGGACAAATAATCAAGCCTTGATCCAACCCTCTCTCTCTCTCTCATCCTCTAATTTTGGCATTGTATGCTTGTGTATCTTGTCTTGCTACTACATATTTAACATAGGCATGCATCTCTTTGTGCTTTTGTTGGTTTTCCATGAGATCTTAGATCTTGGAGGCTTGATCATCCTCCTTGACCTTTGTTGTTTTATCTTTCCAATAGTTGTAGGATTAGACCTCTATTGATGCTTGTTTGACTACTTTAGTGTGAGTTTAAGCATAGGGCTCATCCTCTCACTAAAGTGGGGGCTAAAATGTAGTGTCGAAAAATGTACTCCTTTACATTTCCACACTATGTTTGGGTACCTTAAATAATTGCACTTAATTAAGCCTCTAATTGGCCCTATTTTGCATTTACAAGCCTAATTAATTGCAATTTTTGAAAGGGGAATCATGATTTAATTAATGCAATTATTATTTTTATCACCCTGAAATGAATAGGTCTTGAAAATTTAGGTCAGGACCCATTCGCCCTTGGGAAAATGGGTCCCCTTTAAGATCACAAATTCAAATTTTAAACATGTTTTTGGCGACATCTTAAATTTTCCTAAATTCAACTTTTAAGTGTCGGCTTGTAATGTTTAATTTTTGGGAAATTAGAAAATTGATTATAAAAGTAAGGTCTTTTATCAATTCAAATTCTAGAAGCAATCTAGAAATTCATGAGAGAAAAAATTATAGCAAAGATTATTGTCAAAGGTGTTCAAGAGAAGATTTCTCAAGCATTTGTTGCAAAAATCAAGATCTCAAGCATCATGCACATGTTTTTGGAGCTAACATTGTGATGTAGGTTTCAAGTTTCAAATTAAATTCAAAGAATCAAGATCACATCATCAATCATGCCACTTCATTCAAGATCAAGACCTTAGAGAGATCTACTAAGTTGCGGTCCTTTAGGGGTTTCAAAACAAGGGTTTGGTGAGTTGCAACATATCAATTTTTCATTAGCTTTGTTTTTGGTTGTAAAGGGTTTCAGGTCCCTTCAAAACCTACTTTTACCTTAATCAAAAACATATCAATTGTTCATTCATCATTCCTTTCATTTTTCATTGTTTCAATTCAAGGTTTAATTACCAAAATGGGGCTTGACCAAGGAAAACCCCCATTCACCAAAAATAAACATTTTTTCTCTCTTGTGTGTTTTGCATATCTTAGGTTGAAGAAGGATTGAAGATCTATCAAAGGAGAAAAAATGCAAAAGTTGTCAAAGTTGCAAAAGTTGTCAAAATTGTCGTCAAGCCATGGAAACTCACTTTCAAAATTTATTTCCAAATTCTTGACTATGAAACCTGAAGGAATCAAGAGTGCAAACATAGGATCAGAGGACTGTGAAAGAAATTTTTCAACCCCTATAGCAAGACCCATTCACCCTTGGGCGAATGAGTCCCAGGAGGACATTCAACACATCCCTTTTATGACAGGTGCATAAAATCAAGCCCTTCTCAGATCTATAATTTCTTGTTGGATTCTATCATATTAAGGTTTAATTTAGTGATTTCATGTGTATTATTGCATATTTGCATTCATTTAGTATTTTTCATTCATCTCTCACAAGTGTTGTTTCAACAAATTTACATCATCTTAAGTCATAAGGAAAATAGTAAGATCTCCACGAAGGTTGACTTATCCAACTTGACCTAAGAGATCTCTTTTTCTTAATGAGCTAAGTAAGATAGGTGCATTATAGGTCCCCCTTGTTATCATATCTTTTTTATTTGCACCCATTTTCCCATGTTTCATATAGCATCGATTAGGTTGGCCTAACTAGATGCAACACCCAAAATACAACTTGTCGACTCCAAAAATTTCATACATGCAACACGCTACAATTCAAATCTCAAAAAAAACTTGTAGTAGGTTAGCATTGTATAATTGATCCCACATAAGATGACAATAATTACTTAACCTTCACATAACTTCAAATATATTAGATTGGCTTCGCATAAGACCTAAAAGAAAAAACCTTCAACTGTGTATCAATATCTCGACATGTGGACCTCAAAAATTAATGCCAATTGGCATCTATGCTCTATTACCATATGGGAACTTATCCTCAAAATATCAATGCCAAAAACTCATTTGTGGAGAAGCGTAAAAGCTCCCACACAACTGCACTGTACAAAAAATCACTATAATTTGTGAGGCAAAACTCTATTCTCACCAATATACCTTGGTGACATCATTCTCCACTATCTTCCACTCATCACCCATTGTGAAAAGCACATCTTCATTTGAAGTAATAACTGCGATGTGAAGGACTAAAGCGATAATGTGTAATCACCCATCATCTTGCAAAATGATGTCACATGGTAGAAACGTGGAGCAATGTGGTTAATCAACGTGTCATATTACATGCAGACATGTGACATGGACAAAAGGATACATGACATGTGGTGATGAGGTGGAAGATAGATGGTGACAGGTGGCATGATGTTCGAAGAAGATGATGATGGAGTATGATGTCACAAAGGGATTTGATGTAGATAAAGTTACAAGGATGAGTTACATGAAGAATCAAAGGACAAGAAGGTCACCTCATCCTACACAAAGAAATTCTATGACTAAGTACTCCTCATGCTTTTATTGATATTGTTATATTTATAATCAGTTTGGTCATAGGGCTAGAGAGTGTAGAACTACACCTAGAAGGAGTACAATATATGTAAATAAAAATTTATTTTCTCCTGTAGTAAATATGAATATAATGTGCTACAATTGGAATAATTTTGCTCATAAATCAGGGCATTGTAGATTGAATCATGTAAGATCAATAACACATTATGAAAGAATGTGTCCCCTAGAGTGAACAAAATTTCACATGTTGTTGAGAAGAAGGCTAACAAGATAGAAAAGAAGAATAAGATAGTCTAGAGAGTGAAAATTCAGTGTTGTCACATAAAATTACACCTTGTTGAACAAGAGTTCAATGTTCTAATGACACAATGGAAACAACCTCAAGGTGTGGGACCTTTCAATTGAGGTTGAATCTTTGGAGGTCGGCTTCCTCTTCTAACTAAGTGTAGATGTGTTGGTCTAACCCAACACATGAAAATAAAAGTTCAACAATGTATATATCCAAACACAATCCAAATTGGTATTTAAACTTGCTACTTCAAAAGAGTCCTCCAATCCTCCTTGTAAGAATCTCCCATCCTCCAAATCCATTTTGGGCCCCTATGCCCCAAAATCCATTATCCTAAGTCCCACATCATTTCCTCAATATTTTGGGCCCCTATGTCCTAGAATCCACCTCCACTCCTACACTCCTCCATTTAACTCTTAAAATTAAAAATACGCTTCTACTACACAAATCCACCACCTCTCAAGGTGTGTGCCAATGTTGGTCCTAACAAAAATTTCATCCACTTATCTAGAAGTCTCCCAACACCCCATCCATCATCCAACCTTCATGCATCATCCCATCCTTCTCATCCAATCCTTTGCATAGATTCTTATACCTTTCCATCATTCCATCCATTTTATCTCCTTTGTCAGCATTCTACCAACCTCTATGAGCATAATTCTAATTTCCATGGTCCATTGTAGCACTTCTTCAAGGAATACCATCCATGGAACTTGGTTCTTGAGTCCTTCCTCCATCTACCCATTAGCCATCCACTATCTTCCCCATCCACCTATCCTCTATCTCGCATTCCTTGTCCTCATTCATCCATCCATAATATTCCAAAGATATAAAATAAAATAAGAAAGTCTAAAAGAGAAATAATATATGTAATGGTGAAAAAATATTCTTGTGGTGCCTTGAGAAAATGCCATGATGAAAACCTAGCAAACAAGCATAATGTGTAATCACCCATCATCTTGCACTCTGCACTTGAGGCAAGCTTCATCCACTCTCTCCTACTTACCACATCTTATCCATATTCTCTAATATTCTTCATCGCGTATCCATCATCCTATCTACTTCCTCCCATCCTATTAAAATCCATCCTTGCTTCTCACCTTTGATGCTCATAAGGCTAGGGACAAAATATTTGTACATTCTTTGGACAATATAAACCTTATTTCATCTATGATCCATGTCCCTTGGACGCCATCCTCCCATCTCATGCATCCTTTACCACCATCAATTTTCAATTGAACTACCTCTAATGTGGGGCATCTTATTCCTTTGCAACATAGTCCTTGGAGCTACATCCTCTCATTTTCCATCCTCCCATCCTCCATCCAATAGTCCTTCATATTCTTTTCCTCCATCACAAATGTCTTTCTATCTGCTATCTACGTCCATCCATGCTCAATCCCCCTATCTCCTATCTGACCAATCTATTTATCCTTTCATCCATGTCCCAAGCCTTGGTTTTCCATTATCATTGGTCTTCATCCATTGCTCTATCATAACCATAATATATATTGTATTCCCTTCTCCCTAAGCTTCCATGCAATCCCATCTCATCCAATATATTTATCCTCCATCCATCCCCCAATCTAAAAATCCCCAAAAAAACTAAATCAATCGTAATCAATACAATCCAATTATGCAATATATCTCATCATCCAAAAGCATCCATCAATTTTAATCCTAAATTAGTTGATAATACATTAATCCAAATTAATACAATTATCATCATAAGGATAATCACTCACAATCCTCATTTTTTCTTATCGTTAACAACATAATCTTGGGATATGCATTATTCTTATCATTAACCTTGTTATCCTCATCATCATCAATTCATCTATTAATCAATTGATTTTCAGCTTTACTAGGGGAATAACCTCAATTTATTTTATACTTGTTGCAGTTGATTTATTGTTGCTTGTATGTGTTACCATTGTTAGCATCTATCATGGTCTTTGCACCATATTTCCATAGAGATATCATGGTCTTCCATATCGTTGTGGCATGAGGAAAATGTTTGTATTTGAACTTTTGATCATGTACTTGACATATTGTCACCTTGGTCACTTATACCTTGGTGTATAATATCAAGTAAAATATCAAGTTTAGGTTTCTTAAACATCACTACAACATGACTATCATGATCTATCCTTCCTCTCCATCCATATTCTCCTCTATCCTTGTATCCTTCATCCTCTAACCCTCTCATAATTTTGAGAGCACACTCATGTTCTTCAAACCTACCTGTCTTCTCAAGGGGGCATACCAAATTCCTTTCTCATCATCCTTCTTCATATTTCCAATGATTGGGGCATCTTTCCACTAGTCCTCATACATGTCTAGCCATTATGTTTTAATCATCTTTGATATGATGCCACTTCCTCTAATCATGAAACCATATCAAAGAGGGGGAAAATGTAGACACTCCAAATTTACCACCAAGTTTTCATACTTTCCCATAAATTAATTAAATAAGTAATTATTTAATTAATTCTCTTCACCATTCATCATTCATTATTTCTTCCCTAAGGAAAAATAATTAAATTAAATCAATTATCTTACTCGCCAATTCCTCTAGCTTAATTAATTAATTAATATTTGATTAGTTAATTAATTAACAATAATTAATCCACATTACCATTTCCTCTAATATTTAAATTGACAACATCCTCAATCTTTGTCCATTTACTCCTAGAAATTAAATTCATTTACATGGATCAAAATATAAACTCACCATCATCTAACAAGTGCCCTTAACCCCTTTAATGCTCCCACATGGGTAAGCATGCCACCTCAACCCACTCACTTGCTCGCACATGTGTTAGTATTAAAGCATGATCTTCTCACACATGTGTAGCCACCTTACTTCTTATATTTGTCTTATCATAGCCACCCTACTTCTTACACTTGTCTTATTATAGCCACCCTACTTCTTGCACTTGTCCTATCATAACTACCCTACCTCTTAAACATGTAGTTCTCAAGAATGTGTTAGTAAACCTACTCTTACACTTCATGGGACACTTGTCACATGACTACAACTTCAATCCATGTCTCTATCTTCCTCAAATCTTAGCCCACCATTAAAAATACTTTTTGGATTTTTTTTTCTCATGGAAAATCTATATATTAAAGACCTCTCATCCCATTTAGATAATCTATGCTTATATGCTATCATCATGTTGTCCATTTGATCATCTACTTAGACTATCATATCCTTATGTTTCCATTTTCTTGATCTATCATCCCAATCCTATTATCATGTTGTTGGTCTACTAAGAAGCCACATTCCACCAATCCATCACACATCACAAAGAGCACATCAAGTTGAGCTTAAGGGTGTACACCATTTCTACTCAATCGAAGGAGCAAAGAAGAAATGAGGTAAAAGGTTCCATTATTGCATTGAATCTTTATGGTTCATCCATGTATTTTTCCTTGTTGTCAAGAGTTAATAGAATATTAAGTCTTAAAGCATTTACACTAAGAAAATAGATAGCTTGCAAGTCTAATACTATGGTATGCTTATCATAATGTCAAAATCTTGGGGTCTCAGGGGTTATTGGCAATCAGTTAACATATTGGACAACCAAGATAATTTAGAAGACCTGTAACTCTTCTAAATGTGCCATTAACATGCATCAACTTGTTTTCTCTTTTCACTTTGTATGTTTTTGTAATCCTATAAATAAGAATCAATCAATGGCAACCCTATCTTCTCGTGTAATGAAAAATCTAGCTTTAGGACTAAGGTTGCTTTCACGAGGTGATTTGTAATATGAGCAATGTGTTGGGGACGAAAGAATAGTTACGGCATGGAGTCTAGAATCTATATATAATTGGATGAACAAAAAACTGTTGTTGAATAGCAAATTCTCATGACACACAAGTGGGGTTAGATTTGGTGGCCTTAGGATCAGGATTGCAATTTTAAAAGCAAAATACAATCTTGAATTATTTTGAAGTATTATCTGATGAGAAGAGGAATACTGAGCGAAAAATGTTTTTGAGTCTCTTGTTTTTCTCTAGAACCATTTTTTATCGGAGGATTTGAAACATCCTACAATGCCATTTTTGCATCCATTTAAAATAATTCACCAAAGGCACAATCTCGACCTCATCTTTTAAAAATATATGACATTTAAGTTTATACTAAACAAAACTTGATCCCTAATAAACTCATTAAAAACCATTCACGTTCATTAATAAACCAAAAATAATATTTAACATGTAATACTCATAAAATTTATATAATACTGTCACGATCAACGAGCATGGTTTATTCCTTTGGGTAATCTGTCTGTAACATTTGGGAAACTACAGGCGACTTCTTCCGTTGAGTACAAAATTCAATCCAAAGAACACTGGAGATCAACTCTCGCTAAATACAGATCAATCTTCTCTTCATCGTACAGAAATGAGGTAATGGAAGACTGGAATCAAGTTCGTATTGTTGATAAACAGCCCGCAGTGCCAAAATTGTAAGGAGTTTTTTTTTTATTGATTGTTAAAAATTCTCAGAGCCGTATTCCACTGTTCACATGTAAGATGACTAAAAATTGAATTTTTTATACCCTTAGTAATGGAAAATGTACAGATACAATTTATCAGTACCCTTTCATAAAAGATTCTATGATCGAAACACTGATTTTTTTGTAAGGAAGCATTGCAGGTTCCATTAATGGAGAACAGTAAAAAAAACTTTGATTTAAGAGGGTATGTTTCAAATTCTGGATTGGGTCAACATAGAGAGACTCCGCAATCTTTGCGGCAGAAGAGAAATAACAACTGGGAAGAATGTGACATGATTTACCAAGTCACTGAAAGTAGATGAATAGAAGCACACGTGTGTGGTTGTTGACTGGAATACATTTCAGACAATCAGTCAGTGACGTGCAGAAAATTGTACGATCTGATTTGGTGAGCACAGAGCCGTGAGACTCGAGGTTAGCATTGTTTTAGGGACTCCTCTGGGTGACGTCACGCTGCATGCGGATCGTCCATAGCTTTGAAGTTTTGAAAATGCCATTAATGCATTGGGACTGGGAAGAATTACACTTGCGTGGAATGTACTTTAAAAGGCGATTCCGTTTTGTCTTGGAAATATAAGGGCAGCTTGGGAATGGGGATTAAAACGTTAACTGCATGATGAATGGGAAAGAACATTAAATTGTAGAAATCATAATGAAATGTTTTATAATTTTTGATTTATTTAGTATTTTTATATTTAAGTGATATTCATAAGAGTGAAATATCAAGGTGGTCACTACTCTATTATTATTTCAAGTAAAGCACGTTTAATCATATAGTTTTTCAAGATCAAGTCTTCATAGCTTGCTTTTCTATTTGCAAAAGTTTCAACAAGTGTTGTTTCTTATGAATTATGATAAATCATAATTTGACACACTGATAATGTTTTTGTAATAATTGTGTAGACTTCTTTTGCATCAACATTTAGAAAACAATGATGGATTGTAAACTTTGCTTATTAAATGGAAGGGGAGGTTAAGGATTAAAGAAGGTAATAAAAAAATGAGAGAGTTCTTATCAAAAGCATTCTTAAATAATATTAAACTATTTTTTTCTAAGAAGCAAGTCAACATGAGAAGTGGAATGTAGGTGTTTTTCTTGGGGATGACAAACATTCTAAATCTTTTTGCAACTCATTGTTATTGGGTGTATAAAGATGGAGCACAATCCTAACTTCATTTTTTTTATAGGTCAAGTATTTGCATTCAACAAAACTTTACTCTTAAGGGACTTTGTGTAATAAACCAAAATTCACTTCACAAACATTTGTGTTTAATTTTAATATAGATTAATATATTACATTTTTTCTTTTTTAGGGCATTTCATTCATATTGTAAGTTATTTTTTATTAATTGGGGAGTAAAATCTTACAATGTTAAGAATTGTACAACATGTTTCAATTAAAAGTCAAGGTTTGAAGGATATCCATTTTGTTAAAGAGTTAAGGTTGGAGGGGTATACATTCCACTAAATTTGTGTCTTAAGAACTCTAAGTGTTGTCTTCAATAGGTAGGTTTTCCAATGAACTGGGCATTATGTGATACTTCTCCATCTTAGGTTTTTCATCCTTGTATGTATCACTTCTTTAGGCTCCAAAATTAACTTATCTTTGAAATCATCTAATAGCAGAAGGTCTACTAAAGTAACAATATGTGGACCACTTGAACTCTTTTCATTTGAATAAAAGGCATATAATACATTATGGGTCCTCCTTATTTTTGGAAGCTCCAACACATAGGCCACCTCACCTATCCTCCTCACGATATTGTAGGGTCCATAAATATATTTTTTAGTTTCACAAATCTACTTCGTTTGAGGGTAGACTTGGAATATAAGGATATAACCTCAAATAGACCATGTCCCCAACCTCAAAAGGCCTCTCTATATGATTTTGGTCTACATAATTTTTTTTTTGCTAAGCTAGATTTGTATATTATCTTTCAAGGGCATTAAGATATCTTGGATTTGATAAATCAAATCACCAACTATTGATATCCTACTATTTGTGAGTATTAGATCAACAAAACCTAGAGCATCATATCCATATAAATATTTAAAATTGAGAATACCAATAGGCTTGCGATAAGAGGTATTGTAGTGGTACTCTTCCAAGTGTAGCTAGTTGACTCATTTTACCTATAAATTTGAAATGCAAATTTTCAGGTACCCTCAATCCATTTATTTATAATTTGTATTTATCCATTGGTTTGGGGTGATAACTTGTGCTAGAGGTGAGCTTTATGCCTTCCAAGTGAAATAATTCTTGTCAAAATAAACTCTTATTTTTTTTGTCCCTCTCACTAACTATATTGGGTCATCCATGTAGTTTGAAGACCTCCTTGAAGAATATATCTTCCACTTGAGGAGCCTCAAGAATCTTGATGGGATGGAAAAGACATGTGAATGTTTAGTTACCCCATTTATAATAGCATAAGTTCAACCATTGGCATGCACCTTAGGGAGGCTAGTGATCAAGTCCATGGATATGATCTCCCACTTTTGATTAGGAATTGGTAGAGGCTGATGTAATGCTATTAGAAAAAAATTATCTCCCTTATTTTATTGGCACATAGTGCACTCCCTTATATGTTTGAGGACATCATTCTTGAGGCCTTTCCACAAGAATATTTCTTTTAATTTCTTGTATGTACATAGAAGTATCTGGGATGCTCTACTAATTGTGTGTCATGAGCCACTCTTAAAAAATTGTCTCCTCCATCTTAGATTTAGGACTAATAAGACTTTTTTATTATAAATAATGAGTCTATCTACTATTGTGTATTTTTCATCCTTAACCACTTCATCAAGGATGCTAGTAGAAAATATGTTTTTAGCATATTTTATTGAAAATAAAAATATTCTAATTAGTTACAATTTTGGAAAGGAAGTATAGAGTGGGATTCCTAGAAAGAATGTCAACAAAAAAAAAATTCTTCCCCTTCACACATTCTATATTAAAATTGCAAGGTTGTAACTTATTGACCCACTTTTGTTGGTGATCATTTAAACTCTTCTCAGAGTTCAAGAATAATTTTAGACTATTGTGATTAGTCTTTATTTCTCCCAAAGGCTATTAGATGCATTCTATGGGTGAGAACAACTACTAATCCTCATCTTGAGGCATCACATCCACCAAAAACAAGAGAGAAAAATTAAGCATAACAAGCATTAAGCATGAACTCACTACCCCTTTAATGTTTTCAAGTTTCTTGAGTAGCATCTATCCATTCAAAGGATCCTTTCTTCATCAAATATGTTAAGGTTAAAACAAGCTAGGAAAATCCCTTGAAAAACTTCCTATATAGTAACTACACAACCCAAATAATCCTCTCAATTATGTTAATATTATTAAAGGGGCCTATCTAAAATGGCTTAATCTTTTGTGGATCCACTTGAACTCCCTTGGTTCTTATGATGCGACCTAAGTAAATAAATCTATCTCAACTTTAATGCACATTTAGATTTTTTGTATAAAAGTATTGTTCCAAAATACCCAACATTGTGTCTAAGTTCTTCAATTGTTCTTCCTAGGTTTTATTGTAGACATGTATGTCATCAAAGAAAACTAACACAAATTTTCTCCACTATTTGCTAAATACCTAATTTATATAGGAATGGAATGTATAGTTGGGTCATTCATTCTAAGACCAAATGGCATAACCAAAAAAAAAAAATTTAAAAGGGACATTTGAATGAATTTTATAGAAATTTTCATAACTTAGTTGAATTTGATGGTAGTCAAAACTTAGATCAATCTTTGGGAAATTCACAACTTCATGTAATTAATCTATTAGTTAATCTATTCTTGGTATATGATACTTGTTCTTTATGATTTTCTTATTTAGTACCTTGTAATCAATACATGTCTACATGGTTTCATCCTTCTTCATAAGAACCACTAGTGATGCAAAGGGACTAGAACTCAATGTTGTGTAGCCCAACTCTAGAAGCTCCTTTATATATTTTTAAATTTCTTATTTATGCCTCCTTTGATGTTGATATGGGGTGGTTAAATTATTGGTTTTTCACTTGGTTCCAATTCAATGACATATTTTAATCCCCTATTTGAGGGTAGTCTTGGGGGCAAGTCATTGAATACCTTAAAATGCTTGTTCAATTCTTTTAGAATATCAATATTATGAGGGAATTCCCTACCTATTAAATAATTAGTGGGAGTGACTAAACAAATAGTTTCCTAGGCCACTTTACTCCTATGAAAATCCCTCTCCATTCTCTTTGTTGTGACCACTCTTGAGGTGTCAAATTGGAGATCCATTTGAGGATAAAATCTTCCTTTTCTAACTTGAATTTTAGTTCCATAGACTAGTAATTCTAAGAAAATTAATTTAATGAGTGTAACCACTACACACCCAACACCATATTCATTCCTCTTAGACCAATAACATAAAAATCATCACATATCTTATGATCTTCACAAGGATAGATGAAATTTCCAAATTACCTTGGTGTATGGGAGGGTCAATCCATTGACAACAACTACATTGAATCCCTCAAAATATTCCATCCTCGATCCCCTTTTTAATAACCAACCCTTTATCAATAAAATTGTGGGTCACCCCACTATCTATGAGCAATAAAAACTATTATCTAGATAATACTCCTCTACTCTAAAATGGTGGTATTTAGGTGCCCCTAGAAGGGTTGAAAGTGTGCTATCATTTATTTCTTCCTTTTCTTGTTCTTCAAGTATATTATCTTCTAGCCAATAGTGGCATGGTGTGATGGTTAAGTTGTTGTGTTGTTATTCTTTCCATCCAGGTTCAAACCCCATTGGGGTGTAATTGTTGAGAACTTATATTGGGAATGAAGTCCCTCGTTTGTGACCTCATCGATTCATAGCTCCAAGTCAAGCATTTACCCGGGCTCTTAATAAAAAAAAGGGTACATTATCTTCTAAATCCACAAACTCCTCAGACTAATTTGAATCCAAATCTTTATTTGATGCTACCTCAATGTTGTGAATTTAACCCTTGCCAAGGTACCTATGACTTAGAGCCTACTATTCCCTACAAGTGAAACACAACTTCTTTCTCTTGATCTCATTTTGATTTTGTTCATCTACTCTCTTTGTAGTGATAAAGGAGTGGTTCTTTGAGGGGGTGCCAATAATTATTTTCTCTAGAAGTTTCCATTATGCTAACTAAAGGGGGATGTCCTATGATGATAAGGAAATTTATTCTTCAATATAGGTGGCTCTAGAGTTAGAGATCTTTTGAAAGTTTCCTACAATATGGGGGAGAAAAATCATTGACAAGACCCTTTAGTGGTTTCAAGAGATCTTTAGTTTAATAAAGAGATATACTAGATTCTCAAGTTTCTAATATGTTTGTCACCATGACAATAATTTTCTAGAATTGTGCCACTATGTTGTGTTGTGTTTTTCCCATTACTACTTGGATATACTCAATCTTATATTGTATTTATATATTGTGAACATTGTCTTATTGATTTTATTATATGTTTAATAAATATATTTTGTGATCATCTATGACTATTTGGGTACAAAAAATGATAGGGATGCAATTTAGAGTGAAAAAGGTAGGTTTCATAATTAGAAATATCAATTTTTAAAGTTATTAATAAGGATACTAGGGATGCTATCATGCACGGTCCTATTTAAGGGATAATACTACAAGTTTTCTAGCATCCAATTTACTTGGATAGTCTAGGCTAATGTGAAGTTGAGTTAAGGTTGAGAGGTTTCCATATACAATGAATTATAAAATTATAATTTTTATATATTAAAATTAAGTTTAAAACAATAGAGTACAAATATTGAACACCACTAATAACATTAGTGTAAATTACAAAACCATAATAGTTCATGGAAATAGAAAGAATAAATATAGAAATATAGATGTTTAGTAGTTGAACTAAAAGCTACCCAAAAACTAAGAAGGTTGATGAATATAACAAAATAGAGTAATCAAAATGTAGAACAACCAAAAATTACAGGGACAATATGTTATATGTCCAACCCATTGACCATCAATCACTTAGTCTCGATCCTCGTATAGTTAGTAATGAGGTTAACCATCAATTGCACATTCCAAGTAAGTAATGGTAATTTTCCCTATTGATGTGACCTTTATTGTGGAGAGTAATGTT
This sequence comes from Sequoia sempervirens, assembly GCA_007258455.2. Taxonomy (NCBI): domain Eukaryota; kingdom Viridiplantae; phylum Streptophyta; class Pinopsida; order Cupressales; family Cupressaceae; genus Sequoia; species Sequoia sempervirens. Next base: position 194,199,094 of record VDFB02058242.1, on the reverse strand, counting down.
GAAAGAGACAATATTATAGTCTTGAGTAGACTTGTCAATCTTAGCGGCCATGATTTTTTAATTTTTACATCAAGTACTCTAAATTTTTCCTTGCTTGGCTATTTATTTGTTTTAACAAAAAAATGTTAAGCTTGAGCTACTCTTGTAAGACAGAAGAGAGATTTTCCATCTAGAGAGAGTTGTTAGAGTATATAAATTATTGCATTTCAACTTTCTGAGAACAAAAAGAGTAAAAGTGGCTACACGTAGATAAATCTCCCTAAAAACTTAATTACAAATTATGTACCCATCTAAAAATGAGATTATTAGAAATAACACAACATAGTATGACTGATTTCTAAGACCATTCATGAAGGAAGAATGTAGGGATGGAGGTTTCAAGGGGGGATAGTAGTTATAACTAATAGGCATGTTTAAGATCCTCATATTTGAGATAGAAAAGGAAAGAAGGGGTAGTTTTTAGGAAGAAAAATTTTCTTGCTAAAGGGAGATTCATTTAGAAAATATTCTATGTATTCAACTAGGACTAAACATTTTCTTTAGAATTCCAAAGATGGAACTTGCTCAAGGATATTGATGTAGTCATAGATGGAGGATAAAATTAAGGATTTTCCAACCATATAGCCTTAACACAAGAATTCATAAGAAATTCACAATAAAACTCAAATATCTCAACACACTCTCATGAAATAAATTGAATTCAATATATATTCAATGAATAGAATTACATCATACAATCAATCTAGGCCTTAGTTTTAGCTTATAATATGATTCAATCACTTTACATGAGTGCAACAACTAACATACGTAACCTTGAGATAATCTTATCTCTCTTTCTATGCTTTAAGTTACTTTGACACTACCTGGTCCTTATATCTCTCCTTGCTCTCCAATGTCATTTTGCAAAAGAATTAGACCTTATTTTATAGTTAATACTTATTAAAGAAAACTCTAGGTTAACCTAAAATGATAATTATGTTTATAGATCTAATGTAGTTCCAAACACTACCTCCCATGGAATTAATAAGGGATTCCAAGTGACTATCCTTTGGAATAAGGCTCTAAATATGGTGCATATCTCATAGGCCTCATTAGGCTAATATGGCATGCCACCTAGGCTAGTGATCATCAAATTTGAGATGGACATGCAAACATATGATTCTCTACTAATATTCTAGGTGAAATTGTATGAAATTATGATAACATGAGGGACCATAATACTAATTCTATTTACTACTCTAATTTCCAAACTAAGGAGCATAATAATAAAATCTAATTGTAGCACACCAAAATAACTAGAAAATGAAATACTAAATTCAAAACAAAATAAATTACAAAGTTTTATATTTTTAGTTGTTGCTTGATTTCTCCTATACCCTGGATGATTCTATATGTGACACTCTAGGTAAGGGAATTTTGAGCATATAAGGGATGAGAGATAGAACCACTCTTTAGGATGGTAAACCATGCAAAATGTACTCTCAACACATGAATAGGCTTTTGAAACAATCAATGTGTTGCTCCTTTTGATTTTGGTCATCTTTATCTATCTATCATCACAATTTGATATTGAATATCTATATAATGCCTCATTACCAAGTCCCCTTCCATTTCACTCTCCTAAATATTAGGATTAGGTAATATTAATCTTGCAATCCCATATATATTTTTGCATATCTCCAGCTTCTTGGTAATGGGTACCTTGACACCCATATAGGCGGTTAAGAGATTATTTAATTATTATTATTCTCTTAGGACTTGGAATATTGGTTGTAATGGTATGTAAAAGGGGTGTTAAAGTTGGAAAGATTTACATAGTCATCTTCATCAATAAATTTGATCCTCTTTCTAATAGATTGCTTGGGAGTTATATAGAGATGTGTAGAGCATCTTGTTATGATGGATGGATCCACATTAGTTGGCATTCCATTTTGGAGTGCTATAAGTTTGGGAATGCTTGCTCATCTTCTTCGTGGGTCAAAGATGATGTTTTAATGAGGTCTATCTTGAGTGTATTGTGTAACTTAGTCATGGGGGCACTATATTTTCTCCATGACCATGGTTTCTATGGTTATTGGTTAATACAATCTTGAAGGATGAGATAAATAGAGACACATTTTTCATTAGACATGTGAGAGACAGCACTTCCAAATTCTTCAAGGCAGATGAGCTGGTGAAGACAGTAACTACAATGCGGGTCAATCTTTCTAGAAATGCAAAGGCCCACCATATCCTGTACCTCATAAATGAGGAGGACCGACCCACCAATCGTAGGTAGACACTGCATTGTTTATTAAAGCGAAGTGCGTGATTTAGGTGGGTAACAAAGGAGAAAAGTAGTGAATAGATAGAAGCATCAATCTCTAACTTTTTATTATTATTTCTATTCCTTCAGAGACAGTCTCGTGTGAAAAACAATAACAAATGCCCGGGTAAATTAGATTCGTTCCTTTCTCTTCCCATGTTCCTTCCGACAGAAGCCAAATAGGAAGCATTATATACTTGTATCATCTCTTTACATGCACATCATTCGTCCCGTCAGTCATGGCAGATCGCCAACAAAGTTGATTACAACTTATAATTCTGAGCTTAGCGGAGATACTCCAGATCTTCCGATTCGTTATAATTATGAGAATAGGTGCAACACAATTCAGCGGATTGTTAAGACATTCGGTCCGGGTGGCTCGGCTTTCATTATCCATTTAATAGTTGAATTATTAGTCCTGAGTCATCACCTGACATCCCACTCTTTCAAATCTTATGGACCCGCTAATTATATTGGCTACACCAAAAGTCTAATTGGATCGCCTTTTGATCCAATAGCAGGGGCTTTCTTTCCAGTCAATGGAGTTCAGTCCGACCGTTTATGCGGAAAGACTGGTGAAAAACAAAGAGACAGAGAAAAGAGAGGCACCGGCATAGTACCTGACAGGCCAACCACTGTCTATCTCAACGTTACTATCGTGGCCGAAATAAAATAACGAGTTGATCAAAGGAGAGGATGCCATGGAGCCTGTGTCTTTGCCGACAGATGCACCAGATGGAATTCTGTTTATGTATATTTTATTTATGTATATTTTATTATCAAGAGGAATTGAGAGTTTAATATTTTTTTATTTTTTTATGGTATAACAAAATGTTGAATATGTAACAAGAGCTTAACAGAACAGCTTAACAATGATGTGCAACAAATGCTGAATGTGCAAAAATAAAAAATAAAAAATTGCCTTATAACAAATAGTTTGACATTTAGACAAAATTATAAATAAATCAATTAGAAAATGGAAGGAAAATTAAAGTGTGCTATGATTGCTTCTAATGTTGAGAAGGTTTCCAAGTCAAATAAGGTGTGCGCCATGTATAATAATGCTAAGAAGAATTAATTTCAAAGAAGATTCATAAGGTGAGAATTCCTTTGTGACCTACTTTATCTAGTGTTGAGTCACATGATTATGATTTAACTAAATTTTAGTAAATATTTTGGTGGGTAATTCTTTTATTTTGATTATCAATTATTTAGTTTTTTTCAAAGTAAGAAAGTGAAAAATAATCTATTTTATGAAGATTTGATGATGTCTGTCTTTTTATAAAAGATATTTTCATGATGTGTTTTGATAGATTGATAGATTTGAAAGTAATGAGAGATTAAGATTAGTTGATTTATATTTAAGATTGACTTACTTTTTAATGATAGTATAATTTATAAGAAGACTAAATGGTTTTCTTTGGATACTCCATTTTTATTGGTGGTGGTTAATTTATTTGTGGAATATTTTAAGAAGACTATCAATTATTTGGTTTGTTATAAGTAAGAAAGTGAAAAAGCAATATATTTTGGTAAGATTTAATGATATTTCTTTTTACAAAATATATTTTCATTAGGTGTTTGGTAGATTGATAGATTTGAGAGTAATGATGAGAAAATAAGATGAGTTGATTTATGCTTAAGATTGAGATACTTTTTTGTGGTGGCATAATTTTCAAGAAGACTAAATGGTTTCTTTGGATACCCCATTTTTATTAGTGGCAATTAATTTATTTGTGGAATAATTTGAGAATACTATTAATACTTTAATGCTTATGTCTAGTTAGTGGAATGGGTATGTAGATGATATAAGTGTACTTTTTTGAAAATTTCTAGGATAAGGGAGAAGCATTCAAGAAAAATATTAACAATCCTTTTAATAATATTAAGTTTATACATGAAGTGGAATATAATGAGACATTGTCTTTCTTAGATCTTATTTTTTAGAAAAGATGATGGTTCATTAGCAGAGTACACATATAAAATAGTGCATACAAATAAATATATTTCTACATAATCGTTATCATCATCATTCAATTCAAAAAAATAATATTCTAAAATTGATAGCCACTAAATCTTATAAGAAATTTGATTAGAAATATTCAGACTAGGAACTTAATTATTTAAATATTTTTCCAATAATAATGAGTATAAAGTGAAGATTTTCAAGACCCTTTAAAAAGTAAAGGAAAAAAACCTGAATAATTAGATGGAGGATATGGTAGGGACAGTTGATTTCTACCATACATTAAAGGTGTTAAATTTTTCCAAGAATAATTAGTATAAAGTAAGGAAGATTTTTAAGACCCTCGGAAAAAAGACCTATATAATTAGAGGGAGGACATGGTAGGGACAAGTGATTTTCTACTATGTATTAAACGTGTCTTTAATAAAAATTCTAATTTTTTTAAAGTGACAAGACATTAACTTGATTTTCATCTCCCTACACAATTTAAGGGATAATTTAGGATGGGTAAAAGATACATTAAAGTTGACAATTAAAAATAAAATATAAGGATTGAATACTCATGTGAACTATCATATATATTAGTGAAAAAAGTGAGATAGATAAAAATAAAGGTTAAAGTAGATTGTAAATATATGAATTATAAAAAAATTAACTAATTCATCACTACATGACATTATTGTTTAACTATATATAACATAAATATTGGGAATACTAAAATCATTATAATTAAATAATATCAACTTAAAAATGTCCAAAATGTTTACAAAAATTAGGAAGTATGATATGTTTAATATGAAATATAGTTTGAGTCTTAATTATATTTAATAATCTTTATGATAGCTAAAATTATTTTTTATTAATATAATTTATAAGTAAATTGTATCTATTTAACATTGTTCATATAAAAATTCATAGTTCATCTTCTATCATAGTTATATATCTCGAAATGAGCCACTTAACAATCAAATGTTGATCATTTTAATTAAAAAAAAATGATTATAAACTTATTAAGAAAAAATCTAATTTACTCTACTTAATTATCTTACTATTTATTATTTTCAATATGAAATTTAGTATAATGTAAAGGATTTAATATATTTTTATATACATGAAATTAATATAAATAAAGAAAAATGTCAGTAAAATTAAATAAGTTTATTGTTTTATTGGTTGGTGTTGCTTTGCTTCGATTCCACTTGAGAGTACATTAGATTAAAAATGAGTATCAAGTATCCAAATTTCTATTATCTCATTTTTTGTGATATTTTTGTATCTTCTATATATGACCACACATGTTGCCATCATTTATGGTGTGATACAGTACATACAATTATAATTGTCTTTTTATTGTGATGTCTTGTACAATCACCTAATCTTCAAGATTTGATATCTAAGAAATAGTGATGCCTTAGGTATCTTTGATGCTTGTCTTAAAGTTGAATGATAAAAATTTCTCAATCACAGTCAAGCCCCATAAAAGATTTGAAAGATTTGATGGTGATGACCTTTGAAAAATGTATAAAGTCTTTGCATTGGTTGTGTGTAAATTTAGATATAATAAAGACTTCTATTTTGTTGTGTTATATTTTTACTTATTTCTACTATTTTTTTGTAACTCAAGGGGATCCTCACAACCCGGTCTAGCATCCAATTTGTCTTGCCTTGGTCTTATTTTTTTGCCAAGTTGGGGTTGGGATGGCATGAGCTGGGCCAATATTAAAGACATGTGCATCATACAAACCTGGCCTCAGAATCGAACCCAAGACCTTGGAGAGCAAACCCGAGACTCAAGCTAACTACGCTACCCATATAGACTACTTATTTCTACTTGTTATATTCAATATTATTTTATCATACTATTATTGTATTCTTTCTTATTATTTTTACTTATATTTATACAATATTTTTTTGAAAAACATTTTTTTATAATTATTTATAACCATTACAAACTATATATATTAAAAGCATTACCACATATTATCCAATCCAAAAGTACGAACATTGCAAAATCTAAAATATTTAAATAACCTAATCTAAAGTGAAGTTCCGTTAATAAGAAAATAAATATATGATAAATTAATCACAAGTAAACATTAGAATGTTTGCTTTTGAAAGGGCTAAAAGTGGGCGCCTAACAAAAAAGAAAAAAAGCGCCCTCACAAGAAAGAAAAGTACGAAGAAGTCATTTTTCAAAGCTGTAGAATCTAACTTATTATCATTATTATTTTTGTTACCAAACGCGGGAAGTGCTTTCACGTGATAGACAATGACAGAAGCCCGGCTAAACTAAATTTCCTCTCATTCGTTCTTCCTTCCGTCCGACAAGAGCCCAAATGGAACAGTTCTCCAAGTAGGAGGAATATTTGTATAATCTCTTTTCTGCTCGTTACATGCCCGCGGCCCGTGGGAGGGTGGTAAGAAAGTCGTCACGCAATTTGAAGGTAAGACGCTACAAATTACCAGCTGAACTTCCCGGAGATACTCCCAAGATCTTCCGATTCTGTGTAATAATGACAGTAAGTACAAAACAAACAAGAAACGAAGTGGGTTGTTGGGTTTTTTCTGGCGGGCGGAGACATGCGGTCTGGGCGGCACAGCTTTCATTATACAAAGAGTTAAATTATGGGTCATGACCCGGGAGACAAATGCGATCGTCACAGACATGCCTGACATCCCACTCTTTCAAAATCTTCTCAAACTGCGCATTAAATCAGCTACATCTTTTATATTATTGCCCATTGTATAGGCAATACTAAGAAAATAAATGGGCCTACGAATGGGCTTAAATTGACAGCAGGGCTCAAAGTTCCAGCCTATGGGCGAAACGATCAGAATAAAAAAAAGACAAAAAAACAGTAAAGAAAAGAGACGCACCATCATACTACGCCTCTGCCCAATCCCTGTCTATCTCAACGATTATAACGTGGCCGATTAAATAACGGCCGAGAAACCCAGATAGACAAAAGACTGGGACTAAAGTTTTAACATGCGGAGAAAAAGAAAGAAATTGGGTGTTTTTATTTGCACGCGGCAGTTGAGAATTGATTTGTGGGAAGATGGTACAGCACCGGCCCGGTTGAGGCCATATTGCGGGCCCGAGGAAATCTGTTACAAGTAGGTAAGGAGTTTTATTTTTTGTGAGGCGAGAAGACTGAGAAGGTCGAGAGACGTTATGAATGAGGAGTGTAGTGGTACGCACACTAGAATTCAACAAAGAGAGACGGTACAGGGGCGGGTACGTGGGTCCTCTGGTTGCATGATTATATCTTTGCCTACCCCAGTTTGAGCCTGTGCGCACACTAAAATATACTGTGGGTGTTTGTAAGGAGGGATAAGGACAAGGGGCGGTCGGTGCGTGGGTAGATGGATGGAGGTAACAGCCCGCCCGGCATTGCATTGGGATGGGGACAAAAGTAAATGATTACGAGGATAAAGGTTTGAAAGCGTAGGATGTACTAGTCAAGCCAATGCACGTCTTCTTGTTCGTCTGTTTGTGCAGGAGGACGTGGATTGCCGAAGTACGAAGGAAACGGATGCTTTCTTTTTATTTTGTTTTTCTTCGAATTTGTACGGAGTAAAGTAAAGGTATTGAATGTTCCCAAGGATGAGATTGGATGGCCCGGTTGAAATTTGAGGATATGGAGATGCCCTCAATTTTTAGGATTCTATATAATTGTAATGGTCTGCAAAATATTACCTACTTGGTTTAAGGTAATGTTTTTCTTCTTTTAAATTGGAGGTAAGTGTTTTTATCGCATTATGATTAAGCCATCAATCTTAATGTCAAATATTGAGTGATCTTTGAAGTGAGATGGAAAGATTTCCAACCTAAAAAATGGTATGTGCATGAGGTTAACCAAATAAGTTGGTAACCTCTACAGGTCTAAAAGGTCGCACACTCGATTAAACAAGATGTTGTCTAACCTCGTCAATCTAAGTACACTTAAGTATAGCAAATAGATTAATTATTAACACTAACATCACTTAGGTCACAAACAAGATCTCATTTTCAATAAGAACACTCAACAATAACATCTTAATAGGGGTTTGAATCTTGGTGACAAGAAATACAATACCACAATTTAACCATCACACTATGTCATCATTGGCTTAAAGTAATGTTGATAAGTAGGATTAGGATTCAACCATGTAGTTTTTCGAGTCAAACTCATTGACCTATGTTTCATGAGTAGTGGTTCACAAAAACCCATCTCTCATGATAATGAATGTGGTCCACTTAGCACTCATTGCATCTAGGTGATGCTCACAAAGGTGAAGCATTGGGCCTTCTCAGAAGGTCACCCATCCCAGTACTACTCCAACTCAAGCACATATAATGATGTTAAAGTAGTTAATATGTTAATTTATTAATATAATAAAATTTTATGCAATCATTTGACATATTAGAGATGATATTGTTGATTTGTTTTCAAGGTTTTGTTTCTCATGATGTTTAAAAATTAAAATGAAATAATTTAATTCAACAAAAGTTAGAATTATGTCATAGATGTGAGGTAGTGTCAAATGAGAATTAAAGTTTTGAATATGATGTTGTTTAATTATTATATGTGAGCATAAATATATTTAAACATATGAGACAAATATATTTAAAATAGATATAAAGTATAACTATTCATTGTCCTTTATTAAACATTATTTTTCTCATTGTAAAGTTTTAAAATGTTTTATGAATTTTCATGATTCCTCACTATTATGTCTTTAAAATTAATAGATGTAAATTGTGTCTATTCTATTATTAATTGCATTAATCACAATCTCACATTTTTTTGTATTTTACCTTTTTAATAATCATGAATACCCATACAAACTAAAATTGGCTCCTATATTATTAAAAAAATATATTCCGTAATGTTGGCCTACAACCTTTTAAAAATAAAATAATGTCATTATGAAACAAAACAATGAATGATACAAAAACAATTGACTACACTATTAACTATTTTATAGTCAACATGCATAGTGTTAAAAAGATTTCATCAATCTAGTACAATTGATTATAAGTCCAAAAGCTTACAGTGGACCAATAATATTGTTCACCACTATTATCTAATAGATTGGTAGATAAAGTAACATTGATATTTTTGAAAAAAGAAAAGAAAAGAAATCCATTAGAAAATCCAAACAAGATATTTTAGTTTAGATCTCTCATTGATTCATTTATTACCAAGTAATCAAATCTAATGGATACATTAGTATTCTTGCATCTAGAGGAACAAATAATATTGATGAAAAGTGTAACGAAAATAAATGCTCTCTTATATAAAATGGTGTTGTCTTTGTATGTAAGATTTAGTATACAATATGCAAGTTTCGTTGTACAAGTGAAAGTTTTTGGTGTGAGAGAGCATTACATTTAATTGAAATTGAATGTTAAAATATTACACATAAAATATTATCAGATAGAATAATAATATGTATAAAATATTTTTAGTTGAAACTGTAATCTAAAAACAAGGTAACATTTTAAATTATATTTAGAGATCTATTATTAATATCATTTAAAGTAATATTTAGTATAAAGAAACCATAATTCATAAAAATAGTTGTAAATATATATTTACATTGATAATAGATAACAAGTATAGCATGTCTCTTTAAAAGAACAATTTCTATGAGAGAAAATATCTCTTACAAAATATATTTTCAAGGTGATCTTCTCTTTATTACATCAATATAATGCCCTTACCAGAAGTGACTTAAGATGTACAACCAATGAAATATAATTCTACATAATAAGATATTAACTAAATATTGTATTATGATATTATAATATCTAGAATAGTAAAGGTTAGGACATAAGGGTCTTAACAATTCCTTTCCGTTTGAAAATCCTTTACCATAAGGTTTGAATTGATGAAAGTATTATTGGAGAACTGGAAAAGATGTTCCCAAGTGGCATCTTCCAACTACAATCCTTACCATTGAACTAAAAAATTGGTAATGACATAGCTATAGAATGGGCACAATCATTGATCCAAAATAACCTATTTTTTAAGGATGATGTATCCTTCTTCATCCAACTCAAAAAGTGTTAACAATGGGAACATGTTGGCCAGGGACCTTGTATAAGAATGAGACACGAAAAAATGTTGTATGTTGGAATACATAATTTATAGGCCACTTTACCTATGGTTAACTTTTTATAGTATCCAAAAGGGTTCATAGAAATTAAACACTAAATTTAATATGCCTCTAAGCTTAAATAATGTGTACTTATATGGTTGAAGAAGTATGAAAACCTATATCATGTCCCTTAAATGAATCTGCACTTATAATGTTATTGATCAACTTGTTGTTTCATATGATTATGAACTAGGGCCAAATTGTTCTTGAGAGTTCAAAGGACATGATATGAAACTAAGCTTTGTATGGTGTCATCTTGGTGGAAGAATGAAAAGAGGTGTTGCATCACCATTCTACAAGGGGTAGCTATTTAGCCCATTGAGTTTGTTGTCCTCAAATAAAGAAATATAATTAAGTTCTCGAGCATTTATTGACTATCTATGTATAACCATTAGTTTGTGGGTGATATACCAAATTCATTTATATTTGTGTTCCCTACAACTTAAATAATTCCCACAAAAAGTTACTAGTGAAGGTGGGGTCACGGTCACACAAAATGGAAGTGGGTGACCATGGAGGATAAATAGGTTAAGTGAGATGGGAAACAATAAAGGAATAATATTGGGTTGAGGATAAAAGTGGACATACTTGGGGAGATGATTGACCACCACTAGAATGATTAATTTGTTTCTTGACTTTTAAACAATCCTTTAAAAAAATCTATTGATAGGTTAATCCATACCACTATCAAAAGTGATAATGGTTGTAGAGTTTAATCAAAGTCTAAATGGTTTCTCATTTTTATTGATGGTGCATATCACATTCCATGTCAAATATTTTGATGCCATTTTTTATATCAACCTATAAAAATGTGTGTGTTACCAAAAAAATAATTTACAAACATAACATTTCTCTTTGTAACACAAGGAGCTAACATACCAAGTGTATTAAGGCTAAGTAATTTTATAATTATTTGTTAGTTGATGAAGCTGTTGAATTTTCACATCTTGTTTCCATTCATGTTGGACTATTCACAACCAATTAAAAGTCACTAAAGACAACGTACACAAGGCTCCCTAGGCATCAAACTTTTGATAAATAATATTGATCACTACTTTCTTCTTCCCTTTTTGTAGATTATTTTATAATCATATAGTCTAATGATATTGTGACGCAATTTTGGTGTTCTAGAGAGGGACACATTTTTAAATGAAGTACTTAAATGTATGATGACTTGTTTTTAAAAGTAATGACATCCCACAAGATGGAGCCTCCATTTATTGACAATATGAAGAATGAATATAATTTCCTTATAAATTGATTTGACAAGATTTCCCTCGATCATTTTAATTCTGGATATATTTATAACTTTGACTTAGATTAAATTTCATTATTACAAAGACTATACAAAATATATACATTAATTGTTTCAACCCTATTTAACATAAAATATATTACAATTTACAAAAAAAGTGATCTAGATATATACTTTTCTATATACAAAATATAAAATTCAAATAAAAATAATGTAATCAAACTTTAATACAAAGAATTGCAAAATAAAATGAATAATAATTTCAAATAATGTAGAATTAAAAAAACACAATATATAATGATATAAAAATTTCAACAATATAAATAGATAAACTTAAATGATCATTATAAAAATCTCAAATCCATTTTCAAAACCTTCAATTTGAAAATCAACAAATAATGGTGTGTAGATTGGATGGTGATTTGAAAAATACATTGAATATAAAATCAACATTATTGAAAATACATAGTTTCTTCTAAGTTTTAATTCTCCCCATACAGATTTAAAACATGTTCTTAATAGAAAAAAAAAAAAAAACTATTTTTTGTTTTAATTACTTTTCCAAAAATATTTAGAAAATTCCCAATAAATTAAATAAAAAATATTTTTTAAGTTTGTGGTTTAAAATTTTACTTCTAATCATGCTTTGAATTATTGACCATTGACCTCTAAATCATTTATTACATTTTTTATCAATAAGCTTTGAGCCCCTTTCTAAGTGTGATATTTACATCAAACTTTAACCATATAATTTTTTTAATTCAAACTCTTTAACCTATATTTCATGATCAATGGCTCATATGAACCCATCTCTCATGTGAATGAATAGTTCACTCAATGCTCAATGGAGCAAGGTGATGTTCATAGAGGTGAAGCATTGAAACTTTCCAAGAGGTCACACATCCTATTAATACTCTCACTCAAACATATTTAACCATAGAATTTCTCTCAAGATCAAGCCCACTTAACTTGCTACCACATTTACAAGAACCATTATACACTATAGTAGAAAAGAACAACAAAATAAGATGGGTGGTAAATTTTTATAAAAAATGATTCAATATGAAAAGATAATTGCTATGAATTCATAATTGACTATTAAATTTAGCCTTTTGTAAGACATGTTTCTTTTCAAAGATATATTTTCCCTTTATATACCTTTCAAACCTATGCACTTTGTTTCCATTAGCATAGTATAGATACTTTAAAAAGTGAATTCTTAATTATTAAAATTTATAAAATTTGGTTTTAAATTTTGAGTTTAAGTTCATGATTAAAGATATGACATTTCTACAATCTTGATATAGTAGTGTTCTTGTTAAAATATTATGTACAATTTTTGATATCAATGTTTTAGATTACACTCCATGATTTATCATGAATTAAGGGGAAAAAATATATAGCTTTATTAGAAGAATTATAATTGAGTTAAATTTATGCTTTAAGCTTTAAAGGGTATAGTGATGTCCTCATTGCTAGCTCCAAGTCTTACAAAACAAAATTATATTTTGACACCAAAAACATAAGCTCACCATTTTTGCTTGGTGAGACAAGATTTTGACAACTTAAATCAACAAACATTTTTTAGTATGAATGAGAATGGCAATATATTTTTTTTCATATAATGATAATCTTCATGCTCAAAGAGTAATAAAATCAAGGTCTAACATGATTTTCACCAACCATTTTTTTGAATAAACTACAATAAATAGTTATACATTATTGTTGTTCTTTATCAAACTATACACAACATCTAGAGGACAAGAAAGCAATAGCAATTAACATGGAATTCAAGTGTAGAATTAAATTTCAAGCTAAACATGCTAGTCAATTAAAAATTCATTGACCATTATTTTATATTTTATTCATATAAATAAAAGGGCATCGGGCAAATTCACCGCTAGCAATTCATTGTCAGAAAATTCACTGCCAACAATTCATCGCGAGAAAATTCACTGCAATGACAAATTCACGTGAAGGAAAATTCACCACTAGCAATTCATCGCCACAAAAAAAAAATTGTAAACTTTTAATGCGATGAATTTTCCATGGTGGTGAATTGCTCGTGGTGAATTTTCCACGGTGGTGAATTGCTCGTGGTGAATTTTCCTTGAGGTGAATTTGTCATGGCGGTGAATTTTCCTGTAGTGAATTGTTGACAGTGAATTTTCCTAGAGCCAAATAAAAGTAAGCATTTTTATAATTAGTATGTACTATTAATAATACACAATTAATGTCGTTCATGGCATATTGCAATGGTTAAAATGTGGTATTGTTGTAGTCACTAAGATTCAAATCCACGTTGGATCATTGCGGTTGCGAACATTATACTTTTGTTGGTTCACTGTTCTCACGAATTTGAACCTTCTCATTGAAACTGTTGGCATTCATGCCAATGACTTCATACTTCGAACCCTTGTTAAATTAGTGTGCTATGTAGCTTTGTTGAACTACTGAACTTGCGAGTTTAAATTACCTTGTCTCCGAACATGTGACCTCACATGACTTAAACAGTCCACAGACCGTCAATTTCTATGGCAGTGTGGATGTCAGAGTGATGGCCTAGGCTCTTCGTCGTTTCCTTTATCTCATTTCTGAAGTACCTACGTAAATAAAAAGGCATTTACTGCAAATCCAGAAATTGCAGTGATCACTGTTACATCAAATCTTACGGAATCTGCTCCTCCTACGGTTCTTCTTTATTCTTCTCGCTCCACCTCGGAACCAAGCGACACCACCCGGTTCATTGTAATTTGCTAGTCGTCGACTACCTGGCAAAGATTTGAACTAAAAGAACAAATTACGTAACGTATTTTTCTTTTTTTTGGTCCGTGTGTCTGCGGGGTCAGATTTTCGATAGGCCGCTGTTCTTGCACACCGAAGTGCTCATGTGGTTGTGGCCGTCAGAATTTTTTGATGCTACGTAGCAATGCTGTTAAAGGAAAACTTGTGGCCATGGTGGGCATTGACAAGTAAAATTCGCGTGGTAGGAAGATTTGGAGATAAGTGTCAATGGAGCCCCGTATATGTATAAAAAGGATAAGGTCTGCATGGGAATGGAGTAAAGATTGTATGTAAAAGTTTTGTCTTATAAATAAAAGAATGCAGGCGAAATAAAGTACAAGTCATGATCTTTGTTCAAGAAGGAAGCGCAGTAGCTGTTGGATCTTTATATCTAATGACTCTTACTATTCTCCAAGGTTTTGAACAAACCTTTGTTCATCAAAGAAGCACAATCGCTGTTGGATCTTTATATCTAATGGCTCTTGCTATTCTCCAAGGTTTTGAGCAAGCTTCTCAAAGATGAAATAGTGTGATTAGCTGTATGGGATGAAGAGGGAGTGTGGAGCCCATAACATACTAGTGAAAGAACCTTAAAGTGAAGAAAATAAGGGGTGATTAGATATGCTTAAGTAATTATTTAAATTAAGAAATTTTAGTCTAAATTGATTCTAATTAATTAACATTAGAGTTGGGGGATTGATATACAAATAGAAACAAAATATACAAATGGAAACAAAGCTTTAGAAATTTTGCAATTAAGATATGATAGAATGAAAATTAGAAATGGATTGATGATGCCTTAAAAAGAAAGAAAACCCAAATTTGTTGAAATTAGATATTGAGTCACTTGTGTAATGATTTATAAAATAGACCTAAAATCAAACTCATTTTTAAGAGTTGGAATTCTACTCCAAATGACCTATAACTTCTAGGGTAACTTGACACTGATATTCTAAGCGCTTTTATCTCCTATATAGTCAGTTAAATCATACCAAAAGTTGAGATAAAACAAGGATAATGTTGATATGCAAATATATGGAAAGAGAATACAGTTTGAGAGAAAAGAATGAACTTCACAATTGATTTCTTATGTTATGATGGTTGATTTTAATTATAGACACATGTAGAGGTTGCTAGAGAAAATTCAAGGAAATCTAGCACAATACCGAACTTGCCCAAAAAGTGAAGGGCTCTAGTGGGGGCACTAGTGAACTTCACTTAACTTGTAAGATTAGAAATTGCATACTATGTAATTCCCTTTCATGTGTTTTGCACTCACTTTGACTTGTGTTTTATTTTGTGTTTTTGATCCTTGTTGTTGTCTTACTATATCTTATCCTAGTCATACCTTGTGAACCTGACCCCTTTATTACGTGTCTTCTTTTAATTTAATGTTTGCTCACTTTTATTTTCTTTCTCCTAGAAATTTTCCCTCTTTTCATATTACCCTTACCCTTTCCTTATATAACCACCATTTTTTCTTTCAACAAATCATTTAATTAGACCCTATCTTCTTGCCAAAGTGTAAAATCACTTTTTTGGGCTTTTCAATCATATATATTTTGAAACTTATCTTGAGTCATAATCTTTAGATAGCCCACTTTACTCTTGATTTGTCATAGAAAATTGAACTTCCTTAGGATTAAGCACCAATCCTCAATGACATGTGATTACTAGTTAGTCTAGTTTTTTAATAGAGTATTTAATGAGGTTGCTTAGGGAAATATAGTTTTCTTCCCTATATTTCCTCCAAAAATTTCATAAAATAGGCTTCTTTTGTCTCATTTTTATATATCAAGTACTAAGTTTTCACTTGAGAGAAATTGTAGAGAATTTTTTAAAAGAACAAGGGTATGTTAGTGGTCACTATATTTATAGTGTGTTAGCCTTTACACTAGGGTCTACAACAATTTTGTGGAGCATTATAATAATTTCTACAAGAGATCTATTTAATATTGGTGACCTTTTTAATATTGGCTTTAGATAGATTTTATATTATTTTCCTCACAAATCTCCTCCATTTTCCCTCTAATCTAAATAGAACTCTTCTAAAAATATTCCCTTGTTAATCCCCATCCATTTCATTTCATCCCCATATCCATTATGTATTCTTTTTCATTCTACTGTCCTTTGAGCCTGCTTTAGTTAAAGCCTTGGTGAGATCTAACTTAGTTTTTCTTATAATTTCTCTTTAGTTTGAACCACCCACTTGTCAAACACATGCTAGTCCCCTCTTAGATTAACCCCTTTAATTTATATATTTTTTTTTTTACCATTTATTGTCATTCCCTTTTCTTTTTCATCCCTCATTGATGCAAGAGCATCCGGGTGCATAGGAAATCAACATCAAACAAAATTAAATATTTTAATTTTTTATTTTCCTAACGTTTGATAATTATTTAGTTGGAGTAATAAATAAAAATATTGGGCCAAAAATTGTAATAAATAATTGGTCTTTTATTTTAATTTTTCGAGTGGAGATAGTCTAGGTGCCAGTGTTGAACTTGAGCTTTAAAAAGGAAATCTTGGAATGGATTTTTGGGGGAGTTAAAAAAATTTAAAACTCAATTAAATCCTCATAAATTTTAATAATGGAGATCTTGAGTTCCCAAGTTGAGTTGGCAGTTTCTTTTCTAATTGGGTCCCTATTTTCTAGGAGTGGGAATCTTGCATGTTTGTTATTCTTGGAAAAAATTTTGGGAGTGGATTTGTAAGGTTGTTGGAGAAATAATGATTCTAAATATGAATTTAATCCATCATTCAAATTTGGGGCTGCCAAGTTGTGTTTGAAAGATTTTTCTAATTCAGGGCCTATTTGTGAGGAGTGGGAAGACTAGTTGGACTGCCAGTTTTAGCATATTGAGGAATGGATTTGGAAACTAATTTTTCTAGAGATTTAATGCATATTCTAAAGGGATTTTAATTCCTTTTTCATGTTGGGGTCGTGGCTTTTTGAAGGAGGCCAAAATTGGGGGTTAAGGAAGCTTGTTTGAGGGTTTTCAGGGAGAAATTGAAAGGGAAATTTTTAGATTTTGGGGAAAGAATGAAGAGTTGAGCATAGTTCTTGTTTGAAGGTTGAAATAACTCATTTTTTTGCAGGTGTAAGGAGTTATTTACAGCAGCATATTTTCTGGAAATTTATATTCCAGATTCTACATAGTTTTTGTTGAATGTTGCAGGTTACAAGCTAGAGATGTTGAGAAAGGATGCATGATTTGAACAAAGAATTTCTGAACCATGATTCTTAAGTGATCTTAATATTGTAGATCAGTTTATTTTCAGTTTTTTATGCATATTTATCAGCCATGGAGGCTGCAATAATTGTATTTTCAGATTTTTGAAGTATTTATGTTTCTTGTTGGTGATTTGAATGGACAAATAAGAAGTTTGTATTGCAGATTTTAAATCTGTTTTGGGTAATTTGTTTAAGAATTTTATTTGTTTTAAGTGGAGGAGCATGTGTGTTTATCTTCCTACTTCACTCATCCTCTCCTTGCTTCTTTTTGAGTCATAGTGAGCCCTACCTTAGGTTTTCTTTTCAATTTCCTCTTATATTCCATCACTCGTCAAATTCCT
>VDFB02058242.1:194014570-194177451 GCA_007258455.2 Sequoia sempervirens | reverse complement strand
GAATACATTTCAGACAATCAGTCAGTGACGTGCAGAAAATTGTACGATCTGATTTGGTGAGCACAGAGCCGTGAGACTCGAGGTTAGCATTGTTTTAGGGACTCCTCTGGGTGACGTCACGCTGCATGCGGATCGTCCATAGCTTTGAAGTTTTGAAAATGCCATTAATGCATTGGGACTGGGAAGAATTACACTTGCGTGGAATGTACTTTAAAAGGCGATTCCGTTTTGTCTTGGAAATATAAGGGCAGCTTGGGAATGGGGATTAAAACGTTAACTGCATGATGAATGGGAAAGAACATTAAATTGTAGAAATCATAATGAAATGTTTTATAATTTTTGATTTATTTAGTATTTTTATATTTAAGTGATATTCATAAGAGTGAAATATCAAGGTGGTCACTACTCTATTATTATTTCAAGTAAAGCACGTTTAATCATATAGTTTTTCAAGATCAAGTCTTCATAGCTTGCTTTTCTATTTGCAAAAGTTTCAACAAGTGTTGTTTCTTATGAATTATGATAAATCATAATTTGACACACTGATAATGTTTTTGTAATAATTGTGTAGACTTCTTTTGCATCAACATTTAGAAAACAATGATGGATTGTAAACTTTGCTTATTAAATGGAAGGGGAGGTTAAGGATTAAAGAAGGTAATAAAAAAATGAGAGAGTTCTTATCAAAAGCATTCTTAAATAATATTAAACTATTTTTTTCTAAGAAGCAAGTCAACATGAGAAGTGGAATGTAGGTGTTTTTCTTGGGGATGACAAACATTCTAAATCTTTTTGCAACTCATTGTTATTGGGTGTATAAAGATGGAGCACAATCCTAACTTCATTTTTTTTATAGGTCAAGTATTTGCATTCAACAAAACTTTACTCTTAAGGGACTTTGTGTAATAAACCAAAATTCACTTCACAAACATTTGTGTTTAATTTTAATATAGATTAATATATTACATTTTTTCTTTTTTAGGGCATTTCATTCATATTGTAAGTTATTTTTTATTAATTGGGGAGTAAAATCTTACAATGTTAAGAATTGTACATGTTTCAATTAAAAGTCAAGGTTTGAAGGATATCCAATTTGTTAAAGAGTTAAGGTTGGAGGGGTATACATTCCACTAAATTTGTGTCTTAAGAACTCTAAGTGTTGTCTTCGATAGGTAGGTTTTCCAATGAACTGGGCATTATGTGATACTTCTCCATCTTAGGTTTTTCATCCTTGTATGTATCACTTCTTTAGGCTCCAAAATTAACTTATCTTTGAAATCATCTAATAGCAGAAGGTCTACTAAAGTAACAATATGTGGACCACTTGAACTCTTTTCATTTGAATAAAAGGCATATAATACATTATGAGTCCTCCTTATTTTTGGAAGCTCCAACACATAGGCCACCTCACCTATCCTCCTCACAATATTGTAGGGTCCATAAATATATTTTTTAGTTTCACAAATCTACTTCGTTTGAGGGAAGACTTGGAATATAAGGATATAACCTCAAATAGACCATGTCCCCAACCTCAAAAGGCCTCTCTATATGATTTTGGTCTACATAATTTTTTTTTTGCTAAGCTAGATTTGTATATTATCTTTCAAGGGCATTAAGATATCTTGGATTTGATAAATCAAATCACCAACTATTGATATCCTACTATTTGTGAGTATTAGATCAACAAAACCTAGAGCATCATATCCATATAAATATTTAAAATTGAGAATACCAATAGGCTTGCGATAAGAGGTATTGTAGTGGTACTCTTCCAAGTGTAGCTAGTTGACTCATTTTACCTATAAATTTGAAATGTAAATTTTCAGGTACCCTCAATCCATTTATTTATAATTTGTATTTATCCATTGGTTTGGGGTGATAACTTGTGCTAGAGGTGAGCTTTATGCCTTCCAAGTGAAATAATTCTTGTCAAAATAAACTCTTATTTTTTTTGTCCCTCTCACTAACTATATTGGGTCATCCATGTAGTTTGAAGACCTCCTTGAAGAATATATCTTCCACTTGAGGAGCCTCAAGAATCTTGATGGGATGGAAAAGACATATGAATGTTTAGTTACCCCATTTATAATAGCATAAGTTCAACCATTGGCATGCACCTTAGGGAGGCTAGTGATCAAGTCCATGGATATGATCTCCCACTTTTGATTAGGAATTGGTAGAGGCTGATGTAATGCTATTAGAAAAAAAATTATCTCCCTTATTTTATTGGCACATAGTGCACTCCCTTATATGTTTGAGGACATCATTCTTGAGGCCTTTCCACAAGAATATTTCTTTTAATTTCTTGTATGTACATAGAAGTATCTGGGATGCTCTACTAATTGTGTGTCATGAGCCACTCTTAAAAAATTGTCTCCTCCATCTTAGATTTAGGACTAATAAGACTTTTTTATTATAAATAATGAGTCTATCTACTATTGTGTATTTTTCATCCTTAACCACTTCATCAAGGATGCTAGTAGAAAATATGCTTTTAGCATATTTTATTGAAAATAAAAATATTCTAATTAGTTACAATTTTGGAAAGGAAGTATAGAGTAGGATTCCTAGAAAGAATGTCAACAAAAAAAAAATCTTCCCCTTCACACATTCTATATTAAAATTGCAAGGTTATAACTTATTGACCCACTTTTGTTGGTGATCATTTAAACTCTTCTCAGAGTTCAAGAATAATTTTAGACTATTGTGATTAGTCTTTATTTCTCCCAAAGGCTATTAGACGCATTCTATGGGTGAGAACAACTACTAATCCTCATCTTGAGGCATCACATCCACCAAAAACAAAAGAGAAAAATTAAGCATAACAAGCATTAAGCATGAACTCACTACCCCTTTAATGTTTTCAAGTTTCTTGAGTAGCATCTATCCATTCAAAAGATCCTTTCTTCATCAAATATGTTAAGGGTAAAACAAGCTAGGAAAATCCCTTGAAAAACTTCCTATATAGTAACTACACAACCCAAATAATCCTCTCAATTATGTTAATATTATTAAAGGGGCCTATCTAAAATGGCTTAATCTTTTGTGGATCCACTTGAACTCCCTTGGTTCTTATGATGCGACCTAAGTAAATAAATCTATCTCAACTTTAATGCACATTTAGATTTTTTGTATAAAAGTATTGTTCCAAAATACCCAACATTGTGTCTAAGTGCTTCAATTGTTCTTCCTAGGTTTTATTGTAGACATGTATGTCATCAAAGAAAACTAACACAAATTTTCTCCACTATTTGCTAAATACCTAATTTATATAGGAATGGAATGTATAGTTGGGTCATTCATTCTAAGACCAAATGGCATAACCAAAAAAAAAAAATTTAAAAGGGACATTTGAATGAATTTTATAGAAATTTTCATAACTTAGTTGAATTTGATGGTAGTCAAAACTTAGATCAATCTTTGGGAAATTCACAACTTCATGTAATTAATCTATTAGTTAATCTATTCTTGGTATATGATACTTGTTCTTTATGATTTTCTTATTTAGTACCTTGTAATCAATACATGTCTACATGGTTTCATCCTTCTTCATAAGAACCACTAGTGATGCAAAGGGACTAGAACTCAATGTTGTGTAGCCCAACTCTAGAAGCTCCTTTATATATTTTTAAAATTCTTATTTATGCCTCCTTTGATGTTGATATGGGGTGGTTAAATTATTGGTTTTTCACTTGGTTCCAATTCAATGACATATTTTAATCCCCTATTTGAGGGTAGTCTTGGGGGCAAGTCATTGAATACCTTAAAATGCTTGTTCAATTCTTTTAGAATATCAATATTATGAGGGAATTCCCTACCTATTAAATAATTAGTGGGAGTGACTAAACAAATAGTTTCCTAGGCCACTTTACTCCTATGAAAATCCCTCTCCATTCTCTTTGTTGTGACCACTCTTGAGGTGTCAAATTGGAGATCCATTTGAGGATAAAATCTTCCTTTTCTAACTTGAATTTGAGTTCCATAGACTAGTAATTCTAAGAAAATTAATTTAATGAGTGTAACCACTACACACCCAACACCATATTCATTCCTCTTAGACCAATAACATAAAAATCATCACATATCTTATGATCTTCACAAGGATAGATGAAATTTCCAAATTACCTTGGTGTATGGGAGGGTCAATCCATCGACAACAACTACATTGAATCCCTCAAAATCTTCCATCCTCGATCCCCTTTTTAATAACTAACCCTTTATCAATAAAATTGTGGGTCACCCCACTATCTATGAGCAATAAAAACTATTATCTAGATAATACTCCTCTACTCTAAAATGGTGGTATTTAGGTGCCCCTAGAAGGGTTGAAAGTGTGCTATCATTTATTTCTTCCTTTTCTTGTTCTTCAAGTATATTATCTTCTAGCCAATAGTGGCATGGTGTGATGGTTAAGTTGTTGTGTTGTTATTCTTTCCATCCAGGTTCAAACCCCATTGGGGTGTAATTGTTGAGAACTTATATTGGGAATGAAGTCCCTCGTTTGTGACCTCATCGATTCATAGCTCCAAGTCAAGCATTTACCCGGGCTCTTAATAAAAAAAAGGGTACATTATCTTCTAAATCCACAAACTCCTCAGACTAATTTGAATCCAAATCTTTATTTGATGCTACCTCAATGTTGTGAATTTAACCCTTGCCAAGGTACCTATGACTTAGAGCCTACTATTCCCTACAAGTGAAACACAACTTCTTTCTCTTGATCTCATTTTGATTTTGTTCATCTACTCTCTTTGTAGTGATAAAGGAGTGGTTCTTTGAGGGGGTGCCAATAATTATTTTCTCTAGAAGTTTCCATTATGCTAACTAAAGGGGGATGTCCTATGATGATAAGGAAATTTATTCTTCAATATAGGTGGCTCTAGAGTTAGAGATCTTTTGAAAGTTTCCTACAATATGGGGGAGAAAAATCATTGACAAGACCCTTTAGTGGTTTCAAGAGATCTTTAGTTTAATAAAGAGATATACTAGATTCTCAAGTTTCTAATATGTTTGTCACCATGACAATAATTTTCTAGAATTGTGCCACTATGTTGTGTTGTGTTTTTCCCATTACTACTTGGATATACTCAATCTTATATTGTATTTATATATTGTGAACATTGTCTTATTGATTTTATTATATGTTTAATAAATATATTTTGTGATCATCTATGACTATTTGGGTACAAAAAATGATAGGGATGCAATTTAGAGTGAAAAAGGTAGGTTTCATAATTAGAAATATCAATTTTTAAAGTTATTAATAAGGATACTAGGGATGCTATCATGCACGGTCCTATTTAAGGGATAATACTACAAGTTTTCTAGCATCCAATTTACTTGGATAGTCTAGGCTAATGTGAAGTTGAGTTAAGGTTGAGAGGTTTCCATATACAATGAATTATAAAATTATAATTTTTATATATTAAAATTAAGTTAAAAACAATAGAGTACAAATATTGAACACCACTAATAACATTAGTGTAAATTACAAAACCATAATAGTTCATGGAAATAGAAAGAATAAATATAGAAATATAGATGCTTAGTAGTTGAACTAAAAGCTACCCAAAAACTAAGAAGGTTGATGAATATAACAAAATAGAGTAATCAAAATGTAGAACAACCAAAAATTACAGGGACAATATGTTATATGTCCAACCCATTGACCATCAATCACTTAGTCTCGATCCTCATATAGTTAGTAATGAGGTTAACCATCGATTGCACATTCCAAGTAAGTAATGGTAATTTTCCCTATTGATGTGACCTTTATTGTGGAGAGTAATGTTGAAAGAGAAAATATTATAGTCTTGAGTAGACTTGTCAATCTTAGCGGCCATGATTTTTTAATTTTTACATCAAGTACTCTAAATTTTTCCTTGCTTGGCTATTTATTTGTTTTAACAAAAAAATGTTAAGCTTGAGCTACTCTTGTAAGACAGAAGAGAGATTTTCCATCTAGAGAGAGTTGTTAGAGTAGATAAATTATTGCATTTCAACTTTGTGAGAACAAAAAGAGTAAAAGTGGCTACACGTAGATAAATCTCCCTAAAAACTTAATTACAAATTATGTACCCATCTAAAAATGAGATTATTAGAAATAACACAACATAGTATGACTGATTTCTAAGACCATTCATGAAGGAAGAATGTAGGGATGGAGGTTTCAAGGGGGATAGTAGTTATAACTAATAGGCATGTTTAAGATCCTCATATTTGAGATAGAAAAGGAAAGAAGGGGTAGTTTTTAGGAAGAAAAATTTTCTTGCTAAAGGGAGATTCATTTAGAAAATATTCTATGTATTCAACTAGGACTAAACATTTTCTTTAGAATTCCAAAGATGGAACTTGCTCAAGGATATTGATGTAGTCATAGATGGAGGATAAAATTAAGGATTTTCCAACCATATAGCCTTAACACAAGAATTCATAAGAAATTCACAATAAAACTCAAATATCTCAACACACTCTCATGAAATAAATTGAATTCAATATATATTCAATGAATAGAATTACATCATACAATCAATCTAGGCCTTAGTTTTAGCTTATAATATGATTCAATCACTTTACATGAGTGCAACAACTAACATACGTAACCTTGAGATAATCTTATCTCTCTTTCTATGCTTTAAGTTACTTTGACACTACCTGGTCCTTATATCTCTCCTTGCTCTCCAATGTCATTTTGCAAAAGAATTAGACCTTATTTTATAGTTAATACTTATTAAAGAAAACTCTAGGTTAACCTAAAATGATAATTATGTTTATAGATCTAATGTAGTTCCAAACACTACCTCCCATGGAATTAATAAGGGATTCCAAGTGACTATCCTTTGGAATAAGGCTCTAAATATGGTGCATATCTCATAGGCCTCATTAGGCTAATATGGCATGCCACCTAGGCTAGTGATCATCAAATTTGAGATGGACATGCAAACATATGATTCTCTACTAATATTCTAGGTGAAATTGTATGAAATTATGATAACATGAGGGACCATAATACTAATTCTATTTACTACTCTAATTTCCAAACTAAGGAGCATAATAATAAAATCTAATTGTAGCACACCAAAATAACTAGAAAATGAAATACTAAATTCAAAACAAAATAAATTACAAAGTTTTATATTTTTAGTTGTTGCTTGATTTCTCCTATACCCTGGATGATTCTATATGTGACACTCTAGGTAAGGGAATTTTGAGCATATAAGGGATGAGAGATAGAACCACTCTTTAGGATGGTAAAACATGCAAAATGTACTCTCAACACATGAATAGGCTTTTGAAACAATCAATGTGTTGCTCCTTTTGATTTTGGTCATCTTTATCTATCTATCATCACAATTTGATATTGAATATCTATATAATGCCTCATTACCAAGTCCCCTTCCATTTCACTCTCCTAAATATTAGGATT
Organism: Sequoia sempervirens; assembly: GCA_007258455.2. Classification (NCBI taxonomy): domain Eukaryota; kingdom Viridiplantae; phylum Streptophyta; class Pinopsida; order Cupressales; family Cupressaceae; genus Sequoia; species Sequoia sempervirens. Next base: position 194,170,025 of record VDFB02058242.1, on the reverse strand, counting down.
AGGTAATATTAATCTTGCAATCCCATATATATTTTTGCATATCTCCAGCTTCTTGGTAATGGGTACCTTGACACCCATATAGGCGGTTAAGAGATTATTTAATTATTATTATTCTCTTAGGACTTGGAATATTGGTTGTAATGGTATGTAAAAGGGGTGTTAAAGTTGGAAAGATTTACATAGTCATCTTCATCAATAAATTTGATCCTCTCTCTAATAGATTGCTTGGGAGTTATATAGAGATGTGTAGAGCATCTTGTTATGATGGATGGATCCACATTAGTTGGCATTCCATTTTGGAGTGCTATAAGTTTGGGAATGCTTGCTCATCTTCTTCGTGGGTCAAAGATGATGTTTTAATGAGGTCTATCTTGAGTGTATTGTGTAACTTAGTCATGGGGGCACTATATTTTCTCCATGACCATGGTTTCTATGGTTATTGGTTAATACAATCTTGAAGGATGAGATAAATAGAGACACATTTTTCATTAGACATGTGAGAGACAGCACTTCCAAATTCTTCAAGGCAGATGAGCTGGTGAAGACAGTAACTACAATGCGGGTCAATCTTTCTAGAAATGCAAAGGCCCACCATATCCTGTACCTCATAAATGAGGAGGACCGACCCACCAATCGTAGGTAGACACTGCATTGTTTATTAAAGCGAAGTGCGTGATTTAGGTGGGTAACAAAGGAGAAAAGTAGTGAATAGATAGAAGCATCAATCTCTAACTTTTTATTATTATTTCTATTCCTTCAAAGACAGTCTCGTGTGAAAAACAATAACAAATGCCCGGGTAAATTAGATTCGTTCCTTTCTCTTCCCATGTTCCTTCCGACAGAAGCCAAATAGGAAGCATTATATACTTGTATCATCTCTTTACATGCACATCATTCGTCCCGTCAGCCATGGCAGATCGCCAACAAAGTTGATTACAACTTATAATGCTGAGCTTAGCGGAGATACTCCAGATCTTCCGATTCGCTATAATTATGAGAATAGGTGCAACACAATTCAGCGGATTGTTAAGACATTCGGTCCGGGTGGCTCGGCTTTCATTATCCATTTAATAGTTGAATTATTAGTCCTGAGTCATCACCTGACATCCCACTCTTTCAAATCTTATGGACCCGCTAATTATATTGGCTACACCAAAAGTCTAATTGGATCGCCTTTTGATCCAATAGCAGGGGCTTTCTTTCCAGTCAATGGAGTTCAGTCCGACCGTTTATGCGGAAAGACTGGTGAAAAACAAAGAGACAGAGAAAAGAGAGGCACCGGCATAGTACCTGACAGGCCAACCACTGTCTATCTCAACGTTACTATCGTGGCCGAAATAAAATAACGAGTTGATCAAAGGAGAGGATGCCATGGAGCCTGTGTCTTTGCCGACAGATGCACCAGATGGAATTCTGTTTATGTATATTTTATTTATGTATATTTTATTATCAAGAGGAATTGAGAGTTTAATATTTTTTTATTTTTTTTTATGGTATAACAAAATGTTGAATATGTAACAAGAGCTTAACAGAACAGCTTAACAATGATGTGCAACAAATGTTGAATGTGCAAAAATAAAAATTAAAAAATTGCCTTATAACAAATAGTTTAGTTTGACATTTAGACAAAATTATAAATAAACCAATTAAAAAATGGAAGGAAAATTAAAGTGTGCTATGATTGCTTCTAATGTTGAGAGGGTTTCCAAGTCAAATAAGGTGTGCGCCATGTATGATAATGGCTAAGAAGAAATTAATTTCAAAGAAGATTCATAAGGTGAGAATTCCTTTGTGACCTACTTTATATACTATTGAGTCACATGATTATGATTTAACTGATTTTTGGTAAATCTGTTGGTGGATAATTCTTTTATTTTGATTATCAATTATTTAGTTTCTTAAAAGTAAGAAAGTGAAAAAAAAAATATTTTGTTAAGATTTGATGATGTCTTCCTTGTTATAAAAGACATTTTTATGATGTGTTCCATAGATTGATGGATTTGAAAGTAATGAGAGATTAAGATTAGTTGATTTATATTTAAGGTTGACTTACTTTTTAATGATAGTATAATTTATAAGAAGACTAAATGGTTTTCTTTGGATACTCCACTTTTAGTGGTGGTGGTTAATTTACTTGTGGAATATTTTTAGAAGACTATCAATTATTTGGTTTGTTATAAGTAAGAAAGTGAAAAAGTAATATATTTTGGTAAGATTTAATGATGTCTCTTTTTACAAAATATATTTTCATTAGGTGTTTGGTAGATTGATAGATTTGAGAGTAATGATGAGAAAATAAGATTAGTTGATTTATGCTTGAGATTGACATACTTTTTTGTGGTGGCATAATTTTCAAGAAGACTAAATGGTTTCTTTGGATACCCCATTTTTATTAGTGGCAATTAATTTATTTGTGGAATGATTGAGATTACTATTAATACTTTTATGCTCATGTCTAGTTAGTGGAATAGGTATGTAGATGATATAAGTGTACTTTTTTGAAAATTTCTAGGATAAGGGAGAAGCATTCAAGAAAAATATTAACAATCCTTTTAATAATATTAAGTTTATAGATGAAGTGGAATATAATGAGACATTTTCTTTCTTAGATCTTTTTTTTAAAAAAGATGATGGTTCATTGGCAAGATACACATATAAAAATAGTACATACAAATAAATATCTTTCTACATAGTTGTTATCATCATCATTCAATTCAAAAAAATAATATTCTAAAAGTGATAGCTACTAAATCTTATAAGAAATTCAATTAGAAATATTAAGACTAGGAACTTAATTATTTAAATATTTTTCCAAAAATAATGAGTATAAAGTGAAGATTTTCAAGACCCTTTAAAAAGTAAAGGAAAAAAACCAATATAATTAGAGGGAGGACATGGTAGGGACAAGTTTTTTCTACCATACATTAAAGGTGTTAAATTTTTCCAAGAATAATTAGTATAAAGTAAGGAATATTTTCAAGACCCTTGGAAAAAGACCTATATAATTAGAGGGAGGACATGGTAGGGACAAGTGATTTTCTACTATGTATTAAAGGTGTCTTTAATAAAAATTCTAAAATTTTAAAGTGACAAAACATTAACTCGATTTTCATCTCCCTGCACAATTTAAGGGATAATTTAGGATGGGTAAAAGATACATTAAATTTGACAATTAAAAATAAAATATAAGGATTGAATACTCATGTGAACTATCATATATATTAGTGAAAAAAGTGAGATAGATAAAAATAAAGGTTAAAGTAGATTGTAAATATATGAATTATAAAAAATTAAGTAATTCGTCACTACAAGACATTATTGTTTAACTATATATAACATAAATATTAGGAATACTAAAATCATTATAATTAAATAATATCAACTTAAAAATGTCCAAAATGTTTACAAAAATTAGGAAGTATGATATGTTTAATATGAAATATAGTTTGAGTCTTAATTATATTTAATAATCTTTATGATAGCTAAAATTATTTTTTATTAATATAATTTATAAGTACATTGTATTTATTTAACATTGTTCATATAAAAATTCATAGTTCATCTTCTATCATAGTTATATATCTCGAAATGAGCCACTTAACAATCAAATGTTGATCATTTTAATTAAAAAAAATTATTATAAACTTATTAAGAAAAAATCTAATTTACTCTACTTAATTATCTTATTATTTATTATTTTCAATATGAAATTTAGTATAATGTAAAGGATTTAATATATTTTTATATACATGAAATTAATATAAAGAAAGAAAAACGTCAATAAAATTAAATAATTTTATTGTTTTACTGGTTGGTGTTGCTTTGCTTCGATTCCACTTGAGAGTACATTAGATTAAAAATGAGTATCAAGTATCCAAATTTCTATTATCTCATTTTTTGTGATATTTTTGTATCTTCTATATATGACCACACATGTTGCCATCATTTATGGTGTGATACAGTACATACAATTATAATTGTCTTTTTATTGTGATGTCTTGTACAATCACCTAATCTTCAAGATTTGATATCTAAGAAATAGTGATGCTTTAGGTATCTTTGATGCTTGTCTTAAAGTTGAATGATAAAAATTTCTTAATCAGAGTCAAGCCCCATAAAAGATTTGAAAGATTTGATGGTGATGACCTTTGAAAAATGTATAAAGTCTTTGCATTAGTTGTGTGTAAATTTAGATATAATAAAGACTTCTATTTTGTTGTGTTATATTTTTACTTATTTCTACTGTTTTTTTGTAACTCAAGGGGATCCTCACAACCTGGTCTAGCATCCAATTTGTCTTGCCTTGGTCTTATTTTTTTGCCAAGTTGGGGTTGGAATGGCATGAGCTGGGCCGATACTAAAGACATGTGCATCATACAAACCTGGTCTCAGAATCGAACCCAAGACCTTGGGGAGCAAACCCGAGACTCAAGCTAACTATGCTACCCATATAGACTACTTATTTCTACTTGTTATATTCAATATTATTTTATCATATTATTATTGTATTCTTTCTTATTATTTTTACTTATATTTATACAATATTTTTTTGAAAAACATTTTTTTATAATTATTTATAACCATTACAAACTATATATATATATTAAAAGCATTACCACATATTATCCAATCCAAAAGTACGAACATTGCAAAATCTAAAATATTTAAATAACCTAATCTAAAGTGAAGTTCCGTTAATAAGAAAATAAATATATGATAAATTAATCACAAGTAAACATTAGAATGTTTGCTTTTGAAAGGGCTAAAAGTGGGCGCCTAACAAAAACAGAAAAAAAGCGCCCTCACAAGAAAGAAAAGTACGAAGAAGTCATTTTTCAAAGCTGTAGAATCCAACTTATTATCATTATTATTTTTGTTACCAAACGCGGGAAGTGCTTTCACGTGATAGACAATGACAGAAGCCCGGCCAAACTAAATTTCCTCTCATTCGTTCTTCCTTCCGTCCGACAAGAGCCCAAATGGAACAGTTCTCCAAGTAGGAGGAATATTTGTATAATCTCTTTTCTGCTCGTTAGATGCCCGCGGCCCGTGGGAGGGTGGTAAGAAAGTCGTCACGCAATTTGAAGGTAAGACGCTACAAATTACCAGCTGAGCTTCCCGGAGATACTCCCAAGATCTTCCGATTCTGTGTAATAATGACAGTAAGTACAAAACAAACAAGAAACGAAGTGGGTTGTTGGGTTTTTTCTGGCGGGCGGAGACATGCGGTCTGGGCGGCACAGCTTTCATTATACAAAGAGTTAAATTATGGGTCATGACCCGGGAGACAAATGCGATCGTCACAGACATGCCTGACATCCCACTCTTTCAAAATCTTCTCAAACTGCGCATTAAATCAGCTACATCTTTTATATTATTGCCCATTGTATAGGCAATACTAAGAAAATAAATGGGCCTACGAATGGGCTTAAATTGACAGCAGGGCTCAAAGTTCCAGCCTATGGGCGAAACGATCAGAATAAAAAAAAGACAAAAAAACAGTAAAGAAAAGAGACGCACCATCATACTACGCCTCTGCCCAATCCCTGTCTATCTCAACGATTATAACGTGGCCGATTAAATAACGGCCGAGAAACCCAGATAGACAAAAGACTGGGACTAAAGTTTTAACATGCGGAGAAAAAGAAAGACTTTGGGTGTTTTTATTTGCACGCGCCAGTTGAGAATTGATTTGTGGGAAGATGGTACAGCACCGGCCCGGTTGAGGCCATATTGCGGGCCCGAGGAAATCTGTTACAAGTAGGTAAGGAGTTTTATTTTTTGTGAGGCGAGAAGACTGAGAAGGTCGAGAGACGTTATGAATGAGGGCAGCGTCTATCCAGCCCCAGGAATGCACCGGGGCATCATGCATCATCCATGGATAGCCGCTGTCAACATCATATGTATGTAGCGTCTTTTTCAGGCGGGACTTCGGAAACTGTGCAGATTGTACCGTTATTTTTACTAGTGCCGGACATTGTTACCTCTGCGCTGCATATTCCCTGTTTAAATTGTAGATGACGGCACTGATCCTCATTATAATGTGTTTAGGTTATTTAATTTGATTGATTTCTTTTTTAAAATTATTATTTTTTAAATAATAAAATATAATCACTATATTATAATTTTTAGAAATGTTTAATTGAATTTAACCTTTAACTATATAAGTCTAATTATAATAGTTTTATATTACTATTATAATTAATGTTTAATATATTATTATTATATAAAAATATAATTTATTATATATAATACATAAATATTCAAATATATTATATCTTAATTTATTTTATCTAGAATATTTTTTTAATCCAACATATTTAGATATTTTTTATTTGCTAAATGACTACTACGATGATGATATTTAATTGATTTTTAATTTTGGACTTCTTTTGAATGGTAGAGGATTATAATAGTTTTATTAATGTTGTTGATATCATTCATTTATGGACTTGGCCCATACTTTTATTTCTCATTTTCTACCCCCAATGCACCGATAAAATATGAACCTAATGATACCTTTTCAAGATTAATCTTTTGATGCTTGTTCATCTACTATCTCTATAGATTATCAAGCCTCTTTACATATTTTTTTCCAAAAGATTAAAGTAATTAATGTACATTATTAAACTTTAATTATAGATTATAGAGGTATTTATAATTTAAAAATACATTTGGGTTGGTTAGAACCAAAATAATATAGAATATATTGTGTAGATATATGTATAATAAAATAAAGGTATATATGCTTCATGTGATATAAAAATAATTCTTTTAAATTTATTTATTTATTTATTTCATATATAAATAAATTAAATATTTAAAATTTATTTCACTTTATTTTATAATTATTCTTTTTATTATATGTAATGCATAAATTTTAATCTTTTAAATTATTTTATTTTATTTAAAGAATATTTTTATTTATTTACAAGTTATTTTATTTTTATTATTTTATATTAATTTAAAGAACTATTTTTGTTTATATTATTTTATTTACTTGTTTTAATTTTAATTCTTAGCTAAATGTTAAAACTATAATATCTAGTTTTAGAAAAATATGTAAAAGAGGTTTAATATTTTTCATTGTCTCTTATATATAGTTTTTTAAAAGTGTATGAAGATTATTTATTTCATTTTTACAAACAATAAAATAAAATCATTATATTATAATTTTAGTACCATTCAAAATAATAATATAGAAATATTTAATTGAATTTAACCTTTTGCTTTATAAGTCTAAGTATAATAGTTTTATATTCCTATTATAATTAATGTTTAATATATGACTATTATACTAAGTATAATAAGATTTTATAGCTATTCAATCACTAATATTCTAATCAAATTTAGTGATTGAATATTATAAAATCTTTATCAAATTTGAAAGAAAAAATATTAATTCAAGAAAATCAAAACATAATTATTAAAAAGCATAAAAAATATAGTTGCATTTATTTTAAAAATATTTAAAATGTATTTATTATATATTATATTTATATAATGTCAATTTAATTTTTAATATTTTATATAATTTAAATTTAATTTTTAAAATAATAATACATATTATTATATTTATTATATATAAATTATTTATATTAGAAATTACCAAGTAAAAATATAATGTTATATATAACCAATATAAAAGATATATTATACACATAAAAAAATATAAAATATGTATTGTTATTTTAAAAATGAAATTTACATTATATACAAAATTAAAAATTAAATAGAAAAATGCATATATATTTTTTAATTTTTAATTTTTTAAATATATATTTTTTAATTTTTTTTAAAATATATTTTTTAATTTTTTTCAAATATATTATATATATACAAAATTACATAATTAATAATTTATGTTCTTCAAATTGTATTCATTGTATTTTGGATAATAGATTTTGATCAATATATTTAATTATGTTAATATTGGTGAGAAACTAATATTTAGTTTTAATTAAAAACCTTACGTTATAATGATATTAGTTAAAAATGTTTCTTTATATTATTTAGGTTGATTGAATCAAATAATGCACAACACTTTTCTTGAATTTATTAAATAAATGTACACACAACATTTTTCTTGATGTTATTTAGGTTGAAATTTTTATTTAATGTAAGAATATTTAAATATTTAAGATAAAATAAGATAGAAAATAAAAATAACTAATTAACCCATTGCAATAGTACGTAAATACTTGAATAAATATAATAATTTAATATTAATACATTTTTTTATTTATTATCTAAAGAAATATCAATATTTTAATGTATTCAACTATCAAAATGTGATTTAAAAAAAAAAAACATTTTATTCAAAGAATTTATATTAAGAAGAGTTTAAAATTTAAAGATTTACTTAAAATTTTATAGTATAAATATTTTAAATTTTTTTTTAAAGTTTGAACATCATAATTGTTCATGATGAAAAGTTTTGCATAAGGCACAACACTTGCTGAAGGTTTTGCAAATGGGGTAACAACTCAAGCGGGCTTAACCTTGGAGAAAACTCCCTGGTTAACCGCGCTTGAGTTGGAGCAGTACCGGGATGGGTGACCTCCCAGGACGGACCAGTGCTTCACCTCTATGAGCATCACCTAGATGCAATGAGTGCTAAGTGGACCATTTTTCATCATGAGAGATGGGTTCTTGTGAACCACTACTCATGAAACATGGGTCAATGAGTTTGACTCAAAACTACACAGTTGAATCCTGATAGCAATATCATAATTTGACACGCTGTGGAAAAATACCTCCTACTTATCATAATTGTTTTCAGTAATCAAATTTAAAAATTGTTAAAAAAATCTTGTTTTTTTGAAAATTTTAATATTTAAATTAGTTTAATAGAATTTTTTTTTTTTAAATTATATTAAATAGTTATATATATTTCACATTAAAATAAAATTTTAAATTTTTATTAAATTTTATTAATATTTTAAATACTTTTATAATTTTAAAATTCCAAATAAATATTGAAATGAAAAAATTAAATTAAATATAATCTTAGTTTATTTAAAATAAATGTTGCACTCCTCGTATATTCCCATACATTACTAAAAGGTCAATAAGGAATAACCTGCAATTAATAAACACAGACAGTTTGTACAGTTTTCACGGAAAGAGAGAAACGAGGAAATGAATGGCATCCATGCGCATGCATCCATGCTGGGTGCATTCTCGGGGCTAGATAGCCACTGCCATGAATGAGGAGTGTAGTGGTACGCACACTAGAATTCAACAAAGAGAGACGGTACAGGGGCGGGTACGTGGGTCCTCTGGTTGCATGATTATATCTTTGCCTACCCCAGTTTGAGCCTGTGCGCACACTAAAATATACTGTGGGTGTTTGTAAGGAGGGATAAGGACAAGGGGCGGTCGGTGCGTGGGTAGATGGATGGAGGTAACAGCCCGCCCGGCATTGCATTGGGATGGGGACAAAAGTAAATGATTACGAGGATAAAGGTTTGAAAGCGTAGGATGTACTAGTCAAGCCAATGCACGTCTTCTTGTTCGTCTGTTTGTGCAGGAGGACGTGGATTGCCGAAGTACGAAGGAAACGGATGCTTTCTTTTTATTTTGTTTTTCTTCGAATTTGTACGGAGTAAAGTAAAGGTATTGAATGTTCCCAAGGATGAGATTGGATGGCCCGGTTGAAATTTGAGGATATGGAGATGCCCTCAATTTTTAGGATTCTATATAATTGTAATGGTCTGCAAAATATTACCTACTTGGTTTAAGGTAATGTTTTTCTTCTTTTAAATTGGAGGTAAGTGTTTTTATCGCATTATGATTAAGCCATCAATCTTAATGTCAAATATTGAGTGATCTTTGAAGTGAGATGGAAAGATTTCCAACCTAAAAAATGGTATGTGCATGAGGTTAACCAAATAAGTTGGTAACCTCTACAGGTCTAAAAGGTCGCACACTCGATTAAACAAGATGTTGTCTAACCTCGTCAATCTAAGTACACTTAAGTATAGCAAATAGATTAATTATTAACACTAACATCACTTAGGTCACAAACAAGATCTCATTTTCAATAAGAACACTCAACAATAACATCTTAATAGGGGTTTGAATCTTGGTGACAAGAAATACAATACCACAATTTAACCATCACACTATGTCATCATTGGCTTAAAGTAATGTTGATAAGTAGGATTAGGATTCAACCATGTAGTTTTTCGAGTCAAACTCATTGACCTATGTTTCATGAGTAGTGGTTCACAAAAACCCATCTCTCATGATAATGAATGTGGTCCACTTAGCACTCATTGCATCTAGGTGATGCTCACAAAGGTGAAGCATTGGGCCTTCTCAGAAGGTCACCCATCCCAGTACTACTCCAACTCAAGCACATATAATGATGTTAAAGTAGTTAATATGTTAATTTATTAATATAATAAAATTTTATGCAATCATTTGACATATTAGAGATGATATTGTTGATTTGTTTTCAAGGTTTTGTTTCTCATGATGTTTAAAAATTAAAATGAAATAATTTAATTCAACAAAAGTTAGAATTATGTCATAGATGTGAGGTAGTGTCAAATGAGAATTAAAGTTTTGAATATGATGTTGTTTAATTATTATATGTGAGCATAAATATATTTAAACATATGAGACAAATATATTTAAAATAGATATAAAGTATAACTATTCATTGTCCTTTATTAAACATTATTTTTCTCATTGTAAAGTTTTAAAATGTTTTATGAATTTTCATGATTCCTCACTATTATGTCTTTAAAATTAATAGATGTAAATTGTGTCTATTCTATTATTAATTGCATTAATCACAATCTCACATTTTTTTGTATTTTACCTTTTTAATAATCATGAATACCCATACAAACTAAAATTGGCTCCTATATTATTAAAAAAATATATTCCGTAATGTTGGCCTACAACCTTTTAAAAATAAAATAATGTCATTATGAAACAAAACAATGAATGATACAAAAACAATTGACTACACTATTAACTATTTTATAGTCAACATGCATAGTGTTAAAAAGATTTCATCAATCTAGTACAATTGATTATAAGTCCAAAAGCTTACAGTGGACCAATAATATTGTTCACCACTATTATCTAATAGATTGGTAGATAAAGTAACATTGATATTTTTGAAAAAAGAAAAGAAAAGAAATCCATTAGAAAATCCAAACAAGATATTTTAGTTTAGATCTCTCATTGATTCATTTATTACCAAGTAATCAAATCTAATGGATACATTAGTATTCTTGCATCTAGAGGAACAAATAATATTGATGAAAAGTGTAACGAAAATAAATGCTCTCTTATATAAAATGGTGTTGTCTTTGTATGTAAGATTTAGTATACAATATGCAAGTTTCGTTGTACAAGTGAAAGTTTTTGGTGTGAGAGAGCATTACATTTAATTGAAATTGAATGTTAAAATATTACACATAAAATATTATCAGATAGAATAATAATATGTATAAAATATTTTTAGTTGAAACTGTAATCTAAAAACAAGGTAACATTTTAAATTATATTTAGAGATCTATTATTAATATCATTTAAAGTAATATTTAGTATAAAGAAACCATAATTCATAAAAATAGTTGTAAATATATATTTACATTGATAATAGATAACAAGTATAGCATGTCTCTTTAAAAGAACAATTTCTATGAGAGAAAATATCTCTTACAAAATATATTTTCAAGGTGATCTTCTCTTTATTACATCAATATAATGCCCTTACCAGAAGTGACTTAAGATGTACAACCAATGAAATATAATTCTACATAATAAGATATTAACTAAATATTGTATTATGATATTATAATATCTAGAATAGTAAAGGTTAGGACATAAGGGTCTTAACAATTCCTTTCCGTTTGAAAATCCTTTACCATAAGGTTTGAATTGATGAAAGTATTATTGGAGAACTGGAAAAGATGTTCCCAAGTGGCATCTTCCAACTACAATCCTTACCATTGAACTAAAAAATTGGTAATGACATAGCTATAGAATGGGCACAATCATTGATCCAAAATAACCTATTTTTTAAGGATGATGTATCCTTCTTCATCCAACTCAAAAAATCTTAACAATGGGAACATGTTGGCCAGGGACCTTGTATAAGAATGGGGCATGAAAAAATGTTGTATGTTGGAATACATAATTTATAGGCCACTTTACCTATGGTTAACTTTTTATAGTATCCAAAAGGGTTCATAGAAATTAAACACTAAATTTAATATGCCTCTAAGCTTAAATAATGTGTACTTATATGGTTGAAGAAGTATGAAAACCTATATCATGTCCCTTAAATGAATCTGCACTTATAATGTTATTGATCAACTTGTTGTTTCATATGATTATGAACTAGGGCCAAATTGTTCTTGAGAGTTCAAAGGACATGATATGAAACTAAGCTTTGTATGGTGTCATCTTGGTGGAAGAATGAAAAGAGGTGTTGCATCACCATTCTACAAGGGGTAGCTATTTAGCCCATTGAGTTTGTTGTCCTCAAATAAAGAAATATAATTAAGTTCTCGAGCATTTATTGACTATCTATGTATAACCATTAGTTTGTGGGTGATATACCAAATTCATTTATATTTGTGTTCCCTACAACTTAAATAATTCCCACAAAAAGTTACTAGTGAAGGTGGGGTCACGGTCACACAAAATGGAAGTGGGTGACCATGGAGGATAAATAGGTTAAGTGAGATGGGAAACAATAAAGGAATAATATTGGGTTGAGGATAAAAGTGGACATACTTGGGGAGATGATTGACCACCACTAGAATGATTAATTTGTTTCTTGACTTTTAAACAATCCTTTAAAAAAATCTATTGATAGGTTAATCCATACCACTATCAAAAGTGATAATGGTTGTAGAGTTTAATCAAAGTCTAAATGGTTTCTCATTTTTATTGATGGTGCATATCACATTCCATGTCAAATATTTTGATGCCATTTTTTATATCAACCTATAAAAATGTGTGTGTTACCAAAAAAATAATTTACAAACATAACATTTCTCTTTGTAACACAAGGAGCTAACATACCAAGTGTATTAAGGCTAAGTAATTTTATAATTATTTGTTAGTTGATGAAGCTGTTGAATTTTCACATCTTGTTTCCATTCATGTTGGACTATTCACAACCAATTAAAAGTCACTAAAGACAACGTACACAAGGCTCCCTAGGCATCAAACTTTTGATAAATAATATTGATCACTACTTTCTTCTTCCCTTTTTGTAGATTATTTTATAATCATATAGTCTAATGATATTGTGACGCAATTTTGGTGTTCTAGAGAGGGACACATTTTTAAATGAAGTACTTAAATGTATGATGACTTGTTTTTAAAAGTAATGACATCCCACAAGATGGAGCCTCCATTTATTGACAATATGAAGAATGAATATAATTTCCTTATAAATTGATTTGACAAGATTTCCCTCGATCATTTTAATTCTGGATATATTTATAACTTTGACTTAGATTAAATTTCATTATTACAAAGACTATACAAAATATATACATTAATTGTTTCAACCCTATTTAACATAAAATATATTACAATTTACAAAAAAAGTGATCTAGATATATACTTTTCTATATACAAAATATAAAATTCAAATAAAAATAATGTAATCAAACTTTAATACAAAGAATTGCAAAATAAAATGAATAATAATTTCAAATAATGTAGAATTAAAAAAACACAATATATAATGATATAAAAATTTCAACAATATAAATAGATAAACTTAAATGATCATTATAAAAATCTCAAATCCATTTTCAAAACCTTCAATTTGAAAATCAACAAATAATGGTGTGTAGATTGGATGGTGATTTGAAAAATACATTGAATATAAAATCAACATTATTGAAAATACATAGTTTCTTCTAAGTTTTAATTCTCCCCATACAGATTTAAAACATGTTCTTAATAGAAAAAAAAAAAAAAACTATTTTTTGTTTTAATTACTTTTCCAAAAATATTTAGAAAATTCCCAATAAATTAAATAAAAAATATTTTTTAAGTTTGTGGTTTAAAATTTTACTTCTAATCATGCTTTGAATTATTGACCATTGACCTCTAAATCATTTATTACATTTTTTATCAATAAGCTTTGAGCCCCTTTCTAAGTGTGATATTTACATCAAACTTTAACCATATAATTTTTTTAATTCAAACTCTTTAACCTATATTTCATGATCAATGGCTCATATGAACCCATCTCTCATGTGAATGAATAGTTCACTCAATGCTCAATGGAGCAAGGTGATGTTCATAGAGGTGAAGCATTGAAACTTTCCAAGAGGTCACACATCCTATTAATACTCTCACTCAAACATATTTAACCATAGAATTTCTCTCAAGATCAAGCCCACTTAACTTGCTACCACATTTACAAGAACCATTATACACTATAGTAGAAAAGAACAACAAAATAAGATGGGTGGTAAATTTTTATAAAAAATGATTCAATATGAAAAGATAATTGCTATGAATTCATAATTGACTATTAAATTTAGCCTTTTGTAAGACATGTTTCTTTTCAAAGATATATTTTCCCTTTATATACCTTTCAAACCTATGCACTTTGTTTCCATTAGCATAGTATAGATACTTTAAAAAGTGAATTCTTAATTATTAAAATTTATAAAATTTGGTTTTAAATTTTGAGTTTAAGTTCATGATTAAAGATATGACATTTCTACAATCTTGATATAGTAGTGTTCTTGTTAAAATATTATGTACAATTTTTGATATCAATGTTTTAGATTACACTCCATGATTTATCATGAATTAAGGGGAAAAAATATATAGCTTTATTAGAAGAATTATAATTGAGTTAAATTTATGCTTTAAGCTTTAAAGGGTATAGTGATGTCCTCATTGCTAGCTCCAAGTCTTACAAAACAAAATTATATTTTGACACCAAAAACATAAGCTCACCATTTTTGCTTGGTGAGACAAGATTTTGACAACTTAAATCAACAAACATTTTTTAGTATGAATGAGAATGGCAATATATTTTTTTTCATATAATGATAATCTTCATGCTCAAAGAGTAATAAAATCAAGGTCTAACATGATTTTCACCAACCATTTTTTTGAATAAACTACAATAAATAGTTATACATTATTGTTGTTCTTTATCAAACTATACACAACATCTAGAGGACAAGAAAGCAATAGCAATTAACATGGAATTCAAGTGTAGAATTAAATTTCAAGCTAAACATGCTAGTCAATTAAAAATTCATTGACCATTATTTTATATTTTATTCATATAAATAAAAGGGCATCGGGCAAATTCACCGCTAGCAATTCATTGTCAGAAAATTCACTGCCAACAATTCATCGCGAGAAAATTCACTGCAATGACAAATTCACGTGAAGGAAAATTCACCACTAGCAATTCATCGCCACAAAAAAAAAATTGTAAACTTTTAATGCGATGAATTTTCCATGGTGGTGAATTGCTCGTGGTGAATTTTCCACGGTGGTGAATTGCTCGTGGTGAATTTTCCTTGAGGTGAATTTGTCATGGCGGTGAATTTTCCTGTAGTGAATTGTTGACAGTGAATTTTCCTAGAGCCAAATAAAAGTAAGCATTTTTATAATTAGTATGTACTATTAATAATACACAATTAATGTCGTTCATGGCATATTGCAATGGTTAAAATGTGGTATTGTTGTAGTCACTAAGATTCAAATCCACGTTGGATCATTGCGGTTGCGAACATTATACTTTTGTTGGTTCACTGTTCTCACGAATTTGAACCTTCTCATTGAAACTGTTGGCATTCATGCCAATGACTTCATACTTCGAACCCTTGTTAAATTAGTGTGCTATGTAGCTTTGTTGAACTACTGAACTTGCGAGTTTAAATTACCTTGTCTCCGAACATGTGACCTCACATGACTTAAACAGTCCACAGACCGTCAATTTCTATGGCAGTGTGGATGTCAGAGTGATGGCCTAGGCTCTTCGTCGTTTCCTTTATCTCATTTCTGAAGTACCTACGTAAATAAAAAGGCATTTACTGCAAATCCAGAAATTGCAGTGATCACTGTTACATCAAATCTTACGGAATCTGCTCCTCCTACGGTTCTTCTTTATTCTTCTCGCTCCACCTCGGAACCAAGCGACACCACCCGGTTCATTGTAATTTGCTAGTCGTCGACTACCTGGCAAAGATTTGAACTAAAAGAACAAATTACGTAACGTATTTTTCTTTTTTTTGGTCCGTGTGTCTGCGGGGTCAGATTTTCGATAGGCCGCTGTTCTTGCACACCGAAGTGCTCATGTGGTTGTGGCCGTCAGAATTTTTTGATGCTACGTAGCAATGCTGTTAAAGGAAAACTTGTGGCCATGGTGGGCATTGACAAGTAAAATTCGCGTGGTAGGAAGATTTGGAGATAAGTGTCAATGGAGCCCCGTATATGTATAAAAAGGATAAGGTCTGCATGGGAATGGAGTAAAGATTGTATGTAAAAGTTTTGTCTTATAAATAAAAGAATGCAGGCGAAATAAAGTACAAGTCATGATCTTTGTTCAAGAAGGAAGCGCAGTAGCTGTTGGATCTTTATATCTAATGACTCTTACTATTCTCCAAGGTTTTGAACAAACCTTTGTTCATCAAAGAAGCACAATCGCTGTTGGATCTTTATATCTAATGGCTCTTGCTATTCTCCAAGGTTTTGAGCAAGCTTCTCAAAGATGAAATAGTGTGATTAGCTGTATGGGATGAAGAGGGAGTGTGGAGCCCATAACATACTAGTGAAAGAATCTTAAAGTGAAGAAAATAAGGGGTGATTAGATATGCTTAAGTAATTATTTAAATTAAGAAATTTTAGTCTAATTTGATTCTAATTAATTAACATTAGAGTTGGGGGATTGATATAAGATAGAGACAAAATATACAAATAGAAAATATAAATTGTGTGATATGATGATAGGAAATGGAAACAAAACTTTAGAAATTTTGCAATTAAGATATGAGAGAATGAAAATTAGAAATGGATCGATGATGTCTTAAAAAGAAAGAAAACCCATATTTGTTGAAATTAGACATTGAGTAACTTGTGTAATGATTTATAATTTAATAGACCTAAAATCAAACTCATTTTTAAGAGTTGGAATTCTACTCCAAATGACCTATAACTTCTAGGGTAACTTGACATTGATATTCTAAGCATTTTTATCTCCTATATAGTAGAGGTTGCTAGAGAAAATTCAAGGCAATCTAGCACAATGTCAAACTTTCCCAAAAAATGAAGGGCTCTAGTGGGGGCACTAGTGAACTTCACTTAACTTGTAAGATTAGAAATTGCATACTATGTAAATTCCCTTTCATGTGTTTTGCACTCACTTTGACTTGTGTTTTTGATCCTTGTTGTCTTCCTATATCTTATCCTAGTCATACATTGTAAACTTGACCCCTTTATTATGTGTCTTCTTTTAATTTAATGTTTGCTTGCTTTTATTTTCTTTCTCCTAGACATTTTCCCTCTTTTCATATTACCCTTACCCTTTCCTTATATAACTGCCATTTTTTCTTTCAACAAATCATTTAATTAGATCCTATCTTTTTTCTGGAGTGTAAAATACTTTTTTGGGCTTTTCAATCATATATAGGGTAAGTGCAAAAAGATGGGTCTCAAAAAGGGGGCTTAAGTGGCCACTTTTTTTTTTTCTTTCATAAGGAAATACTGACTTTGGACATGAAATTGAGGATAGTTACGCTCAAAATTTTGAGATGGAACAAAAACAAGGATTAAAGTGCTCTGAGTCTACTTTCTAAACTACTAATTTATTTTGAAAATGGTTGAGATTAAGGGGTTCAAAAGAGGGACGCACAAAAATTGGTGTTCTTTTTGTCAGAAAAACATAGCATAGCAATTCTTGTACGTCCTTAGAATGGTGAACTTTGTTTTAGTATTTTTAAAATCACTTTAGTGAGAAATTAGCTAACACTATGTAGTTGATGCACAATTTTTTTGATAATTTTTTAATGAATATTTGATTTTTTACTAATTTTCTCAGTGGACACTTCCTGAAAAATAAAATTTTGGCCGTGCTACCCTTACAAAATTTGGAAACTAATTGATTTTTTAAAAAATATTTGTAGAATGGAGTCTAGTTTCTAAAAATGTAATTTAATTGAAATTTCAATGAACATTTAATTTATAACAAAAAAACACCAAACACTGCTTTTTGCCAAAAAAGAGACACAAACAAAATAAATTATGGATGAAAGGCTTAACATTGTCAGAAAGTGAAAAAAAAAATCGTTGGATAGCTAAGAGAGAACCTAACATTACCCAGGTGTTTGATTTGTTCGACATTGAACCACATGCAATCCTAATAGTGAGCACGAACCCGATTATGTGAAATATTGTAGAATTTGCAAAAACATGTCTTTGGTCATTGGGAATGCCCTCCAAGCCTTTGGGATGGTATTCCAAGGAAAATACCAAGCCCAAGTCTTGGGGATTCCCAAAGCAAGATATAACACGCACACATTATAATGCGAGCACGCTATATCTTAGTTTTGACATGGTTTTTTGCATTTGTGAGGGACATGTCTAGCAAGACATAATGCGAGTGTAGTATAACACACTCACGTTATGTCTTGCTTTATGTTAAATGCTACTCTATTGAAAGTATGTTTATATATTTGTATGTTTGTATGTACATGTATGGTTGTATGCCATGTATGTATGTATGCATGTGTGTATCAATGCATGTATATTGTATGTATGCCTATATGTATGTAAGATTGTATCTACACATGTACATGTATGCTTGTATGTATGTATGATTGTATGTACATATGTATTATGCTTGTATGTATGTAAGTATGTATGTATTTATGTATATCTTTAGAGGGAGGGAGAATTTTAAGAGAGAGAGAGAGAGAGAGTCTGGAGAGAGGGAGAGGGGGTGGAAGTGAGATTTTAAGAGAGAGGGAGTGGGAGAGAAGGGGTTGGAGTGAGTGGGACTTAGCTAGGTAGGGTGGGAGGGAGAGAGAGAGGGAGAGGGAGAGAGAGATGGTGGAAGAGAGAGAGAGGGGAGAGAGAGATGAAGAGAAAGAGAGTTATGTAGGTAGGGTGCCAAAGGGAGAGACTTGAGAGTGTGAGGGGGGGTGAGAGGGAGAGACTTGAGAGATAGGTAGTGAGAGGGAGTGCAAGAGAGAGGGAGTGGGAGAGAGAGGTAGTGTGAGTGAGAGACCTAAAAGAGGGAGAGGGTGGTGGAGGGAGTGACCTGAGAGAGGGAGAGATAGAGGGGGTGGAGTGAGAGGACTTATCTAGGTAGGGTGGGAAGGATATTTAGAGAGGGGAGAGAGAGAGAGAGAGAGTTACCTAGGTAGGTTCCTAGAGGGAGAGACCTAAGAGAGAGAGGGGGAGGGAGGGACGTGAGAGAGAGGGAGAGAGAGGGAGTGGGAGAGAGTGGGAGGGAGATAGAGAGATATAGATAGAGGGAGCGAGAGGGTGATAGGCATTGATTGAGCAATAGGTACGTAGAAAGAGGGAGAGGGTAGATAAAGACAATTAGAGAGGGTAGGAGAGCAGAGGGAGGAAGAGGTGAGATGTATAGACAAAGAGAAAGCGATAGGGGTTGAGGGTATAGGGTTGAGGGATTAGGGTGGAGAACTTATAGGGTTGATGGTTTCTAGGGAATTAGGGTTTAAGGGTTGAGGGTTGAGGGATTAGGGTCGAGGGTAGAGGGTATTGGGTTGAGGGTATAGGGTAGAAGGTTTAAGGGTTTAGGGTTAAATGGTTTAGGGTTTAGGGTATAGGTTTGAGGGTATATGGTTGAAGGATTAGGTTGAGGGTCCAGTGTAAAGGGTAGAGGGTATAGGGGTTGAGGGTTTAGGGTTTAAGGATTGAGGGTTGAGGGTTGAGAATTGAGGGTTGAGGGTTTACCATAGGCGAGAGTTTAAGGGTTTATGGTTTAAGGGTTGAGGGTTGAGGGTTAAAGGTTGAGGGTAGAGGATTGAGGGTATAGGGTTGGGGGATTAGGGTTGAGTGTCCAATGTATAGGGTAGAGGGTATAGGTGTTGAGGGATTAGGGTTTAAGGGTTGAGGGATTAGGGTTGAGGGTAGAGGGTATTGGGTTGAGGGTAGAGGGTAGATGGTTTAAGCATTTATAGTTTAAGGGTTGAGGGTTTAGGGTTTAGGGTTTAGTGTTTAAGGGTTTAAGGGTTAAGGGCTTAGGGTTGAGGTATTAGGGTAGAGAGGGGGGGATGGATGGATATAGAGATGGAGGGAGAATTGAGATAGAGAGAAGGAGAGAAGAGGAGGGAGGGACACAGATATATGAGGGTTGAGGATCCAATGTATCAGGTAGAGGGTTGAGAATTGAGGGTATAGGGTTGAGGCCCTATAGAGGGTAGGAGAGAGGGAGGGAGAGAGAGAGGTGAGATGTATAGATAGAGAGAGAGAGGGATAGGGGTTGAGGGTATAGGGTTGAGGGATTAGGGTGGAGTACCTATAGGGTTGATGGTTTAGGGTATTAGGGTTTAAGGGTTGAGGGTTGAGGGATTAGGGTTGAGGGTGGAGTACCTATAGGGTTGATGGTTTAGGGTATTAGGATTTAAGGGTTGAGGGTTGAGGGATTAGGGTTGAGGGTAGAGTGTATTGGGTTGAGGCTATAGGGTAGAAGGTTTAAGGGTTGAGGATTGAGGTTTAAGGGTTGAGGGTAGAGGGTTTAGGGAATAGGTTTGAGGGTATATGGTTGAAGGATTAGGTTGAGGGTCCAATGTAAAAGGTAGAGGGTATAGGGGTTGAGGGTTTAGGGTTTAAAGATTGAGGGTTGGGGGATTAAGGGTTGAGGGTTGAGAATCGAGTGTTGAGGGTTTAATATATAGGAAAGAGGGTAGAGGGTAGAGGGTAGAGGGTAGAGGGTTTAAGGGTTGAGGGTTGAGGGTTGAGGTTAAGGGTAGAGTATTGAGGGTATAGGGTTGAGATTCCAATGTATAGAGTAGAGGGTATAGGGTTTGAGGGATTAGGGTAGAGAGTTTACTAAGTGGGTTTAAGGGTTTAAGGATTAGGGTTGAGGGATTAGGGTTAAGGGTAGAGGGTAATGGGTTGAGGGTAGAGGGTAGATGGTTTAAGGGTTGATGGTTTAGGGTTTAGGGTTAAGTATTTAAGGGTTTAAGGGTTGAGGGTTGAGGGATTAGGGTTGAGGGTATTAGGGTTTAAGGGTCGAGGGTAGAGGGTATAGGGTTGGGGGATTAGGGTTGAGGGTCCAATGTATAGGGTAGAGGGTATAGTGGTTGAGAGATTAGGGTTTAAGGGTTGATGGTTAAGGGATTAGGGTTTAAGGGTAGAGGGATGAGGGTAGAGGGTAGAGGGTTAAGGGTTTAAGGGTTGGGGGTTTAGGGATTAGGGTAGAAAGTTTTCTTTGATTTAAGGATTTAAGGGTTGAGGGATTAGGGTTTTGGGTAGAGGGTTGAGGGTTTAAGGGTTGAGGGTTGATGGTTTAGGATTGAGTGTTTAAGGTTTTATAGGGTAGAGGGTAGAGGGTTTAAGGGTTGGGGGTTGAGGGTTTAAGGTTGAGGGTAGATGATTGAGGGTATAAGGTTGGGGGATTAGGGTTGAGAGTCCAATGTATAGGTTAGAGGTTATAGGGGTTGATGGATTAGGGTTTAAGAGTTAAGGGTTGAGGGGTTAGGGTTGAGTGTAGAGGGTATTGGGTTGAGGGTATTGGGTAGAAGGTTTAAGGGTTTATGGTTAAAGGGTTTAGGGTAGAGGGTTAATGGCTGAGGGTAGAGGGTTTATGGTATAGGTTTGAGGGTATATCGTTGAAGGATTAGGTTGAGGGTCCAATGTAAAGGGTAGAGGGTATAGGGGCTGAGGGTTTAGGGTTTAAGGATTGAGGGTTGAGGGATTAAGGGTTAAGGGTTGAGTATTGAGGGTTGAGGGTTTAATATATAAGGTAGAGGGTAGAGGGTAGAGGGTTTAAAGTTTTAGGTTTTAAGGGTTGAGGTTTAAGGGTCGATGGTTGAGGATTAAGGGTTGAGGGTAGAGGGTTGAGGGTATAGGTTTGAGGGTATTGGGTTGAGGGTATAGGGTAGAACGTTTAAGGGTCTAGGGTTAAAGGGTTTAGGGTTGAGGGTAGAGGGTTTAGGGTATAGGTTTGAGGGTATATGGTTGAAGTATTAGGTTGAGGGTCCAATATAAAGGGTAGAGGGTATAAGGGTTGAGGGTTTAGGGTTTAAGGATTCAGGGTCGAGGGATTAAGGGTTGAGGGTTGAAAATTGAGGATATAGAGTTGAGGACCTATAGGGTTGATGCTTCAGTGTATTGGATTGAGGGTAGAGGGTAGAGGGTTTAGGGGTTTATGGTTGATGGTTTAGGGTTGAGGGTTGAGTGTGTTGGCCTTCTACAATGATTTAACAACTAGGCCTTTACAGTCATGATTCAGAAATTAGACATCTAACCTGAATAGCTATTCCAATCATCATGAAGGTGCATTTAACTTGTCAACCCAGGGATGTGAACTTGAAATGGGTTAGCATTGTATGTGCACTAGGAACCCGAAGTATCCATTTTCATTCTACAACTAAGAAAGACACAATGCTAAAATTAAATTTCTTAGAAAGGAATGACATAAATGCTAATCATCAATCAACAACTACACCAATTTGAAATGCATAACATAGATGAAAATTTGAGTAAACAAACATGACATTACTCTATCGAATTTGGCTACAGGAACAGTCACATAATGGAATTCTGGTGGTTGTAGGAACATTCGGTGCCTGATTCTTAACTAATTATTGAACAAAAAGTAATACTAAACTAATACTAAACTAAAGGATAGATTACTCACCAATTGGGCCCCCTTGGATAAGTATCCTCTAAAACTAATGAGAACTTAGATGCTCAAACTTAGAACTTCAATTTGCTCATTGGAATTCATGAGTACAAAAGAGTAGCATAACTGTATTGCTGGAAACTTTAAGAATGCAAGTACAATATTAGATCACACAACCTCTAGAAAAGGAGCATCTGATCCTTAATTATACTACCAACTAAACAAGGTAGTCAACTCCATGAACTGGGAGGACTCCATTTAGGGAAAATAGAGAAAGTGGGGTAGTGGTTACACATGCATGGAATCCGGTCAAACATGAATGTCCAACTGCAGATTTAGTACTGCAGTAACACACACATTTGCTCAACATCAATAAAGACCACTACAAGGTGGTTACATTCGGTTTGCATGGGGAATCTCTTACTGTTGACCTCCTTTGACCTTTGAACTATTCCCTTGTTGGACGTTATGGTGCATGCCCAACTGGTGGTGTCTTCCTCAATTTAGCATCCTCAAGTTATATCTGCATGGAAATGTTAGTACACACAATAATTGCATATCTATAACCACCTTAAAGAACATTCATTAACCACATGCAAAATTAATATAGATAGTCCATATAACATGCCATTATCATTAAAATTTTGCAGAAATAGGATTAAGCCCAATGTCTAAAGTTCTAAGGAAATATCATAAAAGTATCAATACTTAACATCAAAGTCCATGATAACTTCAACAACTAAATCATAAATTCTACCCAAAATTAGACCATAAACTAGACTCATCACTCCCCCCAACCTAAGGTTTTGCTAGTCCTCCAATAGGGGAAGGGTTGTTCTTCTGCTTGGTCAATGCTCTAAAATTTGCAACTGACAATTATCCCACATTAGAGTGTGTTGTCGTGAGTCAGGATACCAATAGAATCCTCCCAATATGTCCAATCTACTCCATCTCTATCTCTTTGTAGCAATATCATATTGGTAGAACCCGAAGTTTGGTACAAGCCACATTAGGATGGGTGGCTGAAAAGTTAGGGGAAGCCAAAATCGCCCTTTTGTCCTTCCAATGTGAATATATCTGTCAATTATTTTAAGAGCTACAACATAGTTCTAGATGGAATGAGGCCCAGCGTGCTTGAGATCATCAGTTAGGTTGTTCCATCTTTGGGAGAGGTATCTCTTCACAATTTCCTTTTTTGCTTTTTCCTTTGCCTCATATTCACTATAAACTGCTTCTATCCAAGGCATAATCCTATTACCATGGCTAGGTCTGAAAAGCATTTTGTGCCATTCCCTAAAAAATGTCCCCTAGATTCCTTCAGCCCTAATGGACAGGGGGATGTTGGATTCCATTTGCTTATAAGCCCCATATTGTTGTCCCCAACTAATCTCATTTTTTATCCAAGACATGAATGCCCTTAATTAGACATCCCCAACATACAAAAATGAATTCCAATCATGGTCTTGAGTCACAACATAATTATGAAAATAAAACTCACATATCAAATTCTTCATTTCAGGGGAAGCAATCCGATAAGTATTGAAAAATTTAGTAGGGGTCTCAATGGAAGGGTTCAAACTTGAGACAATCCTTGCCAACCTAAAAAAAGATACTTCTCCTTCAAATGTAGAGCATAGAACCTTGGAGGGGTCTTGCACTCTAAAATCTGTGGTACCAAGGCTGACATATCATCCACCTTCTTCATGGTGGCAATTTTTTCATCTTTGTCTTCAATTTCCTCATCTTTCTTTTGAATTTCCTTTTTCAACCTAAATTTTTCCTCCTTCCATTCCTCTTCTCTTCTTTGCATCTCTTTCCATAAATGCATGGCTACCTTGTGCATTGAAAAATTAGGGGGGTTATGAATTCCTACCAACATTTTTCTTGGCACTGATGCTTGCTCTTCACATGGTACAACCTACAAGGATTCAGGTTGTCCTATCAATTTTGGCTACAGGGGTACTGATTGTTCTCCTAGTTCTTGTTGTGGTTGCAATAAATCCTACCCTTGTTCTTGTTCTGGATTTTGCTGCAGGATATCTTGCCGTAGGGCTTCTTGTTGCAGGATTTCTTATTGCAAGAAATCTTGATTTTCCTCATACTCTTGATTTTTGACTTGTTCTACAATATTAGCAAGATTGGCCAATGTTATGTTTGTTGTCATCTTAAATATATCTTCTTCCTTGAAATTCTCCTGCCCGATTAGAGCTTCTGTGTCTCCTTGTGATATTTATCTAGATTTAGGGCTTTCTTGTAGAGGCATACCAAAGGCTGGCCCAATTGTTCTTTCTTTCCTAAGAGGGCTCTCATGTTTTTCTTTGGTTGTAGGATGAACAGTGTTAGCCTTTCTCTTCTTAGAGCTTGGAACCTCTTTTTCTGCGAGCTTCCTTTTGGATTTTCCTTTTCTCAGTTCTACCTCTATCTTTTGTGCCCTAGTTTTCATTAAAATTCCAAGTGGAACATCATCATCAGAGTTAGGGGAAGAAATTTCTTTGTCTGAGTGCTTTGTCTTAGAAGAGCTAATTTCTATGGTTTCTTTTGTTGTAGGAGGGTTTGCAATGGGGCCTATGCTAGAGGTTGAAGCACCAAGAGTGGCTTCAACCATGCTCAATCTCCTATTAGACCTATGGGGTTGAGGTAAAATCCTAGGTTGCAAGTGTTGATGTCTAATTTGATCAACTTTTATGAATTCTTCCCAGGTCATTCCAGATACATCATGTAGAGACTTCTCAACTAATAATTTAATCAGACAATGGTGGGAAATGAAATTGTCCCTACCTTTCTGAGTCTCAGCCGCTATGATTGAAAGAAGGTTGTATAGCACGTTCGACACATTCATTCTCCTTCTGTGCCTCATATGATTCAAAAGCTTGAAGTGCACATAATGCAAATTCGACTAGCGACCTTCATAGGTGATGTATTTTATGACATAAAAAACTATCTGCTTCCATGGCTTGGGTAAAGACATTCTCTTCACACCCTTTTTATCTATGCTCAATGGAGGGTCGTTCGACTTTGTAAATTCGGCCTTAGTTGATCTGGCGTCTCTAGAAGTAGGGTAATTTTCACCATCAATAGGTAACTCTGTAACTTCTGCAATTCTTTCTTTAGTCACTATGACCTCCAACCCTCTTACTATGGCCTTCCCTTCAGACTATGTCTAGGTGAATTCCAGTGCAATGTCTTCATTAAAATCATCCAGCTTCAGGAAGTTGTTTATCCACCCATAGTTTTTGAATTCAGCCAGACAAGGTGCATCCTGTAGTAATAAATCGTGCATCATGGGTTCATTTCGAATTAACCCACCTCCCATTGTTTGCAATCAAACAAACACTCTACAGTTTCCTTCTTGCAATTCTCGTCTAAAATCAAATTCACCTTGCTCCAACACTTGCTAAATTTCCAATGCTAATGTTGACTGAATTTTCCCTTTTTACCTTTTATTTGCAATTTGATATTATGACAGGGCCAATAATGGCAAGGAAGGAATAATAAAGGAAAGCTATGATGGAGAGAAATGGCGGTGACAATTGGTATCACTTCACACATGTGAGCCATCCTCTCACTTAGATTTCAAATTGACTCAATTTAAATTCTGCCGATGTAGACCAGCATGGACTAACACGTGGGAAAAATATTCACATCTTTTTCCTCCCACCCAACCTAAATTTGGGCATGCGTCCTCACATACAGGATGATGATTTGACAGGGTAGGGGATATTGACATGCTATTGTGAACACCCATACTAACGTACAACAATTAAATGAATGAACTTAAAGACAATTAAGATATAACAATTAATGTGCACATACCTGAATGTGTAGAGGATTCATTGCAAAGATTGTGGAGAAAGTATTGTTCACCTTTTTAGGAAATAAGTTGAGCAATTAATGAAGATGAGGTAGGATGAGGTGGAGTGGAATGAAGTGAAGTGATGGAAGAGAGAGAAAGGTGGAGATGGATGGGAAGATGGGTGGAGAAGTGAACTCCCACAGAAATGGAAGTCTTTATTATGACAAGTACATACCTTAATTAGCTAGGAGGGCCACTAGGTCCACTTCCTTTGGCTATAGGAAGCTCGAGTGCTGCATGCTGAGTGAATTATTGCAGGAACTCCTCCTTGGAAGTTGGCTTGTGATACAATCTGAGGCGATGACCATTGACAAGCAAATTAAATATGATTGGGTCAATAGTAATGAGCTGTACAACACAATTAGGGAATACTTCAACAACTTCATATGGTCCTAGCCACCTTGTCTACAATTTTCCTGCATTGTCCTGATACTTTGAATCATAGAGTAGGGCCCAATCCCCTGGTTGGAATTTCTTGTCCTTGATGAATTTGTTAGGCCACTTGATTCTTTGATTCTGCACTACCTTTGTGTGATGTAGGTCTGCTCTTCTCATCTCATCCAAAACATCTAGTTGCATGATTCTTTCTTTCTATGCCTCAGAGATATCCATCCCCAAATCTACTATAGTCCTAAGAGTCTTGTGTTCAAATTTAATGGGAATTATTGTTGTCTTTCCATACAAAAACTCAAATGGAGTGAAGCTTGTAGTTGTTTTCCAGGTAGTTTTGTAGGCCCAAACAACTTCTAGTAATCTATTTGCCCGGTCCTTTCTATGTATAGCTACTATTTTGGTCAGAATAGCTTCAATTTATTTGTTGGTCACCTCAACTTGGCCATTGGCATGGGGGTGATAAGGAGCATACTTCATGTGTCTTATGTAGTACTCATCGACTAGTGTTGCAACAAGGGTTGATGTGAATTAAGCCCCTTGATCAGTCACTATTTCTTGTGGAACTCCATACCTTGTGAAAATATCCTCATAAAGAGATTTTGGAACCTTGTTATCTCTTGCACGCTTCATGGCCTTAACTTCTACCCATTTAGTCACATAATCAGTGCATACCAAGATATAGGACTTACCATTTGATGGAGGGTCAATGGGTCCTAAAAAATCCAATACTTGTCAAAGGGAGTGATTCTACCTGAGGATAAAGTGGAATCTCATCAAATTTGGTTGGTCTGCCCATTCTTTGGCATCTATCACATTTTCTTGTATACCATCTTACATCCTTGTGGAGTATTGGCTAGTAATATCTCATGTTCAAAATATTCATTGCTATCCTCTGGGCTACAAAATGTCCTCCACATGGTTCATTGTGGGATGTATGCAAAATATCATATGTCTCATCTTCTCTCACACATCTCCTCATGACATGGTTTGGTCCAGTATAAAACAAACATCCAGTAATCCATGAGAAAGGAAAAGATTTTTTAATGAGCGTGCTTCTCTCTTTCAGAGAGAAGTGAGGAGGAACTCTACCTATGACAGATAATTAACTATGTCAGCATACTAGGGTGTTTTTACATTGATAGAGAATAGATGATCATTAGGAAAAGAGTCATCTATGGCTTTATTATTCCTTGATGTAGTCAACCTTAAAAGAAAATCTACAACAACATTGGCCTTTCCTGGTTTATCCACAATGGTTATGTCAAACTCTTGCATCAACAATAACCATCTTGCTAGCCTACTAGAGATCAGAGGCTTATTCATGAGATACCTAATGGATGCATGCTCAGTGTGCACACAGATTTGGTAACCTATTATATAATACCTAATTTTTTTTAGGGAATAGATTACTTCCAACATTTCTTTCTATGCCACTGTATAGTTGAATTCAACTCCATGTAAATTTTTGTTGACAAAATAAATGAAATTTTTAATAGCTCCTTCTTTATGTCCTAAGACTGATCCTATGACATAGTCTAATGCATTTGTATGGATGTGGAAAGGAATCTCTCAATTAGGTCCTTTGAGTATAGGAGCACGAGTCAAGGCCACCCTCAAATCAGAAAATGCCTTGTCACAAGCTTCAGTCCACTGGAATTCAACATCTTTAGTGAGGAGGGTATACAATGGTGCTGCTATTTTGCTAAAATCCTTGATGAACCACCTATAATAGCCTACATGGCCCAAGAAACTCCTAAAATCCTTCTGTTTTGTAGGTGTGGGAAAATTTGTGATCACCTCAATCTTTGCAGGATCTACTTGAATTCCCTTGTGAGAGATGTAGTGTCCAAGAACTACACCTTAATGCATCATCATGAAACACTTTTCATTGTTTAAAGAGAGATTGTGATCTTCACATCTTTGTAGGACTTTCCTAATATTCTCCAATGCTTCATTGAAATTAGCACCATAGATGGTGAAATCATCCATGTAAATTTTCATGCAATCATGAGAAATGTTTGAAATTATGCTAATGACTTCCCTCTGAAAAGTTGTAGGTGCATTGCATAAGAAAAATGGGAGTACTGAGTAGGTATAGGTCCCCCATGGACAAGTAAAGGTGGTATTCTCCTTATCTTCTAGTGCAATTTGGATTTGGTTGTAGCCGGTGAATCCATCTAAGAAAGAGAAGTATTGTTTTCTTGCAGGTGATTCCAAAACTTGATCTATGAAAGGTGAGGGAAAATGGTATCTTTTGGTAGCAGCATTAAGTTCCCTGTAATCAACACAAACTTTCCATTTCCCTCCTTTTTTAGGAACAATTACTAATGGAGACATCCACTGGCTATCTGAAATAGGGTAAATAAATCTTGCATCTAGCAACTTCTGCAGTTCTCCTTTTACAATTTCTCTCATTGTAGGGTTAATTATTCTTTTTGGCTGCATCACTGGGGTGTAATCATCTCTGATATAGATTATGTGAGTGCAAAGCTTAGGATCCAATCCCTTCATATCATGATAATCCCACACAAATGCATTATGATGGGTCCTTAATAAGTTTTCCAAAAATAATTGTTGTTCTTCACTAAGTTTGCTGCTAACATTTAGATACTTTCCCTTTGACACTTGTACTTGTGTAGTTGTCTCTATCATAGATGCTTCATTAACACATGGTACCTTGAGTTCATATGTCAGCAATGTATGTGGCATACCTGTTACTGCAGGAAGTCTGTTTGCAGGAACAATGGTTGTAGGAAGAGCAAGCAGAAGGGTCTTGACTGAAGTAGTAGAATAAGAAGATGATGCTTCCTCCACTTCACAATGGTTCTGAATAATGTTAACCAACACTTCATCTTCATCTTGAAGCTGTATGAAGGAGATTTTTCCTAACATCATAAGCTGCGCCACAAAATTAACTTCCTCGGTCTCTTCACCAACATGTGGCCACACGAGATTATCTTCATCATGGGATGGCTGAGCAGGAGGATAAAGAACATAATTTTTGGTACTTTTCCCCTCATAAATGGTCATGTCACTTGACCAACATCAAATATATGCATCTGCAATTGCTAACCATGGCCTCCCAAGAATAATGGGATACTCGCCTAGTGTAGCTTTAGGAGAAACAATCATGAAGTCTACTAGGTACTCCTAGGAGTCTAGAATCACCACAAGATCCTCCACTATACCATCAGGATTAACAATAGAACTATCAACAAGCTACAAATAGTAGGAGTAGATCTCATGCTTGCAACATTTAGTTGTTGCAGGATGTCCTTGGTCATTACATTTATTGTTGCCCCTAAATCAATTAGAGCATTCTCTATTTGAATCCCATTTATAGCAACTGCTACCACATGACTACCTGGGTCATTGTACTTAGGGATAGTCATTTTTCCAAGCATGATGTTAGCTAGCTGTCCCACCACATGAACTATAGTGGGGTCTTTCTTCTTCCTGCCTGGCTTCTTGCGACATGCTTCCTTGATTGCCTTGCCATAGATTGGGACATCCTTTATGGCTTGGAATAGAGGGATCTGGACACATATATGCTTTAACTAATCCAAGATATCAAAATTTGTATCCTCTTTTTCTTCCTTTTTCTTGGCAACTTCCAATCTCTGAGGAAATGGTGGTTCTTGTTCAGTCTGCTTGGCTTGGACTGGTTCATTATTTTTAGGTGCACTTGGCTGAATGGGATCCTTTAGAGGTTCCTCTTCCTTTTCCACAAGAAGCTTAGTGATAATGGGCTTGGAAGGGGCTAATAAAGTAGTTCCTGAATGTAAGTGGATGTCACTTACACTCACAACATATGTAGGGAATTGATTTGAATCAACAGAGTATACGAGCTATTGTTGTAGTTTGTTATTTGGATTGGGTGTAGGTTGAGTAGGTTTAGGTGCATTTGAGCTTGAATTAGTAGGTGGAGGCATTATAGTAGGCTACTGGGGCTGAGAAGGTGGCTGCATGTAACTGGTTGTCTGGGTAGGCCATTGTTGTCCTCCCCTCCATTGATTTGTTTGTTGCCAATTTCCTGGAGGTGGCTGCCAATGCCCTTGAAATGGATTCCAAGTCCCTTGAGGCTATTGCCACTAGGGTGGAGAGGTTTGATGATTGGGCCAAACATTTGGAGGGTTACCCAAAAGCTGTGGTGGATATCCTCCATAGCTGGATGGATATGGGGGCTACCATTGGTTTCCAGATGAATAGGAATTGAAATATGGCCCAATAGAAGAGTGGATCTAGTGGCATACCTTGTCTTGGAGCCCAAAACCTCCTTTGTGCAACATAGTAGACTTAATATTCTTCAATTTAAATTGGCTTGAACTTGGGTGTAATCTGCTTTCCTTCAATATTAGCTACCATCTTGCATCTGTAGTCCTTCTTTTGTCTACAATGGGGGCAATACTCTACCAACATTGTCTCTACCTCCTCTTGCTTCTTCTTGGCCTGAAGTGTATCTAGTTGAGTAGCTAGATTGTTTAAAATGTCTTGCTTGAAGTCTACTAGCAAATGAGTAATCTCCATTCTTGAAACTTCATCAGTAGATGACTTACCCATGGAAGATTGGTAAGCTCTCCCTTTCTTGGAAGTTTCCCTAGAGTAGTTTTGGCATATTTTCTTGATATCTTCCCAAGGAACTTGGGAGATATCTCCTCCCATCAGGTCCAAAGCATCAATGCAGCTATCATTGATTCCTCTTAGGAAAAGCAACTTTTGTGAGTCTTCATTGAGTGTATGGTGTGGATATTTTTGTAGGAAAAACATAAACCTTACAATATAATTCTCCAGGCTCTCATCTTCCTTTTGCTGCATCCTAAAAAATTTTACCTCCTCTTATGTCACTGCCCCTGCAATACTCCTTGTATTTCTCAAGGAATTTTGTCTTCATGTCTTCCCAAGTTTCCATAGTATCTCTACCTAGGCTCATGAACCATCTTAATGCAACTTTTTTTAGAGTGGTAGGAAATAGTTTAAGCCTATGGGAATCATTGGTATAGTCATAACTCTTGCAGAGTCTATCAAAATCAAACAAGAAGGTATCAAGATCTTTTGTGACAAGTCCATAAAACTTGGGAAGTTCTGAAGAAAAGATATTTTTGATGTTGTCAATGTCATTCTAATGGATAATGGGGAAAGGAAAAGCTGGTTGGTTAGGTCTATTTCTATTTGCATCACCCATGCCTACTTGATGTAGTTCCAAATAAAAGGGTTTCTCAAGCTGATTTTGGTCCTCAGAGGAAACTTCAGAGCTAGTCAAATCAAGAAATGCATCAACAAAGGGGTGTGGATCTTCTTCTTCTCCCCCTAGAAGGTTATGATATTCAACTAGCTGGAATGGATTAGGATTGTTAGGAAGGAATCTCCCATAAGCATCTCTTCTCCTTCCTCTATGCATGTGGTATCAACTCATTATCAGCCAGCTCACATGAAGAATTGGTAAAGAATAAGGGGGGTCATTATTTCCTAAATGAGGGATATGTTAGGAACAACTTTCAAAAATACTACAACAAGAAAACTATCAATGACTCCAAAGAACTACTTAGTTTGACACCATCCCCGGCAACGACACCAAAAATGTTGGCCTCCTACAATGATTTAACAACTAGGCCTTTACAACCATGATTTAGAGATTGGACATCTAACCTGAATAACTATTTCAATCATCATGAAGGTGCATTTAACTTGTCAACCTAAGGATGTGAACTTGAAACGGGTCAACACAATATGTGCACTAGGAACCCAAAGTAGCCATTTTCATTCTACAACTAAGAAAGATACAATACTAAAAGTAAATTGCTTGGAAATGAATAACATAAATTCTAATAATCAATCAACAACTACACCAAGCTAAAATGCATAACAGAGATGAAAATATGAGCAAACAAACAAGACACTACTTTGTCTACTTTGGCTGTAGGAACAGTCACAAAATTGAATTCTAGTGGTTCTAGAAATAGTCGGTGCCAGATTCTTAACTAATTACTGAACAAAAAGTAATACTAAACTAAAGGACGAATTACTCACCAAGTGGCCCCCTTGGATAAGTATCCTCTAAAACTAATGAGAACCTAGATGCTCAAACTTAGAACTTCATTTTATTCATTGGAATTCATGAGTACTAAAGAGTAGCATAACTGTATTGTTGAAAACTTTAAGAGTGCAAGTATAATATTAGATTGCATAACCTCCAGAAAAGAAGCATCTGATCCTTATTTATACTACCAACTAAACATGGTAGTCTGTTGGCAACACAAGGGAAAACAACTGAGAGGGGGGGTGAATCAGTTGTCACAAAAATTCAAAACTTATTCAACTTATTAACTTTATTCTCAGATCTAATAATTAACCATGAAAGCACAAATTATCAACACATCAAAAACACATATAACACCAGTATTTTTTTATGTGGAAACCCTGTTAGGGGAAAAACCACGGTGGAGGTTAGTCCACAAGATTATACCTTGTTAAAAGTATAAAGATGTGAAATATGGGGAATGCACATGCATTCAAGCACACTTCCTAGAGCTCATTGCTCAATTACAACAAGGCTAACCACCCAAAGGAAGACACACTGTCTTACAGAAAGAATCAAATTACATCTACAAGGATTTGAATTGATAAGATAACATTTGCTAATACCTGATCACAGTTCTGATTAAGCACATGAACAATTCTTCACTCTTCTTCACACTCTGCTATGCCTTCAAATGATTTAGATCAATATTCACATACATACACATAGAAGAACACCACAATTCGAATAAAAAATCTCTTATATATCTGGAACAAGAAATTTCATCCCTTCATGTCGACTTCAACAAAATAATAAAATGAATATAAACTATCGACCCAAAACGCTAAAGATCATTAATGTGAATCAATCAAAGTCGACCACAACTTAGTGAAGATCCTAATCAACATCTCCAACACAAAAATGCTTCAATTAATTACTCCTCGAAGATCCACAACATGCTACAAACACCATGTTGGCCAAGAACAAGAAAAACATGAACACGCAAGAGAAAATCACCAACCACGAGGACAACGATCAATGTCGACGAACAACAAAGATATAGCATGATCTAGAAACATCCACAAATATTTGTTTGACTTCCTTTTCACTTACCATTTCTCTCAAAAAGTGAAACTTAATAGATATATGCTTTGTCTTTGAATGCAACACCGAAATTCTTAGAAATGTTAATAGCACTTGAGTTATCAAAGAATATAGCAATAGGCTCATTATACACAACTTTGATATCCTTCAACATTTGCTTCATCCACAGGACTTGAGTACAATTGTTAGTAGCAACAATGTATTCGACCTCTGCAATAGATAAGGAAATGGCATTTTGCTTCTTACTTAACCATGAAATCAACTTCTTACTCCACCACTAGTAATTTCCTGTCATTTACATCTCTTGCCCAATCAACATTAGTAAAGGCACTCAAAGTAAGATCATCATCTTTAGCATACCATAGGCCAAAGTCAACTGTTCCCTTCAAGTATCTAAAAATTCTCTTCACAATAGTCACATGAGATTCCTTCAGATCAGCTTGAAATCTAGCAACAATACATACACCATTCATGATATCAAGCCTAGTTTGAGTTAAATACAACAGTTCACCAATCATTGATCTGTATCTAGTCTGATTTTCTTTCAGAGAATCATCTTCTGTTTTCAACTTGCATCCGGTCACCATGGGTGTATTGTCTGGATTTGAACCTTCCATTCCGAACTTCTTCAACAATTCCTTCACATACTTGGACTAAGATATGAAAATCCCTTTATCTAACTAAGTAATTTGCAATCCCAAAAAGAATTTCATCTCACCAATCATTGAGTTCTCAATTTTGTTCTGCATATCAATAGCAAACTTCATGCAAAAGCCATCATCTCCTCCAAAAATGATATCATCAACAAAGAATTCAATAATCATTTCTTTATTATGATCAATCTTGAAATACAAATTACTATCAGTAGTACCTTTGTTAGATCCAAGCTTCAACAAATACTTGTCCAATTTGGCATACCATGCTCTAGGGGCTTACTTGAGTCCATACAATTCTTTCTTCAACCGACACACCATATCTCCCTTATCAATCAACTGGAATCCATTAGGTTGCTCAACATACACCTCTTCTTCCAATTCACCATTTAGAAAAGATGACTTGACATCCATCTGATAAACTTTGTAGTTCTTGTAAGTAGCAAAGGCAAAAAATAATCTTACAACTTCAATTCTAGCAATAGGAGAAAAATTATTCAAAATCAATTCCTTCCATCTGAGAATATCCTTTACATACTAGTCTTGCTTTATTTCTAACCACTTCACCTTGTTCATTCAATTTGTTTCTAAAGACCCATTTAGTTCCAATGACATTCTTATCCTTAGGTCTGGGAACAAGAATCCATGCATCATTCTTCTCAAATTTTTTTAGTTCTTCTTTCATTGCTTCAACCCAATGTTCATCTTTGCATGATTCATTCACACTAGTAGGCTCAGTCTTTGAAATCAAGCAATATTCTTCTGCAATCTTTCTCCTAGTCTAGACACCTTTATTCTTATCACCTATAATTTCATCTTCTGAATGATTTAATCTTACATACCTTAGAGTCTTCTTAGGGTGTTCTTCAACTTCAGGCTCTTGTGTTCTCTCTTCTTCACTTTCACTAGTTTCTCCTTCATCCTCTTGACTTTCCTAATTCACCGAAATGATTTACACTTGATTTGTAGTTTGAACTTGCTTTCCTTTGTACTGTCATTTTGATCATCAGAATCATATCCACAGGTTCTTGATGGTGTACCTAAATCTTCATCAACCTTGACATTTTCTCTCTCAACCATCTTCCTCAATCTTTTATTGTAACACTGGTAGGCCTTGCTTTTAGTAGAATAAACCAGAAAGACACCTTCATCACTCCTAGCATCAAACTTTCCTATATCTTCATCTCTTTTGATATAACATTTGCTTCCAAATATCTTGAAATATTTAACAGTGGGTTTTTGACTAGTCCATAGCTCAAAAGGGGTCTTACCAGTATCACCTTTGATTTGTAACTAGTTGAGTGTGTACACAACAATACTCACAACTTCTCTCCATTAGATATGAGGGACATTTCCTTCTAGCAATATAGTTCTAGTAGTATCTTCAATTGTTTTTTTCTTCCTTTCCACAACTCCATTTTGTTGAGGGGTCCTAGGTGCAGACAATTGTCTCCTTATTCCATGTTCTTCACAAAAATAATTAAATTCACCAGAAGTGAATTCACCACCCATATCTAATCTCAAACATTTAATCTTAAGACCTGTCTCTATCTCAACCATAGCCTTAAAGATCTTGAACTTTTCTAGTGCTTTAGATTTCTCCCTTAAGAAAGTAACCCATGCCATTCTAGAATAATCATCAATGAGTGACATGAAATACCTATAACCTTGTAAACTTCTAACCTTAGAGGTTCCACATAGATTAGTATGCACAAGCTCTAACAATTCATTTAAACAATGCTTTTTTCTCCAAAAAGAAATTCTAGTTTGCTTTCCTAACTGAAATTCCTTGCATATGGCATTAGTAGGTTTCACCAACTTAGGTAGATCTCTCACAGCCTTAGTAGAACTTATCTTGACAATATTATCAAAGTTAACATGACACATTCTCCTATGCCATAACCAACTTTTACTAGCAACACTCAAGTGAAAGATATTACCTTTGGTTTTTGTACTTGATGAAATTACATTTTCGGAACTTAATATTCTACACTTTCCATCTTTGAATTGAAGATTGTATCCCTTATCAACCATCTGACCAACACTTAAAATATTATGCTTTAAGCCTTCCACATACAAGACATCATTAGTATTATGCTTACCATTAAGAGAAATGCATCCTCTGCCATGGATCACACTAGCTGAATTATCACCAAATCTCACAACACCATCATATTTTTCCAAGCTTACCAACTTACTTTTATCTCCTGTCATATGATGTGAACATCCATTGTCAATCATCCATTCATCTTTCTCTTCAATTCGAGCAGCTAGGGCTTTCTCCACATTTGTACAACTGGCAGATTCAATAGATACATGATTATTTTCCTTGATAGCAATAAATACCCATTCATCATCACTTCTATTTCCTTTATCAGATTCATCATTTGTTACACCTTCATCAGCAGCATAGTAACACTTCTTTTGAAATCTAGGTTTGTTATGTCTTGGTTCAGGAGCTCTTTCCAGACACCTTGATGCAAAATGACCTATCTTATTGCAAGAAAAACATTTAAGAGGAAATTTTCCTTCATACTTACCTTTTCCTCTCGATACTCTTTTGACAATAAGTGCTTCCAACTCTTCCAACTCTCTTTGTTCTTCTTCAATCTATCTAATTTCATCCTCATACTTGAATGTCTTTCTGTAGAAGTTGTCAAAATCAACTTCAGAGTCCAAGAATAGCTGCATGCAAAGAGATACTTGTCACAGGGAAGAGAATGGAGAAAAAAGCAAGAGAGGGTTTTGAAGCTCTGTAATATGAAAGATATATTATTAGAACAATAGAATAAAATATTTACAAAGATCAATCCTTAAAAGGAGATCATGCAAAACCTAGAAGTAACCCTAATAGGTAGAATTTTAATAATTAATATAATTATTAAATGTCACAATATGCAAACTAAAGTGAAATCTTAAGAGAGGAATAAAGGTAACTTAATTAACATAATTAAGTTAAAACCTTTACTCTAACACCCCCCCTTAAGATGAGCAAAAGTGCAGCTACAAACATGTGCAAGAAAGAAAAAGTAACTACAATGGATGAAAGCAAACAAGGGTCCCGACAAATAGGCCTGATCAGGTACCTGAATACAACCAAATCTCTGTAAAGTGGAGAAATAGAGAAAACCTCATGGGAAAAACTCTACTCCAAAAAGAGATGAAAGACATGAAGAACATCACTGAAGCAGAAGAAGCTGCAAACGATTGTCAAAAGATGATTGCTATGGTGTTGAAGAACCTCCTCTAAAGATAGGATAATCAGGATCATGAAGACAACAACCTATATGAGTGCCCCCAACGGCACTACTCGAATCAGATGGAAAATAAAGGCAAACACTTGGAACAAAGATACAGATGGCACAAGTACCAATAGTCTAAAGAACACCAATCAACTGAGAATGGAAGATTCCTTCCAAGGTGAAACCAAGGAAGCATTAGCATGAGTAGTATAATACCCCCCATAATGCTGACTATGAGAGCCTGACAGATCCACTGAAATGTTGTGTAACACCCTGTAGTGAATGAAGGAGAAGAAACAACATCCAAAAGTGCATAAGAAAGCACCTGCAACTGAAAAAGTGGTGTGCAAAACAAGGATGAAATCATATGGATCCACTGTCGTCGTGGAGGGACACTCACCAGACAAAGGTGTGATGGAAAAAACAAAGGCACTACACAACCCCCCCATGGCACTTTATAATAAAGTGCGAGTACAAAATATGGCACAACCTTATGTGAAAAATTCCCAAAATACATGTACAATAGTGTGGCACTTTATCTTAGTGCATTTACATAGAAGATAATGATGCTCAAAATGCCCACAAAGGACAAAAAATGGAAATACATGAATAATAGCTAAAAATGAAGCATCCCATGCAAACGAGAAGTTCCCAAGAGCTAATATGTCCAAGTAATTCACCAGAGTGTGAAAACACAAAAAACTAAATAAAATATACCTGGAGTGAAATCTAGAAAAATTGCATGGATGGAACTAAAGAGCTTTGAAATACGATTCCAACGTTGTTGAGATCGCGAAAAGTGAAGAAATTGGTCAAAATTTACGAGCTCGGGACTGAAAATAGCTCCTTTGACTTCAACTGGCTGTAGAATACACCAAAAAAACATGAAGTGATGAGACCCACACCACTGGAAATTTGACGAAATCAACTTTCTGATGATATCTCGTTTTCCAAAAAATGATATCGTATGCCCAAGTTATGGCCTATGGAAGAAAACAACTCCAAAGGGGGAAAAAACCAGTGCTGGATTAAATTTGATGGCCATACGGCCGTCGCAGCAAAAATATAGGCCTAAATTTGATGGCTAAATGGCCGTCGCCGCACATGCATAATTGGGCTTATTACAAAAAAAAAATGTTTTTTATATAAAGAAAACAACAAAAAAATTACAAAGTTAATTTTTTTTGTTAAAAAAAATTAATAAAAAGGGCAGAGGTCTGCATGGGGGCCATAGCTTGCCAAGGTGGTAGGGCGTACCCCACGCGTACCGATTGCCGATAAGTCACCACCATTATGGCAGGCGGCGGGGCCCTTGGGTAAATTTTTTAAAAACCTTTAAACTCAAAAAACTACATGCGCCCAAAAAGAGGGCTTTGTGATAGTTTTTTGATTTTTTTTTTTAAATTGTAAAGGAATCTTTATTTTTTTTTAATGATTTTTTAAAAAAATACCTCGATCCACGTGTAGATGGCGTACAGGGCTGTATGGGCAATTTTTTTTGCCTCAAATCAACTGGACCAAATATAGGTGAGTTTACAATTGTTCCTAGGGTTTTGAGCCACTGCGGACATAATGGTGAGGTCCGTTTGGGCTCAAAACGCTCCCATAAAAATATTATGCCCTGGATCAAAAAGGAAAAAAAAACCCTCGAAGCTCCAGGAATCCTTCAAAACATGAAAAGGAAGCAACAAGTCTGGAGCTCTCATACCATGTAGAAGTTGTCAAAATCAACTTCAGAGTCCAAGAACAGTTGCATGCAAAGAGATACTTGTCACAGAGAAGAGAATGGAGAAAAAAGCAAGAGATGGTTTTGAAGCTCTGTAATATGAAAGATATATTATCAGAACAATAGAATAAAATATTTACAAAGATCAATCCTTAAAAGGAGATCATGCAAAACCTAAAAGTAACCCTAATAGGTAGACATTTAATAATTAATATAATTATTAAATGTCACAATATGCAAATTGAAGTGAAATATTAAGAGAGGAATAAAGGTAACTTAATTAACATAATTAAGTTAAAACCTTTACTCTAACACTTTCTAGATGAACTCTCACTCGAATCATATCTTTGTCTATCTCTTCTGGAAGTAGTAGCCTTAAATGCAAATTCAACCTTAGGAAGAGCATCACCAAATTCACTCAACTCAAAAGTAGTAAGCTTACTGACCAATGTATCTCTGGTTATATTTGTTACAATCCAGAGCTATTCAATAGCACTAGATTTGACTTTGTAAGAATCAGGCAAGGATCTAAGCACTTTAGCAACAATCTCTTATTCATCTAACTATCCACCTACACATCTAATACCACACACAAGTTCATTCACTCTTTGCATGAAAGTATTAATGTTCTCATCATCACCCATTCTCAACTTTTCATATTTCCCTTTCAGAATCTACAACTTAGCAATCTTCACATTAGTATCACCTTCATACAAGGTTTCCAACTTTTTGTAGATCTCATGAACAGTCTTCAGATCCATAACATTTGTCATCTCAAAATCAGTTAAAGCACTCAACAAAGCTTCCTTAGCCTGGATATTATACTCAACATCTCTAATCTCAGCAGCAGTAGTAGGACCATTCTAAGGAATAACATACCTATTATATGTAATGTTCCAAAAGGGTTAACCAATGCATCTCAAATGACACTCCATTCAAGTCTTCCACAAAGAATAATTTGTTCCATAAAATCTCAGACTATGCTTCTTATATGACGCCATCTCGGATCACCTCAAGTTGTTAAAATTCTTCCAAGGAACCCGCTCTAATACCAATTGTTGGCAACACAAGGGTAGACATTGAGAGGGGGGGTGAATCAGTTGTCATATAAATTTAAAACTTATTTAACTTATTAACCTTATTCTTAGATCTGATAATTAACCATGAAAGCACAAATCATCAACACATCAAAAACACACATAACACCAATATTTTTTTACGTGGAAACCTTGTTAGGGAAAAAACCATGGTGGAGGTCAGTCCACAAGATTATACCCTGTTAAAAGTATAGAGAGATGAAATATGGGGAATGCACATGCATTTAGGCACATTTCCTAGAGCTCATTGCTCATTTACAACAAGGTTAACCTCCCAAAGGAAGACACACTGTCTTACAGAAAGAATCGGATTACATATGTAGGGATTTGAACTGATAAGATAGCATTTGCTAATGCCTGATCACAGTTCTAGTTAAGCACATGAACAATTCTTCACTCTTCTTCACTCTTCTTCACACTCTGCTCTGCCTTCGAATGATTTAGATCAATATTTGCACACATACACATAGAAGCACACCACAATTCGAATAAACAATCGCTCTTATATATCCACAACAAGACACTAACTCATTTGACTGCAAAATATGACAAATTTTTTTGACGATGTATAATTAGATGAATCGTCGGGTACATGTGTATTTAATGTGAAAATTTCAATTTTTTTAAAAATTTGTGCCCGACGTTCATCGAAATTTCAACGAATGTGATATTTGTAGCTTTTTTGATGAACGTCGGGCATATAGCTTTCTAGTACATGTATTTTGTATTACTAACATGTGACATTGTATGCATATATTGCTTTCTTGTATATATTATAGTCTTACCAACATATACTATTGTATGCTTGAATGGCTTCTTAGTTAATATATATTTTTTTATTATTGATCTTTTTGATATTTTCTATAAGTTATTATTAGATGATACACATTGGATTCCATTTAATTTTTTATATTTGAAGATACATAACTAATTACAAGGATAATATAAAGAAGATATATCTATATATGTATCATTTATGAGTTTCTAAAATATTTTACTTCCATGTCAACCACTTTCTTTACTTCAATTGAGAAATGTAATACCTCTATAATCTTTCATTTATCAAGTGTCAATAAAATAAAATTCAAGTACTTAGCTATCAATTTTCTCTTGATTGATCTAGTAATAATATACTAGCCAACTAATACTCATCCAATGATATCATCTTGCATTGATTTGTGTTACTTGACCATCATAGAATATAACCAAGTACCACTTTAGAAATACCACATACATAGTCTTCTCTTTCTACAAACCCCCCATTGTATTCATAAGGGTTTTATTGTAGGTCCCATCAAATACTATTCCCTAATCATGTAACAAGTAGATAAGTCATCTTTACTAAGGTCAAACAAGGTTGTTTTATCACAAAATACAATAGTTTATAGTTTTAAGTGTTAGATTTCTGTTTTGATTATAAGGTTTATCTTGTAGGTTTAAGGTATTAATTTAAGGTTCTTACAATAAAT
Source organism: Sequoia sempervirens (assembly GCA_007258455.2). Classification (NCBI taxonomy): domain Eukaryota; kingdom Viridiplantae; phylum Streptophyta; class Pinopsida; order Cupressales; family Cupressaceae; genus Sequoia; species Sequoia sempervirens. The sequence continues at coordinate 194,127,632 of VDFB02058242.1, read as the reverse complement.
TTTCAACCAATGGTATTATTCTATCCTATCTTTACCATTATAGTTCTAAAAGAAAACATACAAATCAAACTTAACTAGCAATCACAACTTAGCGTGCAATGGGTACGCTAAAAAAGTGTGGAATTTCTATTAGGATAAATTTTGGTCTATTTTTTGCATACATTTATGCAGTACATGAGTTCAATTGGTAGTAAATTTAGCAAATGATGTTGTTTGTGCAACAAATGTCTCAATGGAGAAATCATAGCTTCAAATAAACTATGCATCCACTTATAGGGATCCAAACATGATTGAAATAAAATCTTTGAATTAGGAAGATGATCAAGCTTCATTACCAATAGGCTCATGTTATGCTTGTAATAAGGAGAGAGGGAGAGAGAGAGAGATGGAGAGGTAGCGATATAAAGAGGGAGAGATAGAGTGGGGAAGAGTGAGAGATAGAGGGGTAAGGAGATAGAGATAGAGAGGAAGATAGAGATAGAGACTGAGATGTAGAAGGAGAGGGATATGGAGAGCTGGAGGAGAGGAGAGAAAGATAGGGAGAGATAAAGAGAGAGATGAGAGAGGGATAGATAGAGATGAAAGAGATAAATATATAAAGAGGGACAAAGAGGGAGATATATGGATGGATAGAGAGAGGGAGGCATGCATAGAGATAAAGGGGGAGAGAGGAAAATAGAGGTAGAGATGAAGATAGAGTGAGAGAGGAAGAGGGAGACAAATAGATAGAGATATATAGGTAGAGGGAGAGATAAATAGAGAGAGAGATAGGGATAAAAATAGGGATAGATAGTGAGGAAAAGATAGAGAGTTATAGAGGGGGAAGGAGATGAAGAGATAAAGAGATATAGATGGTGAGATAGAGTGATAGAGAGATACAGATATAAAGAGATATAGAGAGAGGAGAGGGAAAGAGAGACAAAGAGATAGAAAAACAAAAAGAATTAGATATAATTATATAGAGATGGAGAGAGGGAGAGAGAAATAAGGAGAGATAGATAAAGAAGAGAAACACGTATGGGGAGATAGAGATAGATGGGGAGAGAAAGAGAGAGAGATAGAGATATATTGGAAGAGAAAGAGAGATGGAGATATATGGGAAGAGAAAGGAAGAGAGGTGGAGATAGAGAGATGGATAGTGGGGATAGGGAGGGAGAGATGGGGAGAGATAGAGAGGGAGAGATAGAGAGGGGGAGGGGGAGAAAGGGATATAGATAGGTAGAGGAGGAGAGATAGAGAAGAGGGGGAGAGAGGGAGAGATAGGTTGAAGAGGAAGAGAGAAAGAGAGGGAGATAGATAGGTAGAAAAGGGAGAGAAAGAAGAGGGGGAAGAGGGAGAGCGATATGTAGAAGGGGAGAGAGAAGAAGATAGGGAGGAGGAGAGATAGCTCAACATATATAGAGGGAGAGGGAGAGACATAGAAAGGGGGTGATATAAAGAGATAGAGGGGGATGGTGAAAGAGATAGAGAGATCGTGATAGAGGTAGAGAAAAATATGGATAGAAAGAGATAGAGAGAGGAGTGAGAGGGAGATAAAAAGAGAAATAGAGATAGAGATATAGAGTAGGAGAGATGGAGGGAGAGATGGAGTGAATGAGAGAGAAATGGGGGAGAGGGAGAGATAGCTCAATAGATAGAGGGGGGAAGAGAGAGTGACATAGATAGTGGGAGATATAGAGAGATAGAGAGGGATATGGAGAGATATATCAATCACCCTCCCTATATCTCTATCTATTCATCCTTATCTCTTTATGTCTCTACCTCTCTCTATCTCTTTGTATCCCTTTCTATTTGTATGTTTCTCATTATCTCCCTCTCTCTCTCTATACTTTCTTCCCTCTATTTATCTTTATCTCCCTATCTCTTTATGTGACTTTATCTCTATCTATGTATCTCTCCTCTTTTCTCTCTCTTTTTCTTTATCTATTTTTCTCTATCTACCTCACTATCTCTACCTTTATTTGTCCCTCTTTATTTCTCTATATCTCTACATATCTCTCTCTATATCTATCTCTCTATATCTCTATCTCCATCTTTATCTCACTACTTATATTTATCTCTATCTCTATCTCTATCTCTATCTCTATTTATATCTTTGTTTCTCTCTCTTCTCTTTTTTTTTCTCCATATCCCTCTTTTTATCCCTTTATTTCTATCTTTGCTCCTCCTTTGTCTCATTTTTCTTCCTCTCTCTTTCTCTCTTTCTCTTTTTCCTCTCTCCACCTATCTATATATTATCTCTATCTCCCTCTCCCTTTTCTCTTCCTTTCTCTTTCTCTCTTTCCCTCTCCATATATTTGTCTCCTTAAGTGTGCAATGGGTACATTGAAGAGGGCTTAAAGGAGAATTATCATATCTTTAATCAAATGGAATGCTACCTTGAGCATAACTCCCCAAGGACACATGCCATCCTTGAATTGTTGACATGAAACAACCAATCAAAATTTAGTTTCTATTTTACCTCTCTCTCTTTTCCTTTGTATCTATTATATTTCTCTCTCATGCTCTCTCTCTCTCTCTCTCTCTCTCTCCCCCCCCCATCTAGCTAAGTTCATCTCTTTCTCTCATTAACTATGTAGAATATTAAAACCTAAATGTCCATAATTTTCATTTTGGATTTCTCATTTATTTGTGAATAAATTTGGTTCAATGCTCACCACCTTGGATTTTTCTTTGAAGGAAGTTGAGTTGGGAAATTACATGAGCTACAATGGGGATTATATATTTCCTTTATTTAAGATACTTCCCTCTTGTCTTCTCAAGATTTTTGGGCGTCTCAATGAAATCTCAAGTGATCTTTTCAAGGAGAACCTCCATCCATTTCTCCATCTTGTCAATATTTCACATGCATTTCTTATGCTTTCAAAATGAATCTTCATCTTCACAATCTCTCTTGATAAGAGTCTTCTAACTTTGGGGTACCCACTTTTCATCATGATGTTGAGTCATGGTTCCTATTACTTGTTAAATTTTTCATCCTTGTGGATACCTCCTATTGTAAGAGAATAAAGTCACCTTTGCCTATATCTCTTGTTGATCTTGTCAAAGGAATAAACCTTAAAATATGACCATAGCATAAATTTTGTACAAATAAAGGACTATTAGAAAGCTATGCCACAACTATATGATTTGTAATTAGATAAATTTTACCAATTCTAACCTTTTTTTCATGGACCTTAATTGAATTATGATTGAAATTAATCAAGTTACACCTATAATCAAATTATTTACTTAAGAAAATGTCATTTATAAAATTGAAGTGACTGCAAGAGTGTTGGAATTCTAAGATTGTTGTACTATGTAAATTTAGCATGATTTGTTTCAATTGTTTATTTTAAATTTGATCGTTATCAAATCTACACATTTTAGTTTTTTGCAAGGTCCAAATTCAACAACCATGAACTTGCCTAATTTATTATTTTTCATAATTGAGAGTAGGTAAGGGTTCCATAATTATCTAAACCATTATCATAGTCTCCATTATAGCTCTCTCCTAACTTTATTTCAATATATGTTGACCATTATCTCTTACAATTAAGTGTGAGCTATACATTTACATTTCATGCTCATGTTCCTCATCTCTATTAATGTTATTTGACCTAAGCTTAATCCATTTTAATAGATCTCTTAAAAAATCAACTATAATGACCACTACTAATAGTGATGTGCAATATTTTACCACATAACTTACAAGATATAATCTCTTTGTATTAGCTCTAACCTAAGTTCATTTTCCATGGTCAATAAACACTTCCTTGACCTTTAATTAACATGATACTCTAAAACCTTCGTCAAAACCTTATTTTCAGGTTGTAGCTTGTCAAATTGGAGAAGTGAAAGGTCAATACTAGCGAGGAAGAGTTTGGAGGAGCGAAAACCCATAGCGATTTAATTTGAATTTCACATGTTATTTTGATTTTTGGCCTCGTGCGCACAGGAGCACCACAACATAGCTTAGTGTAGTGCACTGAGACCCTAACTAAAAAAATAGGGTAGGAGGAAGGCTAGAGCGATAAGGTTGAGGGTACTCAGAAAGGGAAACTTGACGGCCTAGGGACAATGAGTACTGTAAGTGATTTATATCTTTTATATTGGCACTCCCATTCTGTTTAACCTGCAATTTTACTTCCAAATGGGGTTGAAATACCATGTTGTTCTTCTAAGATTTCAACTATTATGATGAGAAATTGCAGTTTCTCAAGTGAATATAACTTATATAGATATAGATAAAACCATTTTGTCACATAAATCTAAAACTATATAGCTAAATCTAATAAAATGTTGGTAGGAATTAAAAATATTATAGATAAATGTCCATGGGGTTGACCTTAATTGATTTTTCACCATTGTTGGGCTAAACCATGGCCCTTTTTTCACTATTCTACAAAATCCTCCGTTTTTCCTCAATACACTAGGGTTTTAGAGAAAAACCATATACCTGACCTCCCTAGCTCAACTATTGTCTTCAACACATTAAAATCATCCTACAATAGGACAAACAACCTTCATTCGTACTATTCCATCCATCAAATTGACAAACCTTGACTTAACAACCACAAATTCACAAGAAAATTTCCCCTGTTAGCCCTAGGGCATCACTTCAATGCCAAGTTTCTTGCTTTAACAGACCCCTAAATGCAATGAACTGATAAATAAATTATAATCATTCATAGGACACCATTAATGCATATAGGATCAAATAACTTCAAAGTCATCTTGCAACAATAGAACCTTACCCTTACATAAAGGATTGTAGATACACAACCTTCTACTCCTCAAGGAACATTAATCTTCCTATCCACTTTCTGATATAAAAATTAGGATTAAGACAATAAGGTCTCCATAACTGTTCACAACTCAACCACTTCCAAATGGCTCCAAAGAACATCAACCTTACCAACAAATCTGATCATAACCAAGACATACAAGCAATTTCCCAATCAAGGTACATTCCAATTACCCTCCAATGTTTATAAAACAAGATATAAAGAACAACTACTGATTTGTATTATTGCCTTAAACAAGGTCACTGGTTCTGATTTCAAGAATAACCATCCCTTTATCCAAAACAAATCTGATTGCACTCCTCACTCAACACTTAATACTTAAAATGGCTTACCATCATACACAAAGCAATACACATTTACTCTATCAAACATCCCTATGGTATATGCACAATCTCTAATGGAGAGACACAACATTAAGAGAAAGCCACAAACTTTATTAGAATTCCAATACATTACCTTACTGTCTGATATCGATGACTCTTAAGAGAACATGAAAGGTATCATAAACTTTGTGGTTTGGGATTCAAAAGTTTTATGAGTATCCCAACCATCCAGCAACATGCATAACACATTTGTATGCACAAGAACCTTCCCTTTGTCTACAAAAAAATTAATGTTGTTGACTGTTATAAAAATTAGGGTTACCAATCAGTGTATATGAAGAGTTCAAACTCATGGTCCCACCAAATCAAAATATAAGAGGGCCCCAATTTCTCCCCTTAACCTATTACATTCATGGCATTCCTATTCAAATGATTCACTCATATCAACATCCTTCCTTTATCACTGATATAAATTAGAATTATCAACTGCTACCAACACATAATAGTCAATGAAAAAGCATACAATTATTTGCATTCAATGCAACCACCAAGTTGAAATAGGACCATTGAGATAGTAGAACATTTTTTTAACCCTTATAACACAAATACATTCAAATTCAATGATCAGATGTCAAGAAAAACTCATTGATCACGTGACTTTCTTGTTAAACCTTATTGTAATAGTCCTAGGGCATCCACCTTTGTTGACCAAACCTTGATCAAATGCTCTACAACCTTAGATTATGTTAAAACACATTAGGACACATTGCTAGAGGATATCAAAACCTAAACCCATAGCTTTGGATTTCAACTCCAAATTGGCATCCAAACAATAATTGATTGACCCAGCACTAAACTGCATGCTTCAACAATAATATAATTCATTTTCCAATCAAAATAACTTTATTCTAAAAATTGCAGAAGTACCTTAGTTTTGAATCAAACCCTTAACCCTTGCAAATTTTTCTCCAATGGAGACTTAAAAAATTTGGCCCAATTGTGAACTCCGTTGCAAATCCACCCTTAGGTTTTCATCCAACTCTTGTTGATCTACTGAAGGTTTCCATCCTCAGCTTCATATCATCAAACAACTTCATCACATCAAATCTATAAAGCACACTTACTACAACTCAACAAGCCTCCTTATAAAGAACTCCAACCTCTCATGAGAATGAATGGAACACTTAGCACTCATTGCATCTAGGTGATGCTCACAGAGGTGAAGCGTTGGGCCTTCCTAAGAGGTCAATCCTAGTACAACTCCAACTCAAGTGCACTTATCCATGGAGTTTCCTCCAAGGTTAAACCCACTTAGCTTGCTATCCCATTTTCAAAAACTACGACAAGCATTATGCCTTATGAACCATTCATTATAGAGCCTTTTAGGTTATCAATTAAATAACTTTATTTGAATAACTTTCTTGCAATGAATTCAACAATTTTCTCTTACATCACAAAAAACTTCGTATAACTACAAAAAAATATTTTATATGGATCGGGAGAAGGCCTTCCCATTTGTAAGGGGCTAGAAAGGCTAGAAAGTTAGAGTATGAAAGGAATTCAAGAAAATTTGTGGTACCCATCGAGGTGTTTCCTACCCAAATGGAAACTACCTCAAAGGGACTATTGTCTTCGAGGAAGGTGGTCCAAAAAATTTCATAGACAGGTACATAAAGTAATAGAAACCTTCCACTAACTAACCCAATCAACCTAAAAGAAACAAGACAATGACTCTAGATGTTCTCAAAACCCAAGGCTTCAAAACACAAGGTTTGGGAGACAAAATGCAACTTTTTGCACCAAAATTGCAAAGTTGCTGATAACAACTTTTGAGCAATTTTGACAACTTTTGCAATTTTCAACCAAATGATCTCCTATCAACACAGGAATCCTCAAACATGCTAAATATGACATAAAAACATGAATTACATCAATTTCATCACTTTTGGACACCTTTGGAGGGGTTGACCAGTGTTGAACTATTTAGGACCTAGTTGGCCAAGAGATGGAAAAAAATGGCACAATGGCCTTACAACTTTGATCCAAAACATGGAATGACCTTATTTACTCATGAAAAGAAAAAAAATGGCCTCATCATGGCCTTATTACAAAGATGGTGGCCTCAAAGGGCTCTTGGTGCTCCTACACCATAGACCCCCCTTAAAAATATTCTCTTGTCACAAGACAACATAAGATGACATACATCTTAGCTTTATCAATGCCTTTTGAAATCAAATCAAAGTCCATGAAAAATAACTGGCCAAGTTAAAAGGGTGTGGAAAACTAGGTCCATCTTCCAGGAAACATCTACTAAGTCCATGATCTCTTGTAGATGCTCTTTTTCACCTTATAGTTATGCTCACCCACATCTTGATGGACCATGAAAAACCTCAAGGAATTTTTGGTAACTATCTCTCTCATTCAATGGAGTGCATGTACCACCAAATAGGTATTTGTCAGATTTTTCTTCCTTGAGCGAGGGAAATTCGGGAAGAGACGAGGAAAGTGAGACATGTAGTAGGTCTAAAAGAGGGAGATCAACTAGAGGTCAAAAGATTAAAAGAAAATTTTGTAAACGCATGGAATTTTTTCTTGCTGAAGGGGGGTCATGTTCTTATGATGATGAGAGCATAGGTGACATCAAGGTTCCCTTGAAGTACAAACATCTATGGAAACAATGGGTACCCAAGGAACTTCGTTCAATAAAAACTGATTTTTGTGTCAACGAGAGGATATATCGCATAGCACCATCGTCATTACATGGTTTGGGCCTATTTTGCATGGATGACATAAAGGTATGTTACAACAAAGTTACTAAATTGATGGAGTATGTTAGACCCTATTACAATTACAAAGATTGGATGCAACTAGTTTGATATACATGAAGTATGCATAGGTATGCACTATCAACAAATTATATACAACTAAAAGATAAGGATCAAAATAAAGGAGTGGCTATGTACATTGATGAAAGGCCAAAAGCATCAGGGAATATTACAGGGTTTATAAATAGTACATGACCTGGGTCAACAAATAAGCAACCCAATTGCATATTCGAGGCGCGTGAGGGAAATCGTGTATTCGTATGTGCGATAAATCAATAACTGTAGGGGAAGAGTTGCTAATCGATTACAATTTGAATTGCTAGATATAAACATAGTTACTATGGGGGTGGTACGTACTATATACCATTTTACCCAACCTCCAATTAATGACTCCAATATACCATTTTATTATTATATTTTTTTCGTAAGTCTATTGGTTTCATTTCGGTAATGTTTTTTTATATTTAATTTTTGTCACAGCTGACATTGATCATATGGGGAAGGCTTCGGCCCAGAGCACAGATCGTGATGCATCTTCAAGCGCTTCTACCTGACAGGTTTACCTCATTGTAATTGTACAAATTAGATACAAGAAAAATGTTTTATTATTATGTTTTTTTATAAGTTTATTTGGTTAATTTTGATAATGTTTTTAATATTCTTGTCGTAGTTGGCTGATTGGGGAAAGGCACCAGCAGTAGAGGAGAGCATCCATAGGGAGGTGTAGTCACTATTATGTAATGATGACATCACATATTCTGCAAACCCTCTAGATATGATAAGGAAGACCCAAAAAATGCAATGAAGAAATCCTTCAGTTGTTATTCATAGTGCCTCAAATAGATGAGATAAGAGAAAGGCTTAAAATATTGACTGAGAGAGCACAAAACATGCAAGTAAACTATCATGAGATCTTTAATTATAACATAAGTTCATTCATGGTTTTATATTTTGTACTCCTTTATGTCATGAACTAAAATATGTGTTGTTTTTACATGATTTTTTGCATCCTTTTGATGTTGTTGGCCATGATCAGGGTACTGTAGGTGCTGCCTAGGGAGTAGGGGTTGGTATAAGTGTTGATCCTGATCTTCCTATGCATACATCACATCATCCAGCCCCATCATCCGTGCCTATATTGTCGACTGAAATGTCAGCAACACAACATGTAGACATCAGGTAGTGCACCCTCTGGCAGCGAACACATGCCAAAACATGCATCAAGACATGTACCTAGGGATGAAGAGGCCACTAGTACTTGTGATGTTTTAGCAACATTTCCTGGATCTTCCTGTATTACTAGTATGAGAAAATTTTTGGTCACATTTGTGGTGACTGAGGATTTTGTTCCCATAAAGATAGAGAAGGTCCCAGGTACTTTAAAATGTTTTAATTATTATTATATATAATCCAATTGAAATTTACTTATTGATCACTCTTTTTAGACTAATGATCCCATGATCATTTTGTAGGAAATGATTTTTTTTATTAAAATATAAATGATATTACATTGGAGATCTTTGGGCCCACCTTACGTACACTGTGGAATGCCAAAAATCAAGATTTAAAAGATGAGCTCATTAACCATTTAGTTGTGCTATTCAGTAATAACACATTTAACTAAATAAAGGTCCTTAAGAAATTTGGTACCTATCTAAAGTATGTGAGGGACCAATATAGGTCACATTTAGAGAAGAACAAAAAGTATGAGCATCCCTCCATGATTCCAGAGAGGGAGTGGAAGGACCTGGTGTCATATGGAAAGGAGAAAGCTGAAAAGAAAAAAGGAAAGACACCATTGGGCCAAGGAAGGTATGTGATACTATCAACAATGTAATTATATACTGATTACTCTTTCTTTCTACATAATCTAACGTATTTCAAACTTTTCATAGGCTGCTGGACACATTGAAGGCAATAGAGGAAAGACTAGGAAAACACGGGAAACACAAACTTGGCTCTGGTGGTTATACGAAATTAGCCGCACAAATTGTAAGTATCAATAAATGAAATATTGCATCCAAATAATAAATTGCAAACAATTTTGGTTTAATCACACCATAGAAGCAAACTTCATGACCTTATGAAAAAAATGCAAGGATCTGAATTCAACAGAGTGCCCATAGAAGAGGACCTAAATATTGCCTTCTAGCAAGGCTATGGAGCTGTGGCTAAATTCCTAAGACTCTTGACTAGGCAAACACAAGCTTCCATTGCATCTGACACACAGGTAAACAAACTCAATGAAGTTTATTTAAAATTGAATACTTGTGCAATCTATTCAATATTAACTTCCACCATAAAGTAATTATGTGCCTATTTGTTTTAAACAGGAAAGCAATGATAATACTGCACATGACATTGGAATTCATCTTAGTGAGGGTGGAGCACAACCTGCAGATGAAGGTCATGGTGTGGATCTTGGTACTTGATGTATTCATGTGCTATACAAAACGTAGTGTGGATTAATACAATTAAACATCTTTAATTGCAATTGGTGTATTAAATAATGTAACCTTTCGTGTTTCAACTTTAAAGCATGTAGAATGTGATCAACATGTTGAGCATGATCAGGCTAGACAAGATCAGGAACATGATGTGGCCCCATCAGGTAAAGAGGACCACTCTAATGTTCTTTTAAACATATTTAATTGCAATTGGTGTATTAATTAATGTAACCTTTCATGTTTCAACTCTAGATCAGGATTTAGAGGGTGTTGAACATGTTGAGCATGAGGCTATAAGAGAAGATCAGGAACATGATGTGGCCCCATCAGGTAAAGAGCACCACTCTACTATTCTTTTAATTAATGAAATACTTGTAACAATAATAATAAAACATATCAATTTAACATTTCTTTGTTATTTCAGCAGACCCCCCCTTGCAACGGCCTCCACATCGTGAGTACATGACTAGGTGTACATTCAGATCACAAGCAGAGGGAAGAACAACTGAAGGGGGGACAAATGATTTAGAAAATGATACTCCACTTCAGCTTTTTTTAGCTTCAAAAAAGAAACAAAAAAAAGTGATTGTAATCATATTATGACAACCATATTTTTGATAATATGTAAAAACTGAAAGAATGAATGTTATATGTTAATGAATGAATGTGAATATGTTAATGAATAAATGCTATATGTTAATGAATGAATGCTATATGTTAATGAATGAATGTTATATGTTATTAATGGATGAATGAATGAATGTGAATATGTTAATGAATGAATGTTATATGCTATTAATGCAGGATGAATGAATGAATGTTATATGTTATTAATGTATGAATGAATGATTAATATCATATGATCGGGTATGGGGAATTGAGAGTGATGTGAGGGGGCGGGGAGGGCCAAATGAGCTTCCACTGTCACATGGTTGGCCCTGTTAAGTAGAGATTATTAAACTATTCTCGAAACAAAGAGAAGCTGAATAAGGTGATGCACTTTTCAATATAAGAAATGCATCATTTGAAGCATCAAACCAATATGCAAAGATGAAAGAAAGTGCTAAGTTTTCACTATGGTGGTAGAAAAATGATTTTTTTTAACCTGATGCCTTCATTTTCCAAGCCAATTTCTCCTACTTTGCATAGCTTTGCCATGTTTGTGGATGTGATATGTCTCCTACATAAAAAAAATGTACCAGTTTATGGTCTTCAATCCAATTACATCCAAGCATCTTTTTATTTCCTCAATATTTCATCAATCTCTTTACTATTTGAACCTCGTATAATTTTTTTACATGAAGAACCCATTATTGTGAAATGTGCCTCCAGTTGAGTAAAGTGAATTGCATCATAATTTGAAGTTGTTTCCATTCCAATGTTCTGAGTTTATTTTGTTTGTATGGCTTTGTATGAATACCATATTGTGTTGTGTGTGGATTTGGTTTCAAAGCTCTGTTTCTTTTGTTTTTAGTGGTGACATAACTCTAAAATTTGATTTTTGTGCATAACAGGTTAGTGTAAAAATTGATAGCTTTGAAGGGTTTAGAGGGCTCGATTGAGATAGATACATGGATATTTGGATCTTTTTGTTGATGGGAGGCTTCCACTTAACCATGAAATTTTGTACCATCTGTAGGTATGCAAAAATTTCTCTACTTATATTCATTCAACTTACTGTCTTCCTTACCAAAATCTACCCTTGTTAAGCCACAACCATAACTATCACACTATCATAATGCTTCAATCTCAGTCATTAATCTTTGTCTTTACGAAAAGGATAATAGTCATTAATACATTACTAAGGGTAAACGTATTTCATAAAGACCTATGGAGGATAAACCATAGTCTACCAATCCATTAGAGACTCACAATGCATAAAACCATTGAGAATACATCACAGTAATAACCTTTTCTAAGGGCACCATATAGTCTTTTGGATTGTTTACAAATTCATATCTATGATCATAAGCATCATAAGCCTCTATAATCTTTATTATTTCCCTAAGTTGAATGACCGTTGACTTTGCATTTAGTTGAATATAACTTTATCTTAGCACTGTCACCCGTATTCATCAAATCACTATGCATTGTTGATCTTTCATCTCATAGTCCATTTTATTGATATTTTCATACTTTGTTTTAATTTCTAAGACCCATCCTTTATTGATTATACTTCTTCTTTTAAATAATTTTCTACCTCTCATGATTTGGCATCTTCTTGAAGACTTTAAACTCTTTCCATCATTTCTCACTTGGTGAGGGGGACTGTCATTGTACTTGTTTGAAATGCTTGTGGACTATCATCCTTTGAATCTACCCTTTACATGACTATCTTTTACTGCCCTTAGTTGATAGTCCTTCTAGGTGAATTTCCTTTATATGTATGGTGATTTTCTTCTTTGAGCAATCAATTTGAGTGTCATTTGAATATTGACATTTTCTCTTTCATGCCTACTAGGTTTGTGCTTTGCCCCTCTTTTGTGCCCATTGACCTCATACATTTAATATGACAATCCTTTAGTGCTCTTGAGGTTTTTCATCATGATTCATAGTCAAAAACTTTATAACAAAGTCATAAAGAGACCTATTGGGCACAAAACACAGTCATAACTTATTGTCATTAATCACTGTCCAAAGTCAGTATAACTATCCTTTCAACTTCACAAGGTCACTGCTATTTAAATTTTCTAAAATGACTATCTCTTGAAGACATTTATGACTATCCTAGGTTTTATTCATGGTGTTTGATATTTTTTGCACCCTCATTACTATCATTTCCCTTGTGAAAATCATCTTTTGTTAGTTGATTGTCATTATTTTTCCTCTAGATTTGACCCCTTCGTGATTTCTCATCAAAAATCTATATCTTTGGTATTCCTCCATAGCACTTCCCCTCTATTACATCATACATTGTGTATTAGTTCTTCCTCATGAATATCAATGCACATGACTGTCCTTGCAAATATATGGTCTGTCTGTTTGTGACTATCTTTTCATGCTTTTGACTTCCTTGTTGCACTTGCCTTGTAACTATTTTTAAATCATGCCATTGTCATAGGTTATTAATCATAATAAACTATCCTTTCAACTTCACAAGGTTACTCAATATTTTTCTTGGTGTGCATGATTTGATTGAGTGACCATGCAATGTGAGAAACCAAGAAAAAAATTGGGATAGAAGTTGGCAAGTTTGAGGAAATTGCACAAGTTAATGAGGCTACGTTGTGTTGGTCAATCTCAAATTGGCTTGATTTTTCTAAGGTCCACATGTATATTAGCATGGTCAATGATGTAGCCCAAGTACTAAATCTATGTGGCTCCAAAAGTGCATTTTCTGAGGTTGGCTTGCAACTTGAATTGGTGTAGTGTATCTAGTATGCATGAGACTTGCTCCATGTACTCCTCCTAAGTTTTACTAAAGAGGTGGATGTCGTCTAAGTAGATAATGATGGAATTGGTGAAGGTTTGTAGGATATCATTCATTAGGAACATGAATGTGGCTAACCCATTATGCCATCTATTCATACAATCCTTGGTTTTGAAAGATTTTTTCCAAATAACTTTAGTTTGAGCTAGCACTTCATGGTATCCTAATTTGAGGTTAGTCTGGGTGAAGTATTATGCACTTTGAAATTGATCCAACAAGTCATTTATGCATGACAAAGCTTATTTTTTTCTCACTATGATCTTGTTGAGTGTGTGATTGTGAATGAACAGGCTCTAGGCATCATCTTTCTTATGTGCATGGACTATTGGGCTGCTCCATGGTGAAGAGCTAGGTTAGATCTTGCCTTGATTTAGTAGCTCTTGGGTTTGATCTTGAAGTTAATCATTATCCTAATATAATTGTGATACAAATACATATTTAGGAGAGAGCATTTTCAAATTGATTTGGTGTTATATTGCACATTGTATTGGACTTGCATTCTTCAAAGATGTCTTCATATTGCTGCAATATCTTGTCGAACCTTTCTTGTTGCAATGGGGTTGGCATATTTGTGAGCACTATTATTGTGTGTACTTTCTTGTGTAGGTGCATTTGTGGACTGTGAGAAGCAAAAAATTTTTTGTGTGGGAAATGATCTTGCAACATTGTTTAGTAGAGACAAAAGCTAGTTCGGTTTGTGATGTTAACTCAAGGAGGTTAAGTTTCCACTTGTCATTATGTATTGTCCATTTTTTTGCCTTAAAATGGTAAATTCCATCATGATCATACACTCATGGTTCTCCAAGTAGGATATTGTACCAGAGGTGTGACATCACAAGTGATAATGTCTTGCAAAGGCTTGATTACATACTCAAAAGTGCATTGTTGGCTTACCTAAATGCCCTAATTGTCTTGTAACCATCATAGAGAGTAGGGGTTTGGATGTATGGTGGTAGAAAGATGTGGGTTCCTTATTGCATCATGCATGATGATTTTCTTTTGGTTGCCATTGTAAAAGATCACATGGACATATTTGTTAACCCAACACTTCATATGGAAGAGACACTCTTGTACCTTTTAAGCATCAACTGTCATGGTGCAAGTGTGAAATCATTGTGCCTCTTGATAAGTATTCTCAATTGAGTTGGATTCTAATGTGGATTGCACAAATAGGGATTATTGCACACAATGTTTGGCATTAGTGTGGAAGCTAGTGTGGTGATGATGGCACCACATATCACCCTGTTGCAACTTCTTGCCCTTGTCCTTACTTGGTAAAGATGGTGTGACATTCTAGGCCTTTGCATAGCCGGTTTGGAGTATGTTTCCTTCATGGGATTTTTCTTTCTTGTGAACTTTGATTAAGCTTTTCCTTGGATTCAATCTTGGATGCATTGAAAAATGTTTGACCAAAAGTGTTTGAACTTAGGAACTCCATCCTAGTGCAAATAGAAGGTGATAGTCTAGTGATGAATTTGAACAATTTGTGTTGCTTAGGAAGGTTCTCATGTATAAGTGTAAAGTATTTGTGCTATTCAGTGTATTCTACCACAAATTCATTTTTTCATTGATACAATGACTTGAGCATCATTATTTGTCCTTGTAATGTTTCAAAGGGTATAATTCCTCTTGTGAAGTGCTAACAAACACATCTTATGCTAGAATTTGTTGGTGATTCCTGATGCGTTGTGGGCTTAGTTCTTTTCACCAATGAGACATTGAAATGAACATTTCCAATGCTATGAAGGAAATTTTCTTAACATTAGCAAAGTTGGTAAAAAAGCGTGCTTTGAGCATTTGAATCTAGATAGCTAGCGTTGAAATGTCAAGTTTTCCTTTGAACTCTAAAAGGATTGTGATTTTGCATGCGAACAAGTTGTGAGGGGTTTTACAATCCTGGTTCAAGTTGGCTTATGAAGTCATGGAATGGTTTGAATAGTACTTGGTTTTGTGCCTCCAAGGTAGTGTTGAGCATTCACTAAATATTTTCTTTGACCTTTGGTACTGATTGTTGGCCATTTTTCTTTGATGATTGTGAGTACTTTCACAAATTGAACTAGGTGAGCTGCAATCCCTTAACTATTGTGCATGCATTTGCATTGGCATGAAGGGAGATCTTAGCTTTGATGTCAATGATTTGATTTCTAGGAAAATTGGTGTACAATCTTATACTTTAGCTAATTGTCAACAAGATCATAGAATGTGTAATGGAAGAACAAAAATGCAAACCAAAGACAGTTGAGATGTAGAAGGCTTTTGTTAGATATGTCACTTATATTGAGAAAGAACAAGGGAAATTTTTAGGGCGGATTTAGATGGGAATCTATGGATTACTCTAGCCATATTTTATGTACAATTCAATTATTTATACACAATAGTTTAGCTAGGTTGTTAGCTAAACTCCATGACGTAGATGTTGACAAATGTCTCATTCTTATGGAAATTAGAACATACTTGAAGGTTCTTAAAAACTCTAATAGTTGTACCAAGGGCCATGTTTAACAAACCAAATACAATTGCTAACTTTTCATTATGGTGGTAGATAAATATATATATATTTTTAAATAACAATGTTTTGTCACAATTTTGACAAACATCATCCGATGAAAGACAAAAATTCTGATGAGGTTGTTGTACCCATGGTGAAATTTTTGTCATAATGGAAACTCCACCTCATTGAAAAAATGACGAATGTTTGCTATTTTTTTGACTCTTTCAAATGGGAACTCTGCAACATTTTTGTGTTTTTTCCATCGATAGATGGATGAAATTATGTCGATTTTGCAACGAAAACCACCAACATTTTTTGTGGCACTAACTGACGATGTTGGGCCATGGTTTGGATGAATAAATGTTTGTCATTAAAGCGACGAAATTCTAGCGACAAAATTTAAAACAGTGTTTCGTCAGTAATTCGATAATATTTTGTCGAAATGTCACCAAAAATTTGTTGGAATTTGTAGTCAAATACAGTAGTGATAAATTTCATCCCTTCATGTCAGCTTCAACAAAATAATAAAATGAATATAAACTATTAGCCCAAAATGCTAAAGATCATTAATGCAAATCAACCAAAGTCAGCCACAACTTACTGAAGACCCAAATCAACATCCCCAACATGAAAATACTTGAATTAATTACTCCTCGAAGATCCACAACACACTACAAACACCATGTTAGCCAAGAACAAGAAAAACATGAACACGCAAGAGAAAATCACCAACCATGAGCACAACGATCGATGCAGATGAACAACAAAGATAGAGCATGATCTAGAAACATCCACAAACATCATGAGACACCAAAGAATCATCCATAGCAATTGAACTAATTGAAACCGCATTACCTTCAATCAGTAACACCAACTGAAGCAACAAAAAAACTGTTAGAATATAAATCTTCACAACTCGATCAAATCTTCATGTTGATCTTTGAAATTCGATGTGGATAAACTAGATACACTCAATAACAAACCCTTTAGTCCACAACCTCTAATCCTCAACATACAAAACTCACAGCCATACTGAATTTCACTTAATCACTATCAACCTGGAACTTATCTTATTACAATTTTCTCAATGTCTTTGACATATACAACTTCTAATGAATTGATGCTAATAGTGTTGACATAAGTGAAAACCATATATCAGCAACACATTCAACTCCATGAACTGGGAGGACACCATTTAGGGAAAATAGAGAAAGTGGAGCGGTGGTTACACATGCATGGAATCCAGTCAGACATGCATGTCCAACCGCTGATTTAGCACTGTAGTAACGCACATGTTTGCTCAACATCAATAAAGACCACTACAAGGTGGTTACATTCTGTTTGCATCGGGAATCTCCTTCCGTCAACCTCCTTTGACCTTTGAATGATTCCCTTGCTAGACGTTATGGTGCATGCCTAGCTGGCAGTGTCTTCCTCAATTTAGCATCCTAAAATTATATCTGCATGGCAATGTTAGTACACATAGTAATTGCATATCTGTAACTACTTTAAAGAACATTCATTAACCACATGCAAAATTAATATAAATAGTCCATATAACATGCTATTATCATTAAGGGTTTGTAGAAATAGGATTAAGCCTAATGTCTAAAGTTCTAAGGAAATATCATAAAAGTATCAATACTTAACATCAAAGTTCATGATAACTTCAACAACTAAATCATAAATTCTACCCAAAATTAGACCATAAACTAGACTCGTCAGAGTGTTTAAGGGTTTAAGTGTTGAGGGTTTAGGGTTGATGGATTAGAGTTGAGGGATTAGGGTAGAGAGGGAGGGATGGATGGATAGAGAGATGGAGGGAGAACTAAGATAGATAGGAGTGGAGAGGAAAAAGGGACAAAGATATATGAGGGTTGAGCATCCAATGTATTGGGTAGAGGGTTGAGAATTGAGGGTATAGGGTTGATGACTTGTAGGGTAGAGGGATTAGGGTATTGGGTTGAGGGATCAGGCTTGAGGGTACATATGGTTGAAGGATTATGGTTGAGAGTCCTATGTATACGGTGACTGAGTGAGTGAGAGAGAATTGAGGGTATAGGGTTAAGGACCTATAGGGTTGATGGTTTAAGGTATTGGGTAGAGGGTAGAGGGTAGAGAGTTTAAGGGTGTAGGGTGCAAGGGTTTAGGGTTGAGGGTAGAGGGTTTAGGGTAATGGTTTGAGGGTACGTGGTTGAAGGTTTAGGGTTGAGGTTCCAATGTATAGGGTATCTATTTTTAAACAGGGCAAGTTAGGTTGCCAATTTCACCCAGAGCTTTGCCAATTTGGTGAAATTGGCAATGTAGTGGCTTGTTTGAAAAAATGGGTTCAAGAAATGGGGTCTCCCGATGATTTACATCATCGGGAGATCCTATTTCATAGACCCATTTTTTCAAACAAGGCAAGTTAGGATGCCAATTTCACTCACTAGCTTACCAATTTGGTGAAATTGGTAATGTAGTGGTTTGTTTGATAAAATGGGTCCAAGAAATGGGGTCTCTCGGTGATTTGCATCATCGGGAGACCCCATTTCTTGGACCCATTTTTTCAAATAGGCCATGTTAGGTTGCCAATTTCACCCACTAGCTTGCCAATTCAGTGAAATTGGCAAGCTAGTGGGTGAAACTGGCAACAATCATTGAGAGACCCCATTTCTTGGACTGATTTTTTCAAATAGGCCACTACATTTCCAATTTCACTGAATTGGCAAGCTAGTGGGTGAAATTAGTAACCTAGCGGGCCCACTAGCTTGCCAATTCAGTGAAATTGGCAACCTAACTTGAGAGGGATAGAAGGAGTGAGTGAGAGAGAGATACTTAAGAGAGGGAGAGGGGGTAGGAGGGAGAGACTTGAGAGAGAGAGGGAGGAGTGGGAGAGAGATAGAGGGTAGAGGATAGAGGGTATAAGGGTTAAGGGTAGAGGGTAGAGGGAGATAGGACTGAGTGAGTGAGTGAGAGAGAGAGTTGAGAGAGGGAGAGGGGTTAGGAGGGAGAGACTTGAGAGAGAGAGAGGGGGGAGTGGGAGAGAGATAGAGGGTAGAGGGTATAAGGGTTGAGGGTATACGGTTGAGGACCTATAGGTTTGATGGTTTAGGGTTTAGGACCTACATATGGTTGAAGAATTAGGGTTGAGGGTACATATGGTTGAAGGATTAGGGTTGAGGGTTCCATGTATAGGGTAGAGGGTATCAGGGTTGAGGGTTTAGGGTTTGAGGATAAAGGGTAGAAGGTTTAAGGGTTTAGGGTTGAGGCTAGAGGGTTTAGGGTTGAGGGTAGATGGTTGAGGATTTAAGGGTAGTGGGATTGAGGGTTTTGGGTTGAGGGTAGAGGGTAGAGACAAAGAGAGAAAAAAGAAATCTATAAAAAAATGAACTTTCTCATAACACGAGCATGTTTTGAAGCAGTATAGATATGGCCATTTTTTAGCAAGAAATAACATGCTCGTGTTATAATGCGAGCGTATTTTGGCTTGCTCTAAAAATGGTAAAATTATCAATATACCCTCAATCTAAAGGCCCACATTCTACATATTCTCTTGGTTCTGCCTGTGCTCTAACAAAAAGTAGCTTTTTGATGATGTTGTGAAGTGCACATGCATATTCTTCACATTCCACCACCTTTTTCACGATCTTTCCACCACCTTTGCATGAAATAGCAGAGTTTTCACATTGAAAGGCATATAATATCAATTCAAGTTTGAATTCCTTTAAAAAGTGATATAAAATTGAAGTTTGGAGGGGAAAAAGCTTTTGAAAAAGTCAAATTGTTGAGAATTTTGAAGAAATAACAAGCAAAGGCTACATAATTGGGTAGAACTCCTCCATTTGAAACTCTGATTTTTTTAGGTATGTGAAGTCTTTACACATTTTCTTTCATTCTATTATGGCTTGTTTTAATTTTTTTAATTTTTCATATTCCATGTTGATCATTTTTTGTTTGTCATTATAAACTTAGCTTGTCAATGCACATTTTAAATTACACAATTCTATACACTTTCCAATTACATTTTTAAACCATCTCTCTTTGAGGCATTTTGTTATTTAACAATTGACTTACCTTGTTTATGCTTCCACATTTTGTATACACACACACACACACACACACACATATATATATATATATATATATGACATAAGTTATAAGTAAAATAAAACATCATTTCTCAATCCTTTATTATAGATGTGCATACCACTCTCCAAAGCTTTCATTTTGGTATAGAGATGGGGGATGTTGGAAAATGTAGTTGAACTTGGTTTTACACCTACAATTTCCATATGCTTGAAAATTTCTAAAGCATTTTCAATAAATCTATTTTTTTCATATCTTGCAATAATTATAGTCCATGAGGACATATCTCATTGAGGTATTTTATCAAATAGTGATACCAAGCAGCTGATTGCCTTGTCTATGCTACCAAATTTTCCATACATGTCTCTAAAAAATTGGAATATACTCCTCCCACATTGATAGATATTTGAAACTATTTTGGTTTTCATCTCTATTTCTAAATTTACCTCATCACTAAACCTACCTCATCACTTATGTTGTGATATATTTGAAATGTTTCCTTGATTAGTCTACCTACAAGGTATTCTAACCCTTCTCTCCACTGTTTCAAGACTCTTTATTTAAGGCTAAGTTAGCAACATGGGGAAAGGTGCAACCTATCTTGTAATCATGGATCAAGATGGAAGCATGGACAAGGCATTTGAATTTCTTGACAATAATGTTTTCATATAAATGTATGCAAAATGTGGTAGCATTGACAAGCTAGTGAGCTTGGCAAGATAGTGAGCTCACTCACTAGCTTTCCAATGCAGTAGGGTTGAGAAGGTAGGGGAAGTGTATGCCTCATAGAAATGGGGTCTCAAGGTGATATACATCACCATGAGTCCCCAATTCTATGAGGCATATGTTTCCCCTACCTTGTCAACCCTATTGCATTGGCAAGCTAGTGATTGAGCCAGCTTGCCAATGCGGTAGGGTTGAGAAGGTAGGGGCAGTGTATGCCTCATAGAAATGGGGTATCACGGTCACTGTGAGACCCCATTTCTATGAGACATACAACGCTCCAATGCTCCACTAGCTTTCCAAGGAATTTTAATTCACATTCCTTCTCCATGCTTCCATTTTGAGCCTATCTTGCAATCATGGCATGCCACATTACTACATTTATTTTAGGCATTCCATCAAGAAAATTCATGTGACCTTTATCTATGCTAGAAATACTCTTCTATAGGATGATTGTAAGTATTTTTTATGAAGCCTTGAATGACATATATTTCATTTATTTGAATAGATACATTTTTTAGGAACAAATATTTGTCTCATTACCATGCTACAGGTAAAATTATCCACCATGCTGGGGAAATGAACAAGGAATAAACTAACAGATGAAGAGTATGAAACCAAAAATAAAAGGAGAGAACAAGTGGCAACATATTGTGAAAAGAAGAAAACTGATACAATTGATGAAAACAAGACAATTGAAGAGGAAGCTCAACAAAAAAAGAGAACATGCATTGGTAGCACAAAGGGCACGAACACGAAAGCATCATGGTCTACCACAAGTGAATACGAAGGTACAGCATTAAGCACAAGCGAATATGGAGGGACACCATCTACCACAAATGAATATGGAGGGACACCATCTACCACAAGTGAATATTGTTGGAAACTATCCACTGCATCTCAAGTTAAGAGTACATCATCACTTGGATTTGACGAAGAAGGTATTCCATCATCCCCATGTGAACCTCAAGGTATGTCTTCTTCTCCACCCTCGATCGAAGGTACACAATCTAGCCCACCTCAATTAAATATTGATGAAATTCCTAATGTATAGATGTATGTACCTAGGAGAACGCCACCTAGAATTTTGTGTAGAAAGCTAAAGTATTTGATTAATATTGATGATGATATTTTGTAGCACATGGAAGGTAAGATTCTAGCACACACTTGTAGAAGATATGCTGATAACATTTGGAAATTCTTCTTTGAAAGGCTAAATGAGACCGCAAGATGTCAACTATTTGTTGAAATGATGTGGGGTATAAAGTATAGAAACATCATGAAGACTCTTGGGTTGAGAACATCAAATGCTTCAAGTGAAAACACTATTATAAAGAATCTAATGGATGCTTATGAGAGTGTGGGTAAGACCTCACGCTCAAAGGATAGTAATTTCACCTGACGTGTAATTACATCAACTTTGGTAAGTAGTCAAACATAGAGATCTTACCTCATTAGAAAGACAAGTGAATTTATGAGAATTACTAGAAAAAATTTATCAAGAGCTGTTCAAAGGTGACAAATAATTGAGGGCACCAATTCAAATGAATTATGTACATTCTTGGGGAGACTGCCAAGAAAAGATAAAAAAATTGTTGAAGCATTGAGAACACTAATTGAAGAGTATTGGAAGTGTTGGCAAAACAAGGACAAACAACTAAGAGGGGGGTGAATCAATTGTCAAAGATTATTTATAATTTTCAATATTTACTTAATTCAATCTCAGATATGATGAATAAACAATAAACCATAAACAATCAACACATCAGAAACACAGAGAACACTAATATTTTTTACGTGGAAACCCTGTTAGGGGAAAATCACAGTGGATGTTAGTCCACAAGATTATACCCTGTTAAAAGTATAATGAAAAATAATGGGAATGCACATGCATTTAGGCACATTGCCTAGAGCTCACTGCTCCAATACAAGAGGGATCACTTCCCAACAATACACAACAATATGGAGTAGATCCATAGAGTATGAATTGAGAAAATAGCTTCTACACTAGCCTAATTACAACTCCAGTTAAGCACAAAAAAACCTTCTTCACAATTTGCTCAAAATTTTTCTCACTCTGCTCTACAATCGAATGATTTGGAAACTATTCAAACATCTACACTTTCTCTAGCATATATTTGCTCTTATATATCTGCAACATGGAATTACATCAACAACCTAGTCGGCCAAAATATAAGACCTATTTTCAATGTTGGTCCAAATATACAAATAAATTTTCAATGTGGATCAAAAAATGTAAGCTAATATTATGATGAGACCCAAAAAAATATCATTGAGCATGCCAAACATTCAAATTTTAATCTCCAAGGATCCACAACATGTTACAACCATCATGTCGGCCAAGAACATGAAAAATCGAACATATTGAGAAAAATATTTGACCATGAGCACACCGATCAACGTGTACATGAAAAAAAGATAGAGAACAATCTAGAAACATCCAAAAGCACCAAGAAACAAAAGAGAAACATTTGCAACAACTATAATTACTAGAATCACACCAAGTTTAATCAAGAACACTAATAGAGACCACAAAAATACTGTCAAAACACATATCTTCATAACTCGAACAAATCTTCACGTGGACCTCTAAAACTTCTGGTGGATGGACTAGATACTCTCAGAAATAAACCCTTTAGTCCACAACATTTGATCTTCAATGTACAAAACAAGACACCTTCATGACCTTCACAGTTCTACTGGGAACTTGCAATACTTTCATTTACAATTTTCTCAATATCCTCGACATATACAACATTCAATACATGAAATTCTAATAGTGTTGACATCAATGACGACTACATATCAACAACACAACCACAACATCCAACAATCTCCCCCTTTGGCATTGATGGAAACACATGATGTGAAAAACACAATCAACACAATTCTTAATCAACATTTACTCCTCCTTAGTTTCTGACTCTTCTTCCTTGACTTCTTCTACAAGATCTTCTCCCCACAAGAATTTTTACTCAAGATAAGCAATATTTTTTCACATGACTCTTCTCCCCCTTTGACATCAATGGAAAAGATAAGAATTATCTTCCCACATACAATATTTGAACCACATATTTGCACATTTGGCTACTCCCCCTGAGTAGTAGCCATGGAAGCATCAATCTAGAGGAGGAAATATTTATGAAGCACACAGATTGATGTAGGAAAATGCATCTTTAGTTCAAACTAGGAGGGGTAATCACCCCTAGCATCCCTCTGAGATACTCAAAAGTATCCTTCGGAAACAACTTGGTGAAATTTTTTGCAATCTGTTCTTTGGTAGGCACATACTCCAGTCTGACTTCTTTCTCACTCACTTTTTTCCCTCAAGAAGTGAAACTTAATTGATATATACTTGCTATTAGAGTGTGGTACCAGATTCTTTGATATGCTTATTGCACTTGAGTTGTCATAGTATATGGAAATAGGTTCATCATATACTACTCTAATATCTTTTAGCATCTATTTCATCCACATCACTTGAGTGCAGTTGTTTGCAATAGAAATATACTCTACTTAGACAATAGATAGAGAAATGGAATTCTGCTTTTTGCTCAACCAAGACACTAGATTCTTCCCTAGGAAGAAGGTACCACCACTTGTACTCTTCCTGTCATCTACATCTCCTGCCCAATCTGCATCGGTATATGCATTCAAGGTAAGATAATCATCCTTAGGATACCAAGGTCCAAAATCAACAATTCCTTTCAAATACCAAAAAATTCTCTTAACAATAGTCACATGAGACTCTTTTGGATTGGCCTAAAATCTAGCAAACGTACATACAACATTCATAATGTCTGGTCTGGTCTGAGTTAAATAGAGAAATATACCAATCATTGACCTGTATCTTGTTTGATTTACTTTAGGGGAATTATCATTATGTGTCAACATACATCTAGCTACCATGGGAGTACCAACAAGTTTTAAGTCATCCATGCAAAACTTCTTCAATAGTTCTCTCACATATTTGGACTGAGATATAAAGATCCCCTTGTCTAACTGAGTAACTTGCAATCCCAGAAAGAACTTCATCTCTCCAATCATACTCATCTCAAATTCACTCTTCATTTCGTTAGAAAACCTCATCCATAGATTATAACCTCCTCCAAAAAAGATGTCATCAACAAATAACTCAATAATTAATTCTTTATCATGATCCAATTTGAAATATAAGTTGTTGTTAGCAATACCTTTATTGAATCTCAGCTTTAGTAATTATTTGTGTAATCTAGCATACCAGGCTCTAGGGGCTTGCTTGAGTCGATATAGAGCTTTCTTCAATCAAAAAACCATGTCTTCCTTATCAGTTATTTGAAATCCATCTGGCTGTTCAATATATACTTCTTCTAACTCACCATTCAAAAAATTTGACTTCACATCCATTTGATAGACATTATAGTTCTTGTATGCAGTATAAGCATGAAATAACCTTATGACTTCAATTCTAGCAACAAGGGAAAAGGTTTCTTTAAATTCAATACCTTCCATTTGTGAATACCCTTTACATACCAATGTTGCTTTATTTCGGACCACTTTAGCTTATTCCAAAAGACCGATTTAGTACCAATCACATTCTTGTCTTTAGGTTTTGGAACAAGTATCCATGTATCATTCTTTTCAATATGCATCAATTCTTCCTTCATAGCTTCCATCCAGTGTTCATCATTGTAGGCTTCTTTAACATCTTTAGGTTCAATCTTGGAAATTAGGCAATACTCTTCTGCAATCTTTCTTCTAGTTTGTACACCTTTATTCTTGTCTCCTATAATTTTATTTTCAAAATGATTTAGCTTTACATACCTCAGAGTTTTAGGATTCTTTCAAACTTCTAATTCTTCTATTCTTTCTTCTGCACTTGCACTTGTCTTTGCTTCTTGACTATTTTGATTTACTGGAACAAATTGAAGTTGTCTTACTAGAACATATGGCACAATTTGAAATTAATTTTGTGTCTGAACATTCTTCCATTTGTTAGTATTTTCTTCATCTGAATCATATCCACAATATCTTGATGATTTAGCAGAGTTCTCATCAACTTTGACATTTGCACTCTAAACCATTTTTCTTAATCTTCTGTTATAGCACCGATAGGCCTTGCTTCTAGTAGAGTAACCTAGAAAGATTCCTTCATCACTTCTTGCATCAAACTTGCCTATATCGTGATCTCTCTTGATGTAACACTTTCTTCAAAAGATCTTGAAATATTTAACAGTAGGCTTATAACCAAACCATAGTTCAAAAGGAGTCTTACCAGAATTACCATTTACATTTACCTAGTTCAAAGTATACATGACTATGCTTATTGCTTCACTCCAATAGATGTGAGCCACATTTCCTTCAATCATCATTGTTCTAGTAGCATCCAAAATTTATCTGTTCTTTCTCTCAGCAACACCATTTTGTTGAGGGGATCAAGGAGCAGATAACTTTCTTCTGATTCCACACTCTTCACAGAAAGAATTAAACTCCCTAGAGGTGAACTCACCACCTCTGTCTAACCTTAAGCATTTTATTTTTAGACCTTTCTCATTTTCCGCCATAGATTTGAAACTTTTTAACTTTTCTAATGCTTCACATTTTTCTCTTAAAAAAACAACCCATATCATTCTAGAATAATCATCAATAAGTACCATAAAGTATCTTTCACCATGGAGACTTCTGACTCTAGAGGGACCACATAGATCAATATGCACCAGCTCTAGTAATCCATTTGAATGATGTTGTTTTCTTGGAAAACAAACTCCAGTTTGTTTTCCCATCTGACACTCTTTACAAATTGTGCTAGCATGCTTCACTAGCTTAGGTATATCTCTTATTTCTTGAGTGGAACTTATTTTGACAATGTTATCAAAATTCACATGACACAACCTTCTATGCCATAACAAGCTTTCATCTACTTGAGCAATTAAACAAATTTCACTAGAAGCATTTAGGTGAAGAATATTACTTTTTGTCTGTTTACCTAAGGAAATTACATTTCTAGAACTTCCATATATCTTGCATCTTCCATCTTTGAACTAAAGATCATATCCCTTGTCCACCATCTATCCAACACTCAATAGGTTGTGCTTCAAGCCTTCAACATAAAGAACATCATCAGTGTTATGCTTACCACCAAGACAAATAGATCCCCTACCACGAATGACACAATCGTTGTTATGTCCAAATCTTACAACTCCACCATCATACTTCTCTAGACTTAAAAATTTTCTTTTGTCACTAGTCATATGATGTGAGCATCTGCTATCAATGACCCACTCATCCTTTTCTTCAATTCAGGCTGCAAGAGCTTTCTCAATTTTAGTAGATTCAATAGTCACAGGACTATTTTCCTTGATAGCAATGAAAACCCAATCATCTTCATTTCCATTATCTTTATTAGACTTATCATCAGTCAAACCTTCTTCAACAAAGTAGCATTTCTTTTAGAATCTAGATTTGTAAGGCTTAGATCTAGGAACTCTTTCAGGACACCTTGATGCAAAATGACCTATTTTACTACAAGAAAAACATTGGATAGGAAAATTTCCTTTATACTTACCTTGTCCTCTACCTTCTTTATTCACAATCAGTGCTTCCAACTCTTCTACCTCTCTTTCTTCATCTTCATGCTCGTTCATTTCTTCCTCATACTTGAACGTTTTTCTAGAACTCTCTCCTGGATCATATCTTTGTTTTTTTCTTCTAGATATAGTAGCCTTAAATGTAGTTTCAGTCTTGGGAACAGATTCACCAAATTTTCTCAACTCAAAGGCAACAAGTTTAACAATTAGTGTATCCCTTTTCACATTCATCAATGATCTAGTTTCTTCAATAGCATGATCCTTCACTTTATAGGAGGGAGGAAATGATCTGAGCACTTTAGCCACAATTTCTTCCTCATCTAGAGTACCACCAACACATCTAATACCCATCACTAATTCATTTACTCTTTGCATAAAATAAGAAATATTTTCAACTTCACCCATCTTCAGATGTTCATACTTTCCTTTCAAAATCTGTAGCTTAGCCATCTTCATATGTACATCTCATTCATACAAGGTTTCTGAATTTGTCCACATCTCATAAGCTATCTTCAAACCTAACACATTTTTCATTTCTGAATCTGTTAGAGCACTTAGCAAAGCCTCAATAGCCTTCACATTATTCTCAACCTCTTTAGTCTCATCAGCAGTGGAAGGACCATTTTGAGGAATAACTTATTGATTCTTTCTAATTTTCTAGAAGGGTTCACCAATACACTTCAAATGACACTCCATCCCTTCTTTCCATAATGAGTAATTTGTTCCATCAAATCTGGGACTGTCCTTCTTGTATGATGCCATCTCAGATCACCTCAAGCTTTTAAACTTCTTCAGAGGAACTTGATCCAATACCAATTGCTGGAAAAACAAGGACAAATAACTAAGACGGGGGGGGGGTGAATCAATTGTCATAGATTATTTAAAATTTTCAAGCTTTACTTAATTCAATCTTAGATTTGATGAATAAACAATAAACCATAAACAATCAACACATTAGAAACACATAGAACACCAAGATTTTTTATGTGGAAACCCTATTAGGGGAAAAACCATGGTGGATGTTAGTCCACAAGATTATACCCTGTTAAAAGTATAATGAAAAATAAGGGGAATGCACATGCATTCAAGAACATCTCCTAGAGCTCACTACTCAAATACAAGAGGGCTCACTTCCCAACAATACACAATAATATGGATTAGATCAACAGAGTATGAACTAAGAAAATAGCTTCTACACAAGCCTGATTATAGTTCTAGTTAAGCATGTGCATAAAAACCTTCTTCACACTTCGCTCAAACTTGTTCTCACTCTGCTTTACAATCAAATATTTTGTACACTATTCAAACATCTGTACTTTCTCTGGCATACATTCGCTCTTATGCACACACTAACTTTGCTCAAACAATCACTCTTATATATCTGCAACATGGAATTACATCAACAACCTAGTTGGCCAAAATATAAGACATATTTTCCATGTGGATCAAACACCATCAGCTAATATTATGATGAGACCCAAAACAATATCCTCGAGTGTGCCAAACATTCAAATTTTAATCTTCAAGGATCCACAACATGTTATAACCATCATGTCATCCAAGAACATGAAAACCCAAACATACTGAGAAAAATATTTGACCATGTGCACATAGATCAACGCGGATGTACAACAAAGATAAATTATAATCTAGAAACATATGCAACAACTAGAATTACCAAAATAAAACCAACTTTAATCAAGAACACTAATAGAGACAACAAAAACACTGTCAAAACACAAATCTTCATAACTCGAACAAATCTTCATGTGGACCTCTGAAACTTCCAGTGGATGGACTATATATACTCAAAAATAAACCCTTTATTCCACAATAGTTGATCTTCAATGTGCAAAACAAGACACCTTCATGACCTTCACGGTTCCACTGGGAACCTACAATACTCTCTCTTACAAATTTCTCAATATCCTTGACATATACAACCTTCAATACATCAAATGCCAATAGTGTTGACATCAATGACAACCACATATCAACAACACAACCACAACATCCAACAATCTCCCTCTTGAACATTGATGACAACACATGATGTGAAAAACACCATCAACCCAAATCTCAATCAACATTTACTCCTTAGATTCTAACTCTTCTTCCTTGACTTCTTCTGCAAGATCTTCTACCCACAAGAATTTTTACTCCAGATAAGAACCAATTTTTCACATGACTCTTCTCCCCCTTTGACATCAATGGAAAAGATAAGAATTATCTTCCTACATACAAGCTCTGAACCAAATATCTGCACATCTGACTACTACACCTAAGTAGCAACCACAAAAACATCAATCCAGATCGGGAAATATTTATGAAAGACATAGATTGATGAAAGAAAATGCATCTTTAGTTTAAATAAGGAGGGGTAATCACCCCTAGCATCCCTCTGAGATACTCAAAAGTATCCTTCAGAAATAACTTGGTGCAAAATTTCTGCAATCCGTTCTTTGGTAGTCACATACTCTAGTCTGACTTCTTTCTCACTCACTTTTCCCTCAAGAAGTGAAACTTGATTGATATATGTTTGGTCTTAGAGTGTAGCACCAAATTATTTGATATGTTTATTGCACATGAGTTGTCATAGTGTATGGCAATAGGTTCATCATATACTACTATGATATCTTTCAGAATCTCTTTCATCCACATCACTTGAGTATAGTTGTTTGCAACAACAATATACTCTGCTTCAGCAGTAGATAGAGAAATGGAATTCTAATTTTTACTCAACCAAGACACCAAATTCATCCCTAGGAAGAAGGCACCACCACTTGTACTCTTCCTATCATCTACATCTCCTGCCCAAACCGCATCAATATATGCATTCAAGGTAAGATCATCATCCTTAGGATACCAAGGTCAAAAATCAACTGTCCCTTTCAGATACCAAAAAATTCTCTTAACAACAGTCACATGAGACTCTTTTGGATTATCCTGAAATCTAGCAACCATACATACAACATTCATAATGTCTAGTCTAGTCTGAGTTAAATAGAGCAATCCACCAATCATTGACCTGTATCTTGCTTGATTTTCCTTAGGGGAATTATCATTCTGTGTCAACTTACATCCAGTTACCATGGGAGTACCAATAGGTTTTGAGTCATCCATGCCAAAATTCTTCAGTAGTTCTTTCACATATTTGGACTGAGATATGAAGATCCCCTTGTCTAACTGAGTGACTTGCAATCCCAGAAAGAACTTCATCTCTCTAATCATACTCATCTCAAATTCACTCTTCATTTCATCAGCAAACCTCATACAGATTATCATCTCCTCCTAAAATAATGTCATCAACAAAGACCTCAATAATTAATTCTTTATCATGATCCAATTGGAAATATAAGTTGTTGTCAGCAATACCTTTATTGAATCCAAGCTTCAGTAAGTATTTGTCTAATTTAGCATACTAGGCTCTAGGGGCTTGCTTGAGTCCATACAAAGCTTTCTTCAATTGACAAACCATGTCTTCCTTATTAGTCAGTTGAAATCCATCCGGTTGTTCAATATATACATCTTCTTCTAACTCACCATTCAGAAAAGTTGACTTCACATCCTTTTGATAGACTTTATAGTTCTTGTATGCAGCGTAAGCAAGAAATAACCTTATGAATTCAATTCTAGCAACAAGGGAAAAGGATTCTTCAAAGTCAATACCTTCCATTTGTGAATACCCTTTATATACCAGTCTTGCTTTATTTTGGACCAGTTCACCTTGTTCATTTAGCTTATTCCGAAAAACCCATATAGTACCAATCACATTCTTGTCTTTAGATTTGGGAACAAGTATCCATGTATCATTCTTTTCAATCTGCATCAATTCTTCCTTCATAGCTTCCATCTAGTGTTCATCATTGTAGGCTTCTTTGACATATTTAGGTTCAATCTTGGAAATCAGGCAATACTCTTCTACAATCTCTCTTCTAGTTTGCACACCTTTATTCTTGTCTCCTATAATTTTATTTTCAGAATGATTTAGCTTTACATACCTCAGAGTTTTAGGATTCTCTCAGACTTCTGATTCTTCTATTCTTTCTTTTGCACTTGCACTTGTATTTGCTTCCTAACTATTTTGATTTACTAGAAAAAATTTAAGTTGTCGTACCAGAACATATGGCATAATTTGAAGTTGATTTTGTGTTTGATCATTCTTCCCTTTGTTTGTATTGTCTTCAACTGAATCATATCCATAATATCTTGATGATTTAGCAGAGTCCTCATCAAATTTGATATTTGCACTCTCAACCATTTTTTTTAATCTTCTGTTATAGCACCGATAGGCCTTGCTTCTAGTAGAGTAACCTAGAAAGATTCCTTCATCACTTCTTGCATCAAAATTTCCTATATCGTGATCTCTCTTGATGTAACACTTTCTTCCAAAGATCTTGAAATATTTAATAGTAGGCTTATAACCAAACCATAGTTCAAAAGGAGTCTTACCAGAATTACCATTTACATTTATCCAGTTCAAAGTATACACAATAGTGCTTATTGCTTCACTCCAGTAGATGTGAGCCACATTTCCTTCAATCATCATTGTTCTAGCAGCATCCAATTTTTTTTTGTTCTTTCTCTCAGCAACACCATTTTGTTGAGGGGATAAGGGAGTAGATAACTATCTTCTGATTCCATGCTCTTCACATAAAGAATTAAACTCCCTAGAGGTGAACTCACCACCTTTGTCTAACCTTAAGCATTTTATTTTTAGACCTTTCTCATTTTCCGCCATAGCTTTGAAACTTTTTTTTTCTAATGCTTCACATTTTTCTCTTAAAAAAGAAACCCATATCATTCTAGAATAATCATCAATAAGCAACATAAAGTACCTTTTACCATGGAGAATTCTAACTCTGGAGTGACCACGTAGATTAGTATGCACCAGCTCCAGTAATCCATTTGAATGATGTTGTTTGCTTGGAAAAGAAACTCTAATTTTTTTTCCCATCTGACACTCTTTGCAAATTGTGCTAGCAGGGTTCACTAGCTTAGGTAGATCTCTTACTGCTTGAGTGGAACTTATTTTGACAATGTTATCAAAATTCACATGACAAAGCCTTCTATGCCATAACCAAATTTCATCTACTTAAGCAATTAAACAAATTTCACTGGCAACATTCAGGTGAAAAATATTACCTTTTGTCTGTTTACCTCGGGCAATTACATTTCCATAACTTCCATATATCCTACATCTTCCATCTTTGAACTGAAGATCACATCCCTTGTCCACCATCTGTCCAACACTCAATAGGTTGTGCTTCAATCCTTCAACATAAAGAACATCATCAGTGTTATGCTTACCACCAAGACAAATAGATCCTCTACCACAAATCACACAAGCATTGTTATCTCCAAATATTGCAAACCCATTGTCATACTTCTCTAGACTTATAAATTTTCTTTTGTCACTAGTCATATGATGTGAGCATCTGCTATCAATGACCCACTCATCCTTTTCTTCAATTTGGGCTGCAAGAGCTTTCTCAACTTTAGCAAATTCAATAGTCACATGACTATTTTCCTTGATAGCAATGAAAACCCAATCAT
The DNA here is from genome assembly GCA_007258455.2 of Sequoia sempervirens. Lineage (NCBI taxonomy): Eukaryota > Viridiplantae > Streptophyta > Pinopsida > Cupressales > Cupressaceae > Sequoia > Sequoia sempervirens. The sequence continues at coordinate 194,094,395 of VDFB02058242.1, read as the reverse complement.
CTTCATTTCCATTATCTTTATCAGACTCATCATTTGTCACACCTTCTTCAACAAAGTAACATTTCTTTTGGAATCTAGATTTGTAAGGATTAGATCTGGGATCTCTTTTAGGACACCTTGATGCAAAATGACCTATTTTACTACAAGAAAAACATTTGATAGGTAGCTTTACTTTATACTTACCTTGTCCTCTACCTTATTTCTTCACAATCAGTGCTTCCAACTCATCTACCTCTCCTTCTTCATCTTCAATTTTTTCACTTCTTCCTCATACTTGAATGTCTTTCTCAAACTATCTATTAGATCATATCTTTCCTTGTTTCTTCTGGATATAGTAGCCTTAAATGCAGTTTCAGTCTTGGGAATAGATTCACCAAATTCGCTCAACTCAAAGGCAACAAGTTTACCAATCAGTGTATTCCTTGTCACATTCGTCAATGATCTGGTATCTTCAATAGCACGAGCCTTCACTTTATAGGAGGGAGGAAATGATCTGAACACTTTAGCCACAATTTCTTCCTCATCTAGAGTACCACCTGCACATCTAATACTGTAAGGAAAGAAGAGGTGCGGAAACACTTTCCTAATGCCAAAACCACAGGGAAGAATGCAATGCAGTGCTTTTAATTTTTCCAAATTACAATCTAATTAAGACACACATGAAAGATATACAAAAATAAAGAAAATACACAAAGACAAATCAAACAACAGATTTTACGTGGGAAACCCTTTCGGGAAAAAACCAACCACACCAAGCTATATGTCTTTGTATTACAGTAACAAAATTACATACAATTAGAAAGACAACTTTCTGGTGTTAGTCGCAGTAGCTTATTCTCACTGTTCATACTTTCTCAGAAAAACTCTCATAAGAATTCGATAAACTCTTTTCTCCTTCGATAAACTCATCACACTGTTCATTACATTAAAAAAATAGAATCCATTTGCATTTAAATCTTCTGTGCATCCTTATCTGCCAATGCCAACCATAGAAAGTTTCCATTCAAGTCTTGATTTTTCCCTACATGCTATTTTTCCAGCATTTCAACTGATGCATAAAATCAACTGTCATCATGCTTTAAAACTGCTTCCTATGATTGGTCCATGAAGCTCCACCTAGGATGGTTAGACTGGTCAAGAGCATTCAACTTTGTTGGCATATTGGTGAGACACTCACAGTGTCTCCCCAATGCCACAAAGTTTTTGTACTGGCATCACTATAGCTTCCATGAGTTAGAAAGATGCTATAACGAATGTATAAGTCACAACGAAACCAATGATGTCCACTTCAATCCTATCAGCAAAGGTTTTCCTTATCAGTGAGACTCATATCAAATGGAACAAGTCATATCGAATCTAGAGAATCCATCAGTAAGACATACTGATGTCGCCAAGACCTTATGTTGAAAACTTCAAGTCATGCCGACGTGAGCCATTCGGCATGACTATCACTCTTTGGTGAGACTCGCATCGAAGCAAAACTTCCACTAAACATCACACTGTCGCCAAGACTCGTGCCTATCACCGCGACCTTTCACCGAGCTCCATCATGTCTTACCGAGTTGGCAAGACATAAGCCCTTCGCCAAGACGTTTCTCCGAGTTCCCAGAGTTAACTCGAAGACTTTTGTCGGCGTGACTTATTACTTTTGCTAAGACTTCTCATCAAAGTCTTTTGTCACCGCGAAGTCACCATGAGGATACAATCTATTGGGCAAGACTTAGCTTCACTGCTGAGACCTCTCCTCGCAACCCGTGAGTTACTTCCACATTCGCCTTGACACCTGAGAGCAGCCATTATCGGTGAGACATTACATACTCGCTGGGACATCTCACTGAAGCCCTAGTGTTAGCCCGACGTCGGTGAGACTTACATACTCGCTGAGACTTCTCCCCAACACTCATGAGCTAGCCCAATAAGATCAACTGTCACCCATAATTTTTTCGATCACCAAAAGGTCATGTCGAACTCAGAGAGTCACAATGATAGACTTCATTTGACAAGACATCAACTCTGTCACAACAATAGGATCATTTCAAGAGCTTCAAAATTGTTAGTCGCCCAAACATGAACATTGCCACAACTTTTCCCTTCAGGAGTTCCATGTCAGTAAGGATTGAGGCACATATTCCAACAAGCTCCCACTTGACGAAGATCTTACTGACACCTTCAAAGCATAACAAAACTACTGAGATTCATGGGCTAAGAGGCCCATCGAACTGGCACACTAACTGAACTTGTTTGTGTTCACAAGCTTCGTCAATGCATCTGCAACATTCTCCAGAGTATCCACTTTCTCCAAAGAGACCTTCCCATCCTCCACCATATCTCATACAAAATGATACTATACATCTATATGTTTCCTCCTGGCATGGAAAGTAGGATTCTTTGCCAAACATATAGCACTCTGGCTATCACAGTAGATAGTAATCTTTTCTACATTAAAGCCAATGTTAGAACAAAAATGTTTTAACCAGATTGCTTCTTTATAAGCATGTGTGGCTGCCATGTATTCTACCTCTGTAGTAGAAAAAGTGACTACAGCCTACCACTTACTCATCCAACTCACTGCACCACCATTCATCATGAAAATATATCCACTGGTGGATCTTCTATTGTCAATGTCCCCTGCCCAATCAGAATCCACATAACCTTGAATGCTGAGAGTCTTCTGTGATTCAACCAAGTTACCATGGTAACACAAAGCATAGTATGAAGTTCCCTTCAGATATTTAAACACTCTCTTCAAAGCATCCCAATGTGTTCTTCCAGGATTAGCCATAAACTGACTAAGAACTCCCACTGCTTGGGAAATGTCTAGCCTTGTACAGACCATAGCATACATGAGACTGCCAACTACACTTGCATAAGGCACACTGGTCATGTCCTCCATCTCATAAGAAGATTTTGGACAATCCTCAGCAGATAGCTTCGTTCCCTGTGTAACTGGAACAACTAGCTACTTACATTAAGTCATACAAAATCTCTCTAGAACAGTCATGACATATTTACTCTACCTGAGCCAAAGCTTTCTGTTCTTTCTGTCCCTGGTTATTTCCATTCCCAGAATGTATCCTGCTGCACCAAGATCTTTCATTTCAAACTTTGCAGACAACTGAGACTTAAGATCATAAATCATTAGCTTACTATTGCCTATAAACAACATGTCATCAACATACAAAGCAATAATAAGAATTTAATCACTTTCAGCTTTGTAATACACACAATGATCACATTTTGATCTTACAAATCCCAAAGACAAGACAAACATGTCAAACTTTTGGTACCACATTCTAGGAGACTGTTTTAAACCATACAAAGATTTCTTCAACTTCCAAACCAGCCTTTTCTTACCTTTTACCACAAAGTGCTCCGGCTGGGACATATAAATTTTTTCTTCAAGATCACCATGAAGAAATGCTGTTTTCACATCCATCTGTTCAATCTCTAAATCATATGCTGATGCAAGTGACAAAAGAAATCTAATAGATGTTAGTTTAGCTATAGGAGAAAAAATTTCTCCATAGTCAATTCCCTCTACCTGGGAATAACCTTTTGCAACCAGCCTCGCTTTAAATTTTTCTACACTGCCATCTAGACCTATTTTCTTTTTGAATATCCATTTGCAGCCTACAAATTTTCTACCTTTAGGCAATGGAACCAAACTCCAGGTGTCATTCTTTTCTAATGATTCCATTTCTTCATTCATGGCTTCCAACCAAGAGTTTGAATCAGACATTTTAAATGCCTCTTTTACAGTCCTAGGTTCATCAGTGCTAGAAATTAAAGCATAGGCACAAGTAGACTCTATTAAAGAAAACCCATACCTTTTAGGTTTCTTTCCTTCATGAGTTGACCTCCTCACAGGTTGAGGTTGAGGTGGTTATTCATCGTATTTAGAACTTTCAGAACTACTCGAGCTCTCCTCAATATCAGGTACATTTTGATTTTTCAATTCCTCTTTATCTGGTGTTTGAGGAATTGTTGTAGCATCCTTTTCATTTTCTGATTTCTTCTTTGACTGTAGATCCAATGTAGAAGGTTTCAGCTCACGAAAGATAATGCTTCTACTATGCAAAACCTTCTCAGTCTTAGGGTTCCAAAGCTTGTATCCTTTTATGCCAGCACTATAGCCTATAAATATACACTTTACAACTTTGTTTTCCAACTTGGATCTTTTTTCAAATGGAACATATGCATATGCCTCACAACCAAAGACACGAATATGTCTCAGAGAGCGCTTCTTTCTAGACCATGCTTCCAAAGGCGTCTTCTCAACAAGAGCAGAGTTAGGAAAGTGATTTACCAAGTAACATGCTGTAGAGACTGCTTCAGCCCAGAAATTCTCCTCCAAGCCAGCACTGCTTAGCATACTTCGTGCTCTTTCCATTATCGTCTTGTTAAACCTTTCAGCAACTCCATTTTGCTGTGGAGTATAAGGTGTGGTCTTATGTCTTTTGATCCCATGATCTTTACAGTACCTTTCGAATTCATCTAAACAGAACTCACCGCCATTTTCAGTCTTTAAACATTTTATTTTTCTACCAGTCTGATTTTCTACAAGGTTTTTAAATTCCTTAAACTGACTAAACACTTCTAATTTACTTTTCAAAAAATAAACAAATTGCTCTTCTTGAATAATCATCAATAAACGACACATAGTATCTTGATTTAGACAAAGAAGGAACATTCACTGGACCAAAAACATCAAAATGTATATAATCAAGTAAACTAGAAGTTTTGTGAGGACTGGAATAAAATGAAACATAGTGCTACTTTCCATATATGCAATGTTCACATAAATCAAATTCAAGATTACAATCTTCAAGCCCTTCTACCAGGTTTTTATTTTTTAAAGTTTTTAGACCTTTCTCACAATTGTGGCCAAGCCTATGATGCCAGAGCATAGTCTTCTCTACTGGAAGTTTAATCTCCATGGAGTTTAGACCATCCAAAATGTTTTCCTTCTTTTCTTCATGAGCAGCCTTGAGTGACTTTGTAGAGACACTATTGCATTGAATAGCTTGTGCATCTAGCTTGTACAGAGTACCGATTCGAGCACCCCTAGCCAGCACCATAGAGCCTCTAGTCATCTTGCAGCCATTTCCTGAGAACGTGACCTACACTCTGATATCATTTAGCTTACTTATAGAAAGTAGATTTCGAGCCAAACCTGGTATATGCATCACATCATTGATTCCCTTTACTCTTCCATGACCAACAATTTCCAAAGATGAATCACTTGCCAAATACACCTTTCCACCATTGTATTCTTCATACTTCATGAACCATTCTCTATGAGATGTCATGTGGAAAGATGCTCCAGAATCAATCAGCCAGACATCATCTAATGCCTGTGTAGCCAAAGCTGCAATGAAGGCGTCTACATCACTATGAGAAGAGTCATTGCCAGAATTCTTCTTCTTCTTCTTTTTCTCCTCCTTGCAATCCTTTCAGACATGACTAGGTTGCCCACAATTCCAACACTTCACTTTGGACTTCTTCCCAGGAGACTTTGATCTCTGTTTTGATTTTGATCTGGACTTCTTGTCCTTCTTCTTGCCTTTCTCCTTTGGCCTACCTCTGTTAGCCAGAGCCTCCTTTTCCATCTCAGAAGATTTTCTTCTCATTTCTTCTGATAACAGAGAAGCAACAATATCTTCCATCTTGAAAGTGGATGTCGTACTCCCAATAGCCATCACCAGATGATCCCAAGAATCTAGGAAAGAACATAGCAACATCATGCAATGATCTTCATCTTCTACCTTCACACCAACAGATGTTAACTGAAGAATTAACATGTTGGAAGCATTTAAGTGACTAGCAATAGATCCTCCTTCCTGCATTCTCAAAGAATACGAATTCTTCCTAAAGAACAGTTTATTCACCAAGGACTTGCCCTGATAAATGGATGGCAGTCTTTTCCACAAGGAAGAGGTAGTCTTTTCTTCATGCATGTTCAAAAGAACAGAGTTTTCCAAACAGAGCCTTATTAGCCCTTTAAATTTTCTATCTGCCAAGTCCCAATCCTCTTGCTTCATGCCTTGAGGCATTGTTCCAGTCACGACAGTCCAAAGATCTCGATCAACTAACATATCTTCCATTTTGATTTTCCACAGCTCAAAATTGCTACCATTGAATTTCTCTATTTCCATCCTACTAGATGTGATTGCCATCTTAATCCGTAATTAATTAAAAGAACTCTATAGAACTCCCACTGAAAAGGATTGACACAAAAAACCCAACCCACTCACAAGGACAACACAACTAGCCAGGATTTGATACCACTTGTAAGGAAAATAGAGGTGTGGAAACACTTTCCTAATGCCAAAACCATAGGGAAGAATGCAATGCAGTGCTTTTAATTTTTCCAAATTACAATCTAATTAAGACACACATGAAAGATATACAAAAATAGAGCAAATACACAAAGACAAATCAAACAACAGATTTTATGTGAGAAACCCTTTCAGGAAAAAACCCACCACACCAAGCTGTATCTCTTTGTATTACAGTAAAAAAATTACATACAATTAGAAAGACAACTTTCTAGTGTTAGTGATAGTAGCTTATTCTCACTGTTCAGACTCTCTCAGAAAAACTCTCATCAGAATTTGATAAACTATTTTCTCCTTCGATAAACTCATCACACTGCTCATTACATTCAAAAAATAGAATCCATCTTCTTTTAAATCTTCTGTGCATCCTTATCTTCCAATGCCAACCATAGACAGTTTCCATTCGAGTCTTGATTTTTCCCTTCATGCTATTTTTCCAACGTTTTAACTGATGCATAAAATCAACCGTCATCATGCTTTAAAACTGCTTCCTGTGATTGGTCCATGAAGCTCCACCTAGGATGGTCAGATTGGTCAAGAGCATTCAACTTTGTTGGCATATCGGTGAGACACTCACAATGTCTCCTCGATGCCACAAAGTTTCTGTACCGGCATCGCTATAGCTTCCACAAGTCGGCAAGATGCTATAACGAATGTATAAGTCACCTCAAAACCAGCGATGTCCACTTCGATCCTATCGACAAAGGTTTTCCTTATCGGCGAGACTCATATCGAATGGAACAAGTCATATCAAATCCAGAGAATCCATCGGCAAGACATACTGATGTTGCCAAGACCTTATGTTGAAAAATTCAAGTCATGTAGGCTTGAGCCATTCAGCATGACTATCGCTCTTCAGCGAGACTCACATTGAAGCAAAACTTCCACCAAATGTCACACTATCGCCAAGAATCGTGCCTATCACCGTGACCTTTCACCGAGCTCCATCATGTCTTACCGAGTTGGCAAGACATAAGCCCTTCGCCAAGACGTTTCTCCGAGTTCCCAGAGTTAACTCGAAGACTTATGTTGGTGTGACTTATTACTTTCACTAAGACTTCTCAGTGAAGTCTTTTGTCACTGCGAAGTCACAATGAGGATACAATCTATTCGGCAAGACTTAGCTTCATCGCTGAGACCTCTCCCCGCGACTCATGATTTACTTCGACATTCGTCTTGACACCTGAGAGCAGCCATTGTCGGTGAGACATTACATACTCGCTGGGACATCTCACCGAGGCCCTAGCGTTAGCCTGACGTTGGCGAGACTTACATACTCGCTGAGACTTCTCCCCGACACTCGTGAGCTAGCCCAATAAGATCAACTGTCGCCCAGAGTTTTTTTGATCACCAAAAGGTCATGCCGAACTCAGAGAGTCACAGCGATAGGATCATTTCAAGAGCTTCAGAACTGTTAGTTTCCCAGACATGAACACTGTCACAACAAATTTTCCCTTTAGGAGTTCCATGTCAGTAAGGATTGAGGCACATATTCCAACAAATACCCATCACTAATTCATTTACTCTTTGCATAAAAGAAGAAATTTTTTCATCTTCACCCATCTTCATATTTTCACACTTTCCTTTCAAACTCTGTAGCTTAGCCATCTTCACATGTACATCTCCTTCATACAAAGTTTCCAGCTTCATCCACATCTCATAAGTTTTCTTTAGACCTAACACATTTTTCATTTTTGAATTTCTTAGAGCACTCAACAAAGCTTCCATAGCCCTGACATTATTCTCAACCTCTTTAATCTTATCAGTAGTGGAAGGACCATTCTAAGGAATAATATATTGATTCTTTGTAATCTTCTAGAAGGGATCACCAATACACTTCAAATGACACTTCATCCTAGCTTTCTACAATGAGTAATTTGTTCCATAAATCTAGGACTATCCTTCCTTTATGATGCCATCTTAGATCACCTCAAGCTTTGAAACTTCTTCCGAGGAACCAACTATGATGCCAATTGTTGGAAAAACAAGGACAAACAACTGAGAGGGGGGGTGAATCAATTGTCATAGATTATTTAAACTTTTCAAGCTTTAGTTAATTCAATCTTAGATTTGATGAATAAACAATCAACACATTAGAAACACAAAGAACACCGATACTTTTTACGTGGAAACCCTATAAGGGGAAAAACCACGGTGGATGTTAGTCCACAAGATTATACCCTGTTAAAAGTATAATGAAAAATAATGGGAATGCACATGCATTCCGGCACACTGCCTAGAGCTCACTACTAAAATACAAGAGGTCACACTGACCAACAATACACAACAATATGGATTAGATCTATAGAGTATGAACTAAGAAAATAGCTTCTACACAAGCCTGATTACAGTTCCAGTTAAGCATAGAAAAAACTTCTTCACACTTCACTTAATATTTTTCTCACTCTACTTTGCAATCGAATGATTTGGAAATTATTCACACATCTACACTTTCTTTGGAATAAATTCACTCTTATGCACACATTAAATTCACTCAAACAATCACTCTTATATATCTGCAACATGGAATTACATCAACAACCTAGTCGGCCAAAATATAAGACATATTTTCAATGTCGGCCCAAATTTATGAATAAATTTTCAATGTGGATCAAACACCATCGACTAATATTATGATGAGACCTAAAGCAATATCCTCGATCATGCAAAACATTCAAATTTTAATCTCCAAGGATCCACAAAATGTTACAACCATCTTGTCGGCCAAGAACATGAAAACTCAAACATATTGAGAAAAATATTCAACCATAAGCACACTAATCAATGTGAACATGCAACAAAGATAGAGAATGATCTAGAAACATCCATGAGCACCAAGAAACAATAGAGAAACATCTGTAACAACTAAAATTACTAGAATCACACCAACTTTAATCAAGAACACTGACAGAGACCACATAAACACTGTCAGAACATAGATCTTCATAACTCAAACAAATCTTCACATGAACCTTTGAAACATCTGGTGGATGGACTAGATACTCTTAGAAATAAACCCTTTAGTCCATAGTAGTTGATCTTCAATGTACAAAACAAGAAACCTTCATGACCTTCACAATTCCACTGGGAACCTGCAATACTTTCTTTTACAATTTTCTCAATATCCTCGACATATATAACCTTCAATACATCAAATGATGATAGTGTTGACATCATTGAAAACCACATATCAACAAAAAATCTACAACATCCAACAAGAAGAAGAATACAAGGAAATCTCCAAATCAAAAAGATGTGGTAAGGAGAATCGGTAGTTAGAATTGTGAGCCACATCCAAAGTCTTTTTTGGATACGACTCAAACCAATTTTTTTTGTAAATTTCAACAAGATTATCCTCAAATTAGTATTTTTCAAAGATATTTTGAAATGATTATACCTTTTTATGTCAAGATAAATCACACATGCACTACTTGTTGTTGTAGACTACATATTGAATTCTCTAACCATTATGATGTTTATCATTCTATATGTTTAGATTTGCATACTAACGATGATTTACAGGATTGTGGCATAGAAGCTCCACTAACATCTTCAAAATATTTCTTATCAAAGAGTTTATGTGAAATAGAGGATGGCCAAATATTCTACAGGACAACATTCTTTGATGGTTCATGCAAGTGTTGTGGTGGCTTGCAGCGTATGCTAGTATGTCAACATATGGAAAGCACAGATGAGGTGGGACATAAACTAGTAGAGTTCAAGAAGTATGAAATAGTGGCATACGTTAGAAAAGATGGATCTCAAGCAAAAAGGTGTGACTTGGTTATTCAAAAGATTCTAGTGTATCAATTTATGTCCATGTTTCGTGACAATATAGTGTATGAGTATGCAAGGCATACCCATAGACCTCGATGACTGGACATGCAATTCAAGCTATGCAAGGACACCTTTCTAGTTTGTAGCATAGTATCAGTGGTTGAATTTGCAAAGAACTACACTCTACAACCACAATGTGAGGTGCAGTCACAATATTACAAATCCACACAGGTTTTGATATTTGTGCACATAGCATTCATTCATGTAGATAATAGTAAAGAGGACCAAAGGAAGGTATTGAGGGAGTATCACTTTTATATTAGTGTTGATCACACACATTCTCCAAATTTTGTGCAAGGTTGCTTCTAGATGTTCTACAGTGATTTGGTTTAGAGGGGCATAACATACAACTGACATATAATATGGTTGGATAACTTTACAGCACAGTTCAAGAACTCGCACATGTTCTACTGGTTGAGCAGGATGCATGTCATTATATGTGTTCAACATATGTGGAACTTTTGTGAGATCGGGCATGGAAAAGGGGAGCATGATGGTGCAGGAGCATGTGTGAAAAGAGAATTAGCATGAGAAGAGTTAAAGTATAAATACAATGCAAAGTTTACAGATGCACAATCAATCATTGAGTGGTGTAATACTTCGATGGGTCTAGGTAATGAAGGTACGTCTTTAGTTTGTATATTTTTTTGGTTGATGGATGATACTAATATTGCACCATATGAGGATTATTGTACACTAACAAGATCGACTGAGCTACACTCTTTCCTTAGCTCAGATGTAGGCTCATGGAGTATCAATACACAGAAGATAGCATTATTTTTTTCTTCATGTATAATGCAAGCATGGAATTATTGTGAATTAGAGGAGTGGGTTGACAAATGGTTGAAAATTTATCTTAGCCCACTTCACACGTATCACCCTTCGAAGACATTGGAAATAACACAGATGGAATCATCAGTCAACTTTGAACATGTATCAAATCTAGTTCAACTAGGTAATACATCTACTTGCTTAGTTTTTGAAATTCCTATTGTTATCTTACTTTGTAGTGTATTCGTAATGTTGACTAATTTCAAGAGATTTGCTAAACATATCAATGTAGGGCATGTTTATGCAGTTATTGCAAATGAAGACAATGAAGGGGGAATATAATATTACTTGTGTCATTGTGTTGAGGCAAAAAATAAATTGGAGGCCCCAGTTATAGATGGAGAAAACATCAAATACTTTATAAGCTTAGTTGTTGTTATTGGAATGTGGCTTAGAAGGTACCCATATAAGAGTGTTAAATATTGGTTGTTTCAAGACTTTGACACACATCATAAGATTCTTCATTACTTGAACCTTGTTGTGGCATCCAATGTTCATTTGACAAAATATGGGGGTAGACCTTTGAACAAAACCTTGTGGAAGGTCTGTGAGTCTGACCATGAGGCAATACTTGACACAATAAAGAGTAGAGCAAACTTAGATGGTTCGTTAGATTAATTTGTAAGTATGCACATTGGTTCTTATTAATTTATACTTGTATGCAAATTAATTTTTTTGATGCCAATGCTATCATCTTCTTTTACTTTTCCTATTTGTAAGTAACCTACTAAAAATTGATTGGTGTCCCCTTGCAGAAAATGCTAATTTATGAGCCATCCAAGAGAATCTTAGCCAAAAAAGAAATGCAACATCCTTATTTTGATGATCTTGAAAAATATCAATTATGATTTTAAGCTATTATAAAAGTGCGTGCGAAGCTTGGTGAGGGAATTTCAAGTTATTCATTTGAAGTTAACCTTATCATGAGCACCTATGATGTGGACATTATAAGATCATCTCGGATTTCAAGTTATTCTATTCATGAGAGGTGCTGTGTGCAATAGGTATCTTGGAACTCCTAGTGAAGATGTATGATCGGGAGTGACTAAATTGAGAGACTGGAATGCCTATCCTCAATGGAAGCATCAAATTTATGCCTCGTTCCCGAGTTGGAACCAAATGGTGTGGATTTGTTGTCTGTAAGTGTCTTCCATCTATTTTCATTTCATTCCATTTTGGATGCTCTTTCTTTTTCTTATTTTACTTTGCGCATTTTGAAGTAAACTACTAAAAATTGATTAGTCTCTTCTTGCAAGAAATACTAATTTATGAGCCATCAAAGAGAATCTTAGCCAAAAAAGTAATCCAACATCCTTATTTTGATGATCTTGACAAATCTCAATTATGATTTGAAGCCATTATAAAAGAGCCTGTGACGCTTAGTGAGGGAATCTCAAGTTATTAATTTGAAGTTAACCTCATCATGAGAACCTATGATGTAGACATTATAAGAGAATCTTGAATGTATGAGTGACATTATAAAAGATCTGTTGGAATGGAGTACCTAAGGCATTATGCCTATGGTGCAGGGCACCGAAGCCTTCATTTTGTAAAAAGGGTTTAGTATATAGTGTATTTATGTTTAAGGTCATGTTTTAATTTTGAAATAAGGTCTTTAAGACTATGTTGCAATGTTTTGGGTTGGTTTTGGTTAGGAGGAGTCATTTTGAGTCAATTTGGTCAAGTTGCAAAAATTGTAAAAAAGTTGCATAGCAACTTTTGCATTTTTGATGTAAAGGGGAAGTTGAATAGTTAGGATGTTAAAAGTTAGTTGTATTCGGTTGTATATGGTTTGAAAAAGTTAAATATTCTTTGTAATGGTTTAAATAGGGGTTGGATGTACATTTGGAGAATTGAATAATAAATATTCACTATTTTTGTGTTTTCCTACATTGAATTTTGCTACTACATCAACTTGTACATTTTGGTACGGCTTGTAAATGCTCATCTGTTCATTGGAATTGATGGAGGAATGAACTACCTTTCATTTTCATCTTGTCTCATTTGATTTCATTAGGATTTGAGTGAGCTATAGTGTTTTGATACCTTGCTTTGCATCAATATAACTAGCATATAGTCTAACTTATTATTTAAAATTCATTTATTAAAATAAATCAACCTAATGATTATATATAAATATTGACATAGCATATATTCTATTGAAATAAACACTTGTAATGAAATTTACTCAAATATTGAAATTTATTGTTGTCCTCAAACATTTGTAATTCAAGCAACGTAATCCCTTAACAGTCCAAATTGTAAAAGGGAAAGAATCTTTGATGGCCTGTTACCCAAATACTGAGTTAGTTACAAAAATTTTGTCTGAGGCATCAGGATCATGTAGGAATCTCTACAATAACCTCTCTTGGTTTTTTCTATCTTAGAGTCATTTTTCCGTGGTGTCCAATTTTGACTTGATGGAAAAATTGCCAATTGCAAGCAATGTAAAGTTGCAAAGTGGTGCAACTTTCATTCTACAACTCGTGTTACCAAATGGACTATTCCAACACATCTGAATGGGTAATTTTACACTAGGAATGGTCCTCTTTCACACCCAAACATGCGAAATCACTTCGAGCTAAGTTCAACCAGATCGATCCCTTAAGAGTCCAAAGTGCAAAAGGGCAACAATCTTTAACGGGCTATTACTCATAAATCATGATTGTTAAGAACTCTTCGTCTGAGCCTATGGGATCATATTGGGCCCTTGTACAATAACCTCTCTAAGTTTTTGTTATCTCAAAATTTTTTTACCGTGGTGCCCAGTTTTCACTTGATGGAAAAAGTGTCAAATGCAAGCAGTGCAAAGTTGCAAAGTGGTCCAACTTTTGTTTTGCAACTTGTGTGACCAAATGAACTATTTCAATTCATCTGAATGAGAGGATTTATGCTAGGCATGGTCATATTTTACACCCAAACATGCGGAATCACTCTGAGCTACATTCAATTGGAAAAATCCCTTAAGAGTCCAAAGTGAAAATTGGCTACAATCTTCGATGGGTTGTTACTAGAACACCATGATGCTTAGAAACTTATCGTTTGAGCTTATGGGATCATGTTTGGCCCCTCTACAATAAAATCTCTTAGTTTTCACTATCTCAGAGGTGTTTTTCCATGGTGGAAAATATTCACTTGGGGAAAAAGTTGTCAAATGCAAGTAGTTGAAAGTTGCAAAGTGGTGCAACTTTTGTTTTGCAACTTGTGTGACCAAATGAATTGTTCCAACACATTTGGGTTGGTACATTTACGCTAGGAATGGTCCTCTTTCACACCCAAACACACTAAATTGCTTCAAGCTACATTCAAATAGTAGAATCCCTTAAGATTCCAAAGTGCAAAATAGTTGCAAACTTCAACATGCTGTTATTCGGATACCGTGTGTTAGAACTGTGAAAATTTAAAATTCAAAATCACTTGCATTCATGAGTTTCCAAAATAAGTCCTCATCATAAGCATAAAATTCCCTCCTCATAACGTCTTGCTTATATTTTGTCATGTGGTCCATTTGAATCCATCTAGTCTTTGATATTTCATTGTATTACCCATATCGGCAAGACAGAGTAAGGGTCTCTCCAACCTATGATATTTTTTCACTAATGTATACTTGTTGCAGATTATCAACAGGACACATCTTTTATTTTGGCGACAGAAGAATCATATCAGCAAGAGAATTGTTATCAGTGTGATTCATAACAAGCTCATATATGTCTTACCAACCAGCACGTGGAATGATGTATCAGCCAAACAAAAGACTATCGGAGTAATGTCTTACCGAAAGCGTTGGGTCTTGCCGATAAGGCGCAAAGGGGTTTCATCAAAAGGCTATCGGGAGGAAGTCACATAGTCTTTCCGACTCAAATGTCACACCGATAAAGATATGCATCGGCAAGAGAAAGGGTCATCGGAATGAGTTTCACATAAATTTGAAAGTTGCACTGATAGAATACTTCAGGGGGAGTCTCACCGAATAGAGTAATCTGGAGGAATGGGTTCGGCGAGACATTTGGCATAAGTATGAGTCTTTTCAAAGATTCATAGTCTTGTCGATGGAATTTATTTCATCGGTAAGATTATTTTCATTGGTGAGAAACTTGGAGGTCACGCTGAAATGTGGTTTCATTGGCGAGAGTGTGTTCATGTCTCGGTGACTCAAAAGGATTATCTTCAGCCAAACAGATGGTATTCAACATGTGGTCTTGGTGAGATCTTATTGTCTCACCGACCGGCGATAGAAGGAGCATGTCGGTGAGAGATTTTTCACCAAGGTGAGGTCTCAGCGAATTTGTAGTGTCTTGCCGACCGACAATAAAGATATACACTTCAGTAAGACTAAAGTACATCGGAGTAAAGTCTTGGCGAGTGCATCGAGTCTCGCTGACATTGCACAATGGGATTCTACCAAGGGTTATCAAGGTGAGGTCTCACAGTCTTGCTAATCTGAATGTCATGTCAACATACTCTTCATCGGTGAGAGAATGGTATTGTCACGGTGACAAAATGTGAACTTAAGGAAGTTTCTCGGTGAGACGACGTATTATCTATGGGACGTCTCCCCGACAACAGAATGTTACAGTGACCCACATGAGACAAAATAACACATCTCGGTAAGACGAAGTATCATTTGTGGGATGTCTCCTTAACAACAGAGGTCACAACAAAACACAAAGGATGCAGGATGACTTTCGGCGAGACATTGGCCTTTGGTGTGACTGTGGGATGTCTCGGTGAATGTCTTAGAGATTGTTAATTGAAGTTCGAATACAGTTTCCTATCGACATGGAATGCAAAGTGATGTGTCTTTTCAGATGCAAATGTATAAATGTTCATTTCCGATTGTAAATGAAGAGATTAGATTTTTAGATAGGTGATATACAGTAGAGAGGTTAGAAATGGATTCAATAGAATAATATTTTCAGAACAGAGACTATGATGTATGATTTCAAAATGAAGATATCAATGAAAATCAGTTGATGTAGCTGCTTATTTCTTGTGTCAATTGTCTACAGTGCTTATTGAAAGTATTACTAGGTTGTCTCCAAGATTGATGCTTTCTGGTTGTTTAAATTGGTATAACAAGTTTATATTTAGTTTATCAGTGCACATTTGCTATATTTGTGTGGTTAATTGATTGGTTCTTTCAAGAAAAGATTAAATCCTTTTGGTTGATCATAGTAACCAGGGAAATTCATTTGGATTATTAAGAAGAGTTTAGAAATCACAGTCTTTCATGTTTATACAAGTTATTAACAAAACATATGCCAAAAATTTGAGTGTTTTCCAGAAAGAGGTTGCCCATTTCTATTTCATTTGACTCCGCATACCCAATAAGGCACTAGTCTCTGCATTTCACCTTTTAGATTCATTCATTTTCTTTACATTTGTTAACTGAACATATTAGGTTTTAGTTTTAATATTGTATACAATTTATATCACTTTTATTTTATTTGTCCACTCACATCTTCCATTGTGGGAAAAAATTTCAAGAAAGATAAGGACATTAAGTCTGCTTCATTCGTATAGGTACACCCGCCTAGGTCTAGCAACACCTAAAGAGTAGAAAGATTAAACCATTTGGCTTTATCTGTTACCCTAAAACGTATTAGGAGATTGGCAGCCTCTTGAGATTGAAAGTGAATGAGAAGGAAGGTGTCCCTAGGGGAATCTTTACGAAGGATCAAAAAGTGACACAAGGAGCTTCAAAGAAAACAAAAAACAAACAAAATGATAAAAGCAAACAAAAGGTTGTCCAAGAGGAGGAAGTAAAGGAATTACATAAAGAAATACAAAAGACTGGTCAGCCAAGTAAAAAGGAAAAAGAAGAGAACAAAGGAGAAACATTAGAATAAAAGAAAATGATTAAGGATGAGGGTTCTTCTTTTCACTTCACTCAGGCTTTATCTCAGGTAAAGATTTCTATTCCACTACTTGAGATGATGAAAATTAAGGAATACAGAGACAATGCTGTTCAATTAATAACAAATGGAAATGAAAAACATATAAATTCTAAAAGTAAGATGGCTGCTAAAAATAAGCAATAGAAAGTAAATATCCCAGAAGTTTGCCTTAGTAATTCAGTGTTAAATCCTCCACCAGTTGATCCTTTTTTTCACTATATTACTAATAAATAACAAATTGTTAAGGAACTACATGATAGACTCTAGTGCTGGCATGAATATTATACCAGTAGGAGTTATGAAATAGCTTGGTATATGGGTGGATACTATTGGAGGGAAGTGCTATGCAATGGATAACAAACCTGTTCCTGTGGTGGGTATAATGAAAGATGTTGAAGTCAAGTTAGCTGCTTATCCTCAGGTGGCATATAATATTGATATAACAGTAATTGACACCCCTCCTCAATTTGGGATGCTTCTATCAAGACAATGGACAACTGCGGTTGGTGGAAATGTCCAGTTTGATCTCTCTTATGCAACAATTCTGGTGAATGGTTAGGAAGTGAAGATATACATGGAGCCAAGGATGAATCAGGTTGTTGACTGTGTACCACAAGATCAAATCAATTATTTTTGTGATTTCGATTTTTGGAGTTTTAAGATAGAACCAACCCAGCCAGAATTAACCAATAGTGATCCAATTGAAAAGCATGTAGCACAAAATTGCAATGAAGGTTGGAAAATGTATTTTGATGGAGCATTTAGCCAAGAAGGTAATGGAGCTGGGATTGTGTTTGTTTCACCTGAAGGTATTACACTTAAGTATTCATTCCTGTTAACATTTGAATCTACAAACAATGTTGCGGAATATGAAGCTTTAATAATAGGTTTGAATATAGCTGTGAAATATAAAATCTAGTTGCTGGCTGTCCTAGGGGATTCTGAGTTGGTTGTTTCACAAATTAAGTCCAAGTATGCAGCAAAACATAAAAGACTGAAACAATACATGAACACTGTATGGGACACAATTGAGTTGTTTGATGCCTTCTCAATTGAGTGGATTGATAGGTCAAATAATATAATGGCAGATTTTTTAGCAAACGTGGCATTAAAAAGAGATGACATTACATTGGCGGGAGTATCACAGATTGAGTTCAAGACAAGGCCTGCAGTGCCTGATAACATATATAGTTGGCAGGTCTTTAATGATGATACTGACCTTTTGAAATTCCTCCACTGTATAGATCAATATGAAGCCCAATAGATTGATTTCAATGCTTTTGTTGAAGAAGTGGATGGGAAGCAAATAGTATTTGGGAAGGAGATCTTACAACTTAAAACAAATAAGCTTCCTAAGGGCTTAGTGGCATTGGATAGGATGTATGACATAAATGATCGATCCCTCATAAAGTAAGCACTAGTAAATAGGGGGGATAGTGAAGAGATTAACTTAGGGACTGTGATGACACCAAGAAAGGTGTACATAGGGAAGAAGATAAGCCCTACAATTAGAAGAATGCTGATAGAGTTGCTGAGAAAATATAAACATGTGTTTGCTTGGTCTTATGAAGATCTAAAAGCATACATGGAAGATCTATTTTAGCATGAAATACCATTGAAGCCAGATGCTAGGCCATTCAGACAAAAACAAAGACCCATAAATCCAACATTAGAGCCTAAAATGCAAGAAGAATTGACAAAGCTCAGAGATGGGGGAATCATTAAACCAATCAGACATTCAACGTGGGTCCAAAAATTGGTCCCTGTGAGAAAGAAAAATGGAGATATTAGGCTATGTGTAGATTTCAGAAATCTAAACATAGCATCCCTCAAAGATGATTATCCTCTACCCAATATGGAGGCTATATTGCATAAGGTAATAGGGTGTGAACTGCTATCTATGATGGATGGGTTTTTAGGATATAACCAGGTCAAGGTCAAGGAATCTGAGCAATATAAGATGACATTTACAGCTCCTTGGGGGACATATGTTTATCTGAGAATGCCATTTGGTCTTACAAATGCAGGAGCAACTTTCCAAAGAGCTATGGATGTGGCATTTGCAGATTTGATCAATGCTATCATGGTGGTCTAGCAGGATGATCTGACTGCTTATTCAAAGAAGGCTGAAGATCGTGTTCAACATCTAGAGAAGGTATTTATTAATGCCTTAGAGTATGGTATTAGCTTGAACCCTAAGAAGTGTCATTTTGCAGTCACAGAAGGTAAGCTCTTGGGACATATTGTTTCAAAAGAAGGGATTAAGATAGATCCTGAGAGGGTTGAGGCCATTGATAAAGTTATTGTCCCTAAAAACTGTTAAGGCTATATAGTCATTCTTTGGATAGATTAATTTTGTTAGGAGATTTGTTTCTAACTTTGCTGAGATCATTAAGCCCATATCAAAGATGTTGAAGAAAGGACAAAATTTAGAGTGGACCGCAGAATCCTTGGAAGCTTTTGTATCCATAAAAAGGGCCATCAAGGAGGCTCTTGTCCTTAAGTCTCTAGATTTTTCAAAACCTTTTCAGATATTTTCATTCACCTTAATGCACACTATTGTTGCTGTTATGTTACAGAAGAATGAGGATGGTTATGAACAACCTGTGTATTTCTTTAGTAAGTCATTACAAGGGTCTGAATTAAAATATGACATAATGGAAAAGTAGGCATTTTCATTAGTGAAAGCTATAAAAGCTTTCAGACCATATCTTTTTGGAGGAAAGGTGGTTGCTTACGTTCCTCATGCAGCTGTCAAGGATATTCTGACACAGTCTGAAGTGATAGGAAAAAGATGTAGATGGATTAACAAAATCCAAGAGTTTGACATGGAGATACAAATTACTAAATTGGTAAGAGGTTAGGGCTTGGCTAGGTTGATGGCAGAAGCAAATATTGAAGCAAACCAAATTTGCAATGTAGAAGAAGAGACTGCAATTGTGAGCATTGAGCATACTCCATGGTATACATATATCATGCATTATCTTAAATACATGAAGTGTCCAGAGGGATTGAGTGACAACCAGAAAAGAACTCTGAAGTTGCAGGCATCTAAGTATGTCTTCATGGATGGAGATCTGTTTTGGAAGAATAGGGATGGTATACTATTGTTATGTTTGGATGAATCACAAGCCAGGCATGTCTTAAGTGAAATGCACGAAGGGGTTTGTCGAGGAAATTACTCAGCAAAGAAAACTACGCATAAAATTCTCTAGGGTAGGTTATTACTGGCCAAAGGTTTTTAATGACTCTTTTACATATGTAAGAAAATGTGAAGCCTGCCAGAAATTCTCTAGAAAATTGAAGTATCAGGGAGGTTTGCCACTTTGACCCTTGCAGGTTGATGCCCATTTTCATCAATGGGGAATTGATTTCATTGGAGAGGTACAAGAAAAATCAAGTGGTGGACATAGGTGGATACTGGTGGCCACTGATTATTTTACCAAATGGGTTGAAGTAATCCCAACTAAACAGGCTACAAGTAGAGTTGTGACAATTTTTTTAATGGATAACATCATTACTAGATTTGGTACACCAATAAGATTGATAACTGACAATGGGATGTGTTTCAGATTAGATGAATTCAAAAAATTTTGTAGCACATATGGCATTACCATTTCTTATGCAGCCCCTTACCATCCACAAGCTAATGTCAAGCAGAGTCTAGCAATAAGAGTCTTCTGAAGATTATAAGGAGGATGTTAGGTCAGAACAAGAAAGCTTGGGATTCAAAATTAAACTAGTTGTTTGGGCTGATAGGATTACAGTAAAAAAGGCAATTGGAAAATCTCCATTTGAATTGGTGTATAGGACACAAGCCAGGATACCTTTGTAGAATTTGTTATCAGTCTACAAGTTTTTCCTTCAGGAAGATTTGGATATTCCATAACCTATGGAGGAAAGAATGGAGCAACTAGCTGAACTTGATGAAATAAGGAGAGTTTCCCAAAACCAAAACATGAAGTTACAAACACAGATGAAGTATCTATTTGATAAAAAGGTGAAGGATAGAAAATTTGGAGAAAGTGATTTGGTATTGATGTGGAACACAAGGTGCCAGGAGAAGGGCAAGCATGGGAAGTTTGAAGCCTTGTGGCTGGGACATTTTGTGGTTATTGGAAAGAAAGGTGAAGATTCATACTATCTACAAAATATGGTTGGTGAAGATCAGGAATTTCCTGTACATGGGCAATTTCTGAAGCATTTTTTCTCTTGAACAATACAGAGGATTAAGGGTTGCCAGTGCATGGACAATCCTTGACAATCCTCTCAAAATTCTATCTTCCATGCACAGTAGTTTAGGAAATAAAAGGAACATGACTTGCTAGTACATGGACAATCCTAATTTTCTTTCTTTCAAAATAATTTTTCCATGTATAGTAGTGTAGGGTCACTTTCATTTCCATTCATTCCATCTTGCTCACTTGATCCATCACCTTATGTTTGGTCTGCTCACCTATAAATTTGGATCCTTGCAATGATCTCACAATTATTCATCCCCAGATAGAGCCACTGTTAGAATTGTGAAAATTTGAAATTTCACAATCAATTGCATTCATGAGTTTCCAAAATAAGTCCTCATCATAAGCATAAAAGTCCCTCCTCATAACGTCTTGCTTATATTTTGTCATGTGGTCCATTTGAATCCATCTAGTCTTTGATATTTCATTGTATTACCCATATCGGCAAGATGGAGTAAGGGTCTCCCTGACCTATGATATTTTTTCACTAATGTATACTTGCTGCAGATTATTGATAGGACACATCTTTTGTTTCGACGACAGAAGAATCATATCGGCAAGAGAATTGTTATCGATGTGAGTCATAATGAACTCATATATGTGTTATCGACCAGCGCGTGGAATGATGTATTAGCCAAACAAAATACTATCAAAGTAATGTCTTACCGAAAGCGTTGGGTCTTGCCAATAAGGCGCAAAGGGGTTTCATCAAAAGGCTATCAGGAGGAAGTCACATAGTCCTGCCGACTCAAATGTCACACCGATAAAGATATGCATCGGCAAGAGAAAGGGTCATTAGAATGAGTTTCACCAAAATTTGAAAGTTACACTGATAGAATACTTCGGGGGGAGTCTCACCGAATAGAGTAATTTGGAGGAACGGGTACAGCGAGAAATTTGGCATCAGTATGAGTCTTTTCGAAGATTCATAGTCTTGCTGATGGAATTTATTTCATCGATAAGATTATTTTCATCAGTGAGAAACTTGGAGGTCACGCTGAAATGTGGTTTCATTGGCGAGAGTGTGTTCATGTCTCAGTGACTCAAAAGGATTATCTTCGGCCAAACAAATGGTATTCAGCATGTGGTCTTGGCGAGATATTATTGTCTCACCGACCGGCGACAGAAGGAGCATGTCAGTGAGATATTTTTCACCGGGGTGAGGTCTTAGCGAATTTGTAGTGTCTTGCTGACCGACAATAAAGATATACACTTTGGTAAGACTAAAGTACATCGGAGTAAAGTCTTGGCGAGTGCATCAGGTCTCACCGACATTGCACAATCGGATTCTACCTAGGGTTATCAAGGTGAGGTCTTGTAGTCTTGCTGATCTAAATGTCATGTCGACATACTGCTTCATCGATGAGAGAATGGTATTGTCATGGCGACAAAATGTGAACTTAAGGAAATTTCTCAGCGAGAGGAAGTATTATCTATGGGATGTCTCCCTAACAACAAAATGTTACAGCGACCCACATGAGACAAAATAACACATCTCGATAAGACAAAGTATGATCTGTAGGACGTCTCCCTGACAACAAAGGTCACAACAAAACACAAAGGATGCAGGATGACTTTCAGCGAGACATTGGCCTTTGGTGTGACTGTGGGATGTCTCGGTGAATGTCTTAGAGATTGTTAATTGAAGTTCGAATACAGTTTCCTATCGACATGGAATGCGAAGTGATGTGTCTTTTCAGATGCAAATGTATAAATGTTCATTTCCGATTGTAAATGAAGAGATTAGATTTTTAGATAGGTGATATACAGTATAGAGCTTAGAAATGGATTCAATAGAATAAGATTTTCAGAACAAAGACTATGATGTATGATTTCAAAATGAAGATATCAATGAAAATCAGTTGATGTGGTTGCTTATTTCTGGTGTCAATTGTCTGCAATGCTTATTGAAAGTATTACTAAGTTGTCTCCAAGATTGATGCTTTCTGGTTGTTTAAATTGGTATAACAAGTTTATATTCAATTTATTAGTGCACATTTGTTGTATCTATGTGGTTAATTGATTGGTTCTTTCAAGAAAAGATTAAATCCTTTTGGTTGATCATAGTAATTAGGGAAATTCATATGGATTATGAAGAAGAGTTTAGCAATCATAGTCTTGCATGTTTATACAAGTTATAAACAAAACATATTGCAACAATTTGAGTGTTTTCCAGAAAGAGGTTTCCTATTTCTATTTCATTTGACTCTACATACCCAATAAGGCACTAGTATCTACATTTCACCTTTTAGATTCATTCATTTTCTTTACATCTGTTAACTGAACATATTAGGTTTTAGTTTTAATATTGTATACAATTTATAACACATTTATTTTTATTTATCCACTCACATCTTCCATTATGGGAAAAACATTTCAAGAAAGATAAGGACATCAAGTCTGCTTCATTCGTATAGGTACACCCGCCTAGGTCTAGCAGCACCTAAAGAGTAGAAAGCTTAAACCATTTGGCTTTATCTGTTACCCTAAAATGTACCAGGAGATTGGCAGCCTCTTGAGGTATTCTTACCCGCGTTTTTGAGAGCTAACACCATGATGCTTAGAAAATTCTTGTATGAGCCTATGGAATCATGTTGGAACCCTCTACAATAACCTCTCTTGGTTTTTTCTATCTTGGAGGCATTTTCTTGTGGTGGAAAATTTTCACTTGGGGAAAAAGTTGTCAAATGCAAGTAGTTGAAAGTTGCAAAGTGGTGCAACTTTAATTCTGCAACTCGTGTGACCAAATGAACTATTTCAAAACATCAAAATAGGTATTTTTATGCTAGGTATGGTCCTCTTTTTCACCCAAACACGTGGAATCGCCCTGAGTTACATTCAACTGGATCTATCCCTTAAGAGTCTAAAGAGAAAAATGGTTTCAAACTTTAGCATGCTGTTACTCAGATACCGTAATTCTTAGAAACTTCTCGTCTGAGTTTATGGGATCGGTTGGGTCCCTCTACAATAAATTCTCTTATTTTTTGCTATCTCGGACGCATTTTCCCATGGTGGAAAATGTTCACTTGGAGAAAAAGATATCAAATGCAAGTAGTTGAAAGTTGCAAAGTGGTGAAACTTTCATTCTACAACTTGTGTGACCAAATTAACTATTTCAACATGTCTGGGTGGGTAAATTTACACTAGGCATGGTCCTCTTTCATACCCAAGCAGGCTAAATCGCTTTGGGCTACATTCAACTAGTAGAACCCCTTAAGAAGCCAAAGTGCAAAATGACTTTAATCTTCGACGGGTTATTACTCAGACACCGTGACACTTAGAAACTTTTTGGTTGAGCCTATGGGATTGCATTGGCCCCTCTACAATAACCTCTCTCAGTTTTCACTATCTTGGAGGCATTTTCCCATGGTGAATTTTCACTTTGTGAAAAAGCTGTCAAATGCAAGTAGTTGAAAGTTGCAAAGTGGTGCAACTTTCATTTTGCAACTTGTGTGACCAAACAAACTGTTCCAATGCATCCATATGGGTACATTTACAGTATAAATGGTCCTCTTTTGCACCCAAACACACAGAATCACTCTGAGCTACGTTCAACCGGCTTGATCCCTTAAGGGTTCAAAGTGTAAAAGGTCAGCAATCTTTGACGGGCTATTACTCAGAAATCGTGATGCTTACAAACTCTCCATCTGAGCCTATGGGATTGCGTTGGGCCCCTCTACAATAACCTCTTAGTTTTTTGTTATCTTGGAGTCATTTTCCCATGGTGTTCAATTTTCACTTGATGGAACAAGTGTCAAATGCAAGCAATGTAAATTTGCAAAGTGGTGCAACTTTCGCTTTGCAACTCGTGTGACCAAACAAACTACTCTGATGTGTCTTGATAGGTACATTTACGCTAGGCATGGTGCTCTTTCACACCCAAACACATGAAATCGCTCCGAGCTACGTTCAATCAACTTGATCCCTTATGATGGAATCCAAAACAATCCAAAAGATAAACATACACACGACGGTTGAGAAGTTTGAGTTTTCCACACAAAAAACATATGATCATCCTCAAGTCTAGCAAGCACAAGATGTTTTTTAATTATCCTCCTTTCCCTTACAACAATATACAAGCAATTGTAAATTCATACAATGGTGGAACTTGGAAACATTTTATTTTTCCTGAATTAACAACTTTAGTTGTGAAGCATTTTGTCATTTTCATTTGAAATGATTTTCTATGCTTGAAAATTGGAGTGTAAGAGAAACAAGTGATGCTTTCACATACATTTATTATTTGGTGTGATAAATAAAGTTTCTATTGTTGAGTCCATTTCTTATTTGTATTATAAATTATAACTTGCTTTCTCCCGAGTCCATTTCCTACACAAGAAATAATATTGCAAAAAGTTGACATATACATCTTTCAACGTGTTTATATGGTGATGGATCAAGAACATAACAATTCATTCTTCACTATGAGGATTATGCCATGAAAATGTTTAAAGACTATTCAAGAAAAAAATTTGTATGATAATGTGTCAAGAAGTTAACTACTCATCATCTACTATGAATATTATGTTTTGCAAGCGTTGTGAAGATTATGTATCGTTTGCTTAATTGAGTTGTTCCAATCAAAAGATTAAATATACTGGAATATTTTTATGAAACATTTCATGGAATACCAATTGAAAATGTTTTTTTTACTTTTAGATAAAGCATTTCATGGAATTTTTTTGGATTAAATTGAATTGAGATATGTAAGAACAAGGGAGCATTAGGAAATAAATATCTCAGTTCAGTTTAATGCTCCCTCGTATTTCCTAATGCTCCCTTGTATTAAATTGAATACGAGGGAAATATTCACATGCCCAGGCTAAGGCATGTTGAAGCCTTGTATAAACCATCCAAATAGAAATTAAACTACGAATCACTAATGGTTTGATTTTTAACTAACTAAAATATATAACAATGAATGTAAATTGAAATCTAGTAATTTTCCTCATACCTCTCTTGTCAGAGCCATCGAGGAGTCTATAACAGATGAAAAACCAATCTCCATTTCCCTCTGAACATTCAGAGGTGTATCTACTTGCAACATCTAAAAATAAAACAAGAAAGTATTCAATCATGAAAACTACAATAGTGATCCATGTCATGACTTATAATGTATGAGATAGTGAACAAAAATTTTGAGTACTTATAAAACTATATATTTCTGACTATCATGCTTACTATTTTCCCTATCCATATCTTGTTGGAAAGCATGTGTTTTTAGGCTTTTACCTATAGCATCAAGCTGGTGAACCGTTTGATAAAATTCTTTCGTAGACATGTACAATAACTATGGTGGCATAGAGAAGGCCGTGAACTATTTGAAAAAATGCATCAAAGAAATGGGGTCTCATGGTGATGGAATGCCATTACAAAAAAATGTGTCATGGAATTCCATCACCATAAGACCACATTTATTTCAGGCATTTTTTCAAACATTTCATTTCCTTCTCTATGGTATTATGGTGGGATGGGGTGGATGGTATAGTGTGGACTTGGTTATGAGATGGAGGGAAATCATGACATGAAGAGGGAGGAGTGGGTACATGAACAAGTGGAATAAAAGGTTTAAGTTTCCATGGATTGGTAAATTAAGGATGAGGACCTTGTAAAAAATTTGGAGGGGAATTTTGGCTAATGGGTTGGTTTCTATTCTTCAAGCAATGAGCAATTTGAAAAAATGCCTTAGAGAAATGTGGTCTCATGGTGATGGAATGGAATTCCATCACCATGAGACCACATTTATTAAAGGAATTTTTTCATACTACTCACTGCCTTAACTATGATATTGCTTACTATTATTCTTTGATAGAGATTTTTCCAAGCATCCATAGTTTGTTGGAAAGCACCTATTTTAGGCTTTTAGCCATAGCAGCAAGGAAGTGAGTAGTATGATAAAATGATTTGGTACACATGTATGGAAAATGTGGTAGCATAGAAAAGGTAGTGAGCTGTTTGAAGAAATGCCTCGAAGAAATGTGGTCTCATGATGATGGAATGCCATTTCATCACCATGAGACCACATTTCTTTGAGGCATTTTTTCAAACTACTCACTGCCTTATCTATGCTATTGCTTACTATTATGCTTTGATAGATTTTTTCCAAGCATCCATAGTTTGTTGGAAAGCACCTTTTTTAAGATTTTAACCATTGCAACAAGGAAATGAACTGTTTGATAAAATGGTTTGGTAGACATGGATGGAAAATGTGGTAGCATAGAAAAGGTGGTGAGCTGTTTGAAAAAGTGCCTCAAAGAAATTAGGTCTCATGGTGATGGACATCACCATGAGACCACATTTCTTTGAGGAATTTTTTTAAACAACTCATTTCCTTGTCTATGCTATTGCTTACTATTATTCTTTCTTTTATTCCTTCCAAGCATCCATAGCATAGACAAGGTTGTGAACTATTTAAAAAGATGCCTCAGTAAAAAGTGATCTCATGGAATGCCATGACAAGAAAATGAAATTGGAAGCTACTCCTACTTATTACTTATGATATGTGAAGTAATTGCATCACTGCTTATATTGACTTTCTAAACAACTATATTGTAGTTGAAATTTTGTCATCTATGAACATCTAGTTATTAGTTATGGAATGTGAAGTAATGCTTTGAGTTTGAAAGATGTGCAATGCAATGTAATCAATGATATGAATATAAACCACACAAATCTAATAAGTACAATTTATTAGTTAAACTCTTTATTCTATTACCTACGTGTAGGTTTGTCTAAATCCACTGGCACTGGGAGGTGTTCTCTCGAAACCTCCAATATTAGCCTATTCAACATCCAAAATCACATATTAAAATACCATTCATAAAACAATGCTATTAACATGTAATAAATTTATAATTGTTTACTAGTTACATACCTCAATGGTAGATACAATGGAGAAATAAGTAGGTGTAGGGCTGGTGTATCCAGTATCAACACTGTGCCCCTAAATTTTTATTAAAATCATAAAACTAAATTTGTTAATCTTACATTTCCAAATTGAAATTTAATAAAGTAAATTCAATGAACATGCTAACATTGACCTGAGTATCATGTCCATAGGCCTCATTCAAAATGTTAGTTGCCCTCATCATCTCCATAGCTATAGATGTATCATGCGTAGTAGCCTCTTGAGTGTCAATGGGGTCATATGGACAAGTCACCCCACAAGATTGACACAAATGGGATCAAAGCCCACCACTCAAAGAATCCCCTGAATGGTGTTGTAGTATAGGGATGGCATGTTGGATGACACTCTAGGTCAAAGAGCTGATGGCCTGCAAAGTCTCTACCTCAGCACTCTTATTCACAATGGAAGGGATAACAATGTGCTCATGAAGCAGCCTAGTGAGAGGTCATCTCCCTTGCCCCATAGGATCCTACTATGCATCGAGTCTATCTTGAGCCAAACCCCCACTTCTTCCCTAGAAGTCCCTCATATCAAAATAATTTGGGATATTTTTCAAGATGAACTCATAGTATAGTTTCCTAAGGAAATATTGTAGGACTTTACAATTGTTGCATGGTGGGTGATCAAAAACCATGTACCAACTATCCAAAATAAAGCTCCTAATCTATTGGTGGTGACACCAATGGATAGGAAACCTCTTCGCATTGAGGGTAATATTTTCTTTTGTGCGTGGGTCAGTGAATAATGAGAAAAAATTAAATTTTGTAATTTTTAGATCTTTTACATCTTTATATGATAATTTATCTTGGTAATAAGCCCTATCTGCCTGCCTCCTATCCTTCCAACCATTTAATTGTTTGCTGATTGAATCTACATGTTTTAACATTTCTTTGAGTGAAGTTTCCAGGGTCATTCTTTCCATGGTTGAACCATTTGGATCGTTCGACCTCTTGATTAAATCCTCAATTTGTTTCTTATTGTTTTGAATTTGACTCATTAAGTTTTGCTAAGTGCCACGAAGATGTTGAGGGATTGGTGGAGGATATTGTTGTTGTGGTTGATCAACTTGAGGATTTTTTCATTTTTGTTCTTGCTATGCTTGTTGAGGATTATGAGGAGGTTTTGTAGGTTCATTAACATCTTCTACAAATTCAAAAAATAAATATTAAAAACAACCTAAAACTAACAAATTCACAACAAAAAACAATCCTTACCTCTCAGACCTCCTCGTCAATGTGGTGGCATCTTCGTGATGAAACAACAACAATTTGATGAAAATTCTTGCAAAATTGCACCTCCCAGAACTCGAGCATGGAAATGAGGGGTTTTGGCAACGGGCAAAAAAAAAACACAGTCAAAATGAAAATGATTTCAAATTCCTTTTTTTTAAAAACTTTTAATTGCTCATAATGCGATCACATTATAACGTGCTTGTGTTATGGGCTTGTTGTGGCTGAGCCTTAGGCTCATCACACCAAGCCATAATGTGAGTGCATTATAACGTGCTCACGTTATGAGCTTTCAATTTTTTTTAAAAAAATTGGCCACAAATTGGCTACCCATATTTTTGCACCCGCCCTATATTTTGAAACTTATCTTGAGCCATAATCTTTAGATAGCCCACTTTACTCTTGATTTTTCATAGAAAATTGAACTTCCTTAGGATTAAGCACCAATCCTCAATGGCATGTGATTACTAGTTAGTCTAGTTTTTTAATAGAGTATTTAATGAGGTTGCTTAGGGAAATATAGTTTTCTTCCCTATATTTCCTCCAAAAATTTCATAAAATAGGCTTCTTTTGTCTCATTTTTATATATCAAGTACTAAGTTTTCACTTGAGAGAAATTGTATAGAATTTTTTAAAAGAACAAGGGTATGTGAGTGGTCACTATATTTATAGTGTATTAGCCTTTACACTAGGGTCTACAACAATTTTGTGGAGCATTATAATAATTTCTACAAGAGATCTATTTAATATTGGTGACTTTTTTGATATTAGCTTTAGATAGTTTTTATATTATTTTCCTCACAAGTCTCCTCCATTTTCCCTCTAATCTAAATATAAATATTCTAAAATATTCCCTTGTTAATCCCCATCAATTTCATTTCACCCCTATATCCATTATGTATTCTTTTTCATTCTACTTCCCTCTGAGCTTGCTTTATTTAAAGCCTTAGTGAGATCTAACTTAGTTTTACTTATAATTTCTCTTTAGATTTAAGCACCCACTTGTCAAACATATGCTATTCCCCTCTTAGATTAACCTCTTTAATTTATATTTTATTTTTTTTACCATTTATTTTCATTCCATTTTCTTCTTCATCCCTCATCCTCTCCTTGCTTCTTTTTGAGTCATAGTGAGCCCTACCTTAGGTTTTCTCTTCAATTTCCTCTTATATTCTAGCACTCGTCAAATTCCTATTATTCCCCACATACATGAGTTCCATTATTATTCCTCCATACATTAGTCCCATAATTATTATTCCCCACTTACACAAATCTCATTCATTTGCATTTTTATTGTCATTTTGTTGTCTTTTCTCTCCCCATCTCTGTCATTTAAAGCCTCTATAAAGTTAGTATTTGTGTTTCCTTCCAAAGCTTTTGTTAACTCCTATTAATTTTGCCTCATTTAGTTTTTCTTCACATCATTTCAAATAACTTTTGACACATATTAAGTTTTAGAGTCAATTTTTTATTTATGTAATTTTCCATTTCTCCATACCTTGCCTTTGTTGCATCTTTTCTCTTGTTTCCATTCACCTTTTATTGTAGAATCATTATGTTTGTATATAAGGTAAAATTACAAGAAATTTTAAGAACCTTTGTACAAAATTTTAAAATATTTCTAAGTATAACATCATGCCACCCCTTGGGACCAAGCTAAATCCCTAGGCCCATAGTAGACTCCAACAACCTTGTCCAAAGCTCAAAAACTCTTTAAATTGACTTAGTGTATTTCTAACAAATTGAAATTCTTACTTCTAGTGTGCATATGCTAGATTATTCATGGTATCTCTTTAATTTCATGCTTTTCTTTAATATAAACTGTATTTTTCTTGACATTCACCAATTTAATTGTTTCACTCCACTTTTTGTTCATCCCCATAGTAGGTTTCCATGTAAATAATTACTTAGTAGACTATTTCCAAGCATCCTTCTAGATAACAATTATCATGAGACTATATATATTAGTGGAATTGTTAAATGTAATTCTTATGAAGGTATTTTAATTTATCAAGGCCCTTTTTTCAATATTATCATAGAAGAATACCTTTGTATTATATCAACACCAATCAAGACACCTATGTAGCCATTGGTGTATCCTTGAAATACTATAATGATATGTATATAAAATTTATAGGATATATCATCCCACTTCTTGAAATTGACCCAAATATCACATAGATCCTAGCACATGAGGTTCCTATATTATAATTATTCTATACCTTAGGAGGCCCTGAATTAAAGAGTTGAAAACCATACCTTTTGCATTGTGTTGGAAAATGGTTAGTGCTCTCCTCGATATTTATGACATGGACTAACTGCCTCTCATGGATCCGTTAACTCTGGCGGTTGTATCAAGCATTAATAGGTCAAAATTTTGGTGCAATGACAACCGTGGGGCCAACAATTGGTATTAGAACCAAAGGTACTAGGTTTGAATCCCCTCGGCTTGTGCTGAGGGGGAGATTGTTGGAAAATGGTCAGTGCTCCCCTTGGGATTCGTGACATGGATTAAATGCCTCCCATGGATCGGTTAACTATGGTAGTTGTATCGAGCATTAATAGGTCAACTTTTTGGTGTAACAACCATGGGGCCAACACATTACACAAATTTGTCAAGTTCCAGTGCACAAAGACTTTATCATCACTATTCCCTACAACATGCAAGCCTTATGTATAAATAAAAATTTCATGATGCATTATGAAACCAAGGTCAACACCGCACAAATACAAAGATTCAATGTATGGGGAATACATAGAGTATGCATCATAAAAGCATAAATTAAATTAAAACAATCAATATTCTTAAACTTATAGTTCCTAAGTTACTATTGTGCCTTCTGCACACATGCCTCACTTAGACGAGGGACCCCCTCTCTTTGTTCTTCCTTCTGTCGAGTTGGTTTGCATTTTCCCCATTATTTGTGCTCTTTCTTGAGGACCCAATTGATCAAAATTTCTTTAAGTTGCAAAATTCCATCATGTCTAGTCATTCCCCAAGATTGGAGGAGGGGCAAAAATTTTAATTTGGGTTTCCTTGATGCAAAAGCCACGCCTTTTATTGCCATCTGCAAAAGCATCTTTGTGGGTTTCCATTCGCTAGACGTCGCCACACCATCATCGTCTATGTCACCCTCCCTTCATTTTTCCACAAGGGAATTTTACCCATTTCTTTCACTCCTCATGTTTCTGCACTCCGTACTCCTGTAATTTTTTGAAACTCTTGCAATAAATGCTCGCATTAATGGCTATCGAGTTTATAAATAGAAGGGTTGTGATGGGTCATTTTCACTTTGAGAATTCAAATTTTAAGAGCTGAAGGTGCTTCAGGTGTGAGTGGATTGAACAATTAAAGTGATGTCCTCCTCTTCCCCCTCCCTGTGCAATAGCAGGTAGGGTTCATTTTTCCCTCTCCCATTTCTGTGTTTTGAGTATGTTGAATTCTTAGGGTTTTGTAGTGAAATTCCTAGGGAGGGAATGTTTAGATGATTAAATTTATGAAGGGGATTTGAGTAGGCATGATAAATAGAATTTCATGGTGCTCTAGTTAGACCTTGAGCAGATTCGTGGTTGAGAAAGCTTTGATTATGGTCAAAATATGGGAACCCAACTAACTCTTAGCTAGTAAACCCTAGATTTCAAAGAATTGCTAAGTATTGGGGTGTTGTAGGTGCTCATTGGTGGATAGTAGTATTTGAAATGCCATTCACAACAAAAAAACATTAGTGACTTTCATGTCATCACCCTCACAAATAGGAGCTAGGGTTATCTAAGTTTTTAAAGGTTTAGGATTGGATGTGTTCTCGAAATTTTCCTTGTGGGGAGACGTTGATGGGAGGCAATGTAGCCTAAGACATTTTAATGACAAAACCTGAATGCCTTTATGATCGACGAATCCCACGAATTAATGAGGTAAAATATTTTATGGGTTCGCTTTCGTGGAGTGCCCCTCATGGAATGTTGCAAGTCTAGGCCCATGTGTCGATAGTGAAACCTTAGTAGCTTTTCGACAGTTGCATCCCATCCCTGTATTTACCTTCGACCATGCACCAAATTGACAAAATTTCCAAGTCGTTAACCCATGCGAAATTACCCTTGCGGGACATTGTTGGTTGCGAGCCACAAAACTAAGGCCATTGCTAACAAAAAAATGTGAATGAATTTCCCACTGATGGCCTCCATGCCATCCATTTCCACAAATATCAAAAAAATTGGGAACCAAAACCCAAAACAACCAAGTCCTTAACTTTTTGTAGGTTCCTTCTTGTGGGTCACTATTAGCTAAAGGTCGTCCAATCGAAGCCATTGTTTAATGGCATATCATAAATGACATTCCGCCCAACGGATTTAGCCCTCACATTTCCTGCATGCCCTTAATTATGACCTCCATAACATAAGCATCAATCCTAACCTTGCCACTTTGACCCTTTTGAGTGAAAAATGAAAATTCTAAGTCAAAATGTTGTTGGTTTCTCCATGTGGAACTCTGTCTATGGGACTCCATTCCACCAAATCCATCTCCCAATTTCCAAACACTTGAAAAAATTCACGTTGGCGACACCCACATAGTAGGTTTCCACATTAAACAAAGTTCCTAGATCTCTACGAAAGGTGATCTAACATGATCTCCCACCCTATTCTTCATGTGCTAAATTGACTTAATGAAAATTTTACAAGTATAAAGTTGTTGTGGAGATTGAGGGGTAGAAAGGAATTTGTAGAAAATCATATCCCCAAGGTTGTTGTTAGTGATAGAACTTGAATAGCATTCTGGGTAATTGCCCCCGCATCACATTTTCTCGCAAGAACCAAGAAAGAAAATTTGACCAAGTAAATTGATCCCAAGTGCTTTAAAAAACATTTCACACGTGACCTAATGAGCTTACATCAAAATAACAGATTTTTATCAATGCAAAAATGTCCCCGCAAAATTTCGTCTATGGGTTATCATGCTCTTTGATCCGTTTCTAACAACCTTAACACTGATGACTTCCATAGGGTAGAAACCCACACTATCTAACCCACAAAGTTGAAAATCTTGCAAATGAGCATAAAATGATGGAATTTTATAAATATAATGGATTCGTTGAGGTATATGGATGCATGTAATGATATTTTATCATGATTTAACTAGCAAGGAATTTACTATGCATTCTTTGTGTAGGATTTATGGAACCAATTGAAAAAACTGACAAGGGAAAGAAGAGCAAAAAAGTTATGAAGGGAGAAAAGGAAAAGGATAAGATGAAGTATGAGTTTCACAGGGTTGAGTCATGTGGCTTGAAAATCATCTCTTAATGGGATAAAGTAACAAAAAATACTTGGGTCACATCAATATAGATGATTCCAGACAACGGGTCTTGGTTAGCCCAAAAACCAAGGAATCTTGGAAAGTAAACAAGAGTGGAATTGCAATGGCAACAGGTTTCCCTCTAGCTCTAATCATCCCAAAGTTGATCTTTGCATGTAGAGAATGTTATCATGAACAAACTAGGAGAATAACTATTGTGGACATATGGGTGCTAGCTAATTTGACTCCTATGCTAATCGAAAGGACATTTGGGATCCCTCTATTTGACAAAATGGAAGAAACTGAAAAAGGACTATTCCCATAATGTGTTGAAAGTAGACCCCACAAGTTGCAAGAGGACCATAAACTAGACATGGCTGCTCTAGAAGAGAGTTAGTGCTAATAAAGTTCATCAAAAGCTATACTAGAGCAACTTCACGGAAGAGGTCAATGACCTCGTGACACTTCTGAGCAGAGTAATGGGATTTCCTACTTCCTCAATATTCAAGGAATGGATGTGGTACTTAACAGAAGAGATTCTCAAAGGTGAGACTAAATTCCATTGGGCCAAAATAATCAGTAATAATTTGCACGATCAATTTTTTGCGGTGAAGAAGATTAGGGAGTTCTATATGACCTCATACATTGTATATCTTCTGGCAGTTACTTTCCCCTACAAAGTATTTGATTGTGTTGGTGAACTGGGAACTAAGAAAGGGAAAACACCCATCTATAATTGTTACCCATAGCTACAATACAAAATTGCAAGAGAGATTACAGGCGGGTCAATGATGCCTTCATAATGCACAATGTTTGGGTTCATTCAAAGGATTACCATAAAAGGATGTCTTACAGTGTGAAGGAATTGGTCAAGAACTTTGGGTACTGGTTTATTCAATTCCCCAAAATTACTTACATAAGGGCCAAGGGATTCTTAGCATTCCCATATCGTCTACCAAGGTACCCTAGTGATAAAATGATTTTATTGGAATTGACTTGATAGTTGCAAACGACCCATTCATTGCTGCATGAGAAGAACCGTGTTGGGGTCCCATACCCCATAGTATTTGGTCAAGGATTGTATTCATTCCTGACTGCCACTTGTGTAGAAAATTCAGAAAAGGAGCTTGCAGAATACAATTTGGAATTGCATACAGAACAAGGAGGCTTAAACCCTCTAGGAAAATTGAAGAAACAGGTTGGAAGGTAGTACACCCACAGGCCCCATATTGAAGACTTCTGGGAAAATTATGATGATGATCATGAGGGTACGAGAAGGCATTATATGAGAATGACTACAAAATTTGTGAAATCTATTGATCTATTTCTAGTTCCTGACGATGTGGTCGGTGATTAAAACACTTTGGATGAAGGATATAATGTTCGTGCCAAAGTTTCATTTCCAGTGATTGACTAGGAAAAGCTAGAGGTCACAAAATTAGACACAATCACCTTCTCAATAGAGCAGAGAACCAAGAAATAGTTGGAAAATCAAGTGAGTCAATTGCAACAATAGGGTGTATAATTGACACATGGGGAGTTGGAGGATGAAATTTAAAGTGAGACAGACAGCGACGTTGGTGCAGGTTCTTCAATTGAAGCTCCTAAGTCTCCACTTGTCACTCGATCAAATAAGAGAAAGGAGGTGTTAGAGTGGAAACCCAAACAAAAGGTATAACTAGGAAGGCGGTTGAAGGAAAAAGGCCCCCTAAGAAGGCCAAGAGAATGGGAACTTTCATTCCCGATATTCCCACTATTCAAGAAGAAGAGTCCTCGCCTTTGGAAGGGGAAGCTTAGCCATAATTACCTCAAAATACCACACCTCCATTTCCAACCACCCCTATTGTGCCATCTCCTTCCACTTAATCATTGGATAGATCATCCCCAACCACTATGGAAATCTCTATCTACCTTACATCTACTTCGCTGACCACTCCCGTGGTTATGGTGAACTCCTCATCATCTACCTCCTCTCCTCTATCATCTTCCTCACTTTCTCCCCCATTTCCTACTTTCTCCACCCTACCACCCTCTATGCTCACCACCTCTATGGAACCTATTTCCTTGCCCAAGACCTTTGTATCTTATTTGCAAAACATTCCACCTCAATTTTCATAAATTATTTTAACTACTCAAGCTAAATTATTGATGGCTCAACTTGCAACTTCATTACCTGTCCCTCTACCTCCTATTGAACCACCCAAAATGAAAGATACTATGCAAAGAAGTGAGGAGATAGAGAGATGAACTGAGGAGCAACTTACAGAAAGAGTTGATATCACTGAGGAACTTGAGGACTTAAACCATGATGATTATCATGAACATGTCAAGGATGGATTAAGGATTGTTGATTTAGATGAAGTGGCTTCAGATGAAGAGGGGTAGAAAACACCCAAGGATGAAGATATTATTGGGTTTGACACACATTATGATGTGGAGACCTATGATTAGGAGCCTGAGGATGATCATCATGAAGAGCATGATGACAAATAGGCAAGACCAAAGAAGTACCGCTCCAAGGAAGAAAGAGATAACCCCAAGATTAATGTCACGCCTAAAGAAGATGTGAAGAAAAATGTTGTACTCCTAGGAGCCAGACAAGATGAGGGCTTACAAGATAAAGAAGTGCCTTAGGAGAAAGAGAAAGATAAAGAGAAGAAAAGTGATGATGAAAAGAAAGATGAGCCGGCCTAGGAGGAAGAAAATACTAATGAAAGAAATATAGAATTCACTGGGCCTGATGAAGGAAAGATGATAATGCAAGAAGAGGGGTAGGATAATGAAGAAGAGAACATGGAATATGTTCTTAAGAATGAGGGGGAAGAGCCTCAAAAGAATCAAGAGGATATGAATGATGAAGTGAACATTGTGTCCCTTAACCAACAAACAAAAATCCCCTCTTGGTTGGAGCATCAACTAAAGAGCAAGGCCCCTATGCTTCTAGATCCAAAGGCGAGCTTGGAAGCCATACTGGCTCAAGCTCAAGTAAAGACAAGGGAGAAGAAGATTCCAAAGATTAAGTCTGACATCACCATGGATGTGTCAGGCTCTTGCATAATCCAAGTAGCAACACTAACTGTAGATAAGGATGCAGACAATATGCATGCCATAAATTATCAGGTGACGCCCATCAATCTAGGTCACACCTCTAGAGCCTAGAAAATTGATGAATTATAAGGGTTTGTTACTACAATCCCTCAACAATTGGAAAAAGACCAAGCCATGAAGGAAGAGTTGAAGGCACATGTAATAGAGTTGATTTCCTTTATACAACAATGGACCAGATTAAGAGAAGAAGATCCAGTAGAATGACCAACACCTACCCTATTATGAAAAGAAGAAATTAGTAAAATGGAAAGAATGGGAACTTGGACCAATTCCACATCCAACTGGCTCAAATGGCTAATAGACATAGGAAATAAGGCTATTCACTACATAGTCAAAATGCACAACTTTTTTTGATCTTGAAAAAGGAAATTGAGGAGGTAGAGGCATGTAAATATTTTCTTGAACTTTACAACCGGGCATGCCCCAAACTGAAGAGAATTTTGAAGCTATGTGAAAAAGTTTGGGAGAAAGAGTTGGATTTGGCAAAGGAAGATCACTGATGCCTAAAGCTTGGTTATTTAATTTTGAATTTAGAAAGGGGATTCTAGAGAAATCTGTGATTGAATTGGATGCTATTTTTTTCCATGTTGTTGCTCACTTGGATGAGAGAGATGAACTCTTAGGATTGCTAACAGGAACCAAGATCTTGACCTAGGAATTGGATCGTGAATCTATAAAGCACAAATTCCACAAGAAAATGAAATAGGGAACTAGTGACACTTTGTCAGTGGGCTTCATGGATTTTTCCACATGGGCTTTTTCACAATCGAAAAAATGTTTCAGGCGGGAGATACGTGTGTAAAGCATCATGACGAAATGATGGAGGAATTCAAAATGATCACCTTCAACATCACCAAATTTGACTTCTTGGACCATGACACACTCTTGCCAATTCTGAAGAAGTTTGTTCAATATGCTATTTTACAGTAGGATGCTGGAAATATTATAATAGAAGAGAAAAACTTATAGTTTCTATCTAAAAGGAAAAATTAGCTATAGGAAAAAATTGGCTAAAAGAAAAAATAGGGAAAAGACAAATAGTAGCCAATTTTATATTGTAAAAAAATTGTACTTGTATTGGGTGATGTGAAAACCCTGATTTGAAATGAATCTTAGCCATTCATTTCACTTTTGGAAAACTATAAATAGGGGAATCCTCTCATTTTCAAAGAGAGAGATGAGTTGTTGTAAAATGAATTCTGCAACAATATATAAGAGAAGCATTGAAATTTGATGGTTTCTTTGTGTTTCTCTTTATGTGTGCATGATTTAGTCTCCATATTTCATTTCAGTTCAACATATTTACTGGTTAAGTTTCATTTTCAACTTATTAGTTTAGGTCCAACTTTAATGGTGATTATATGTTATAGTATTTGATGCACTTCCAACTCATGATTTTAGTGATTTATTGACGATAATTTATTGTGTAAAGCTAATCTGAGCTTGTTAATTTCCTGCACTAAAGTTCAACTATATGTTCATGCTTAATGGATGAATGTCATAGTCTAAAAATCTGCAAAGACCCTTAGAAGATTGCATTGATTTTGTGACATTGTCAAATATTCTTGGTTAAGAAAAATATAGTTTTGGGATTTTTTCTATTGTAATATTGGCTATTGTTGCTGCTATTCATAGTTTTAGAATTATAATAACTTCTAAACCCTTAAATCTTTTGAATTTTCTTTTTAAAATTTGAGTTAACTTTAAATTTCAGCAT
The DNA here is from genome assembly GCA_007258455.2 of Sequoia sempervirens. Taxonomy (NCBI): domain Eukaryota; kingdom Viridiplantae; phylum Streptophyta; class Pinopsida; order Cupressales; family Cupressaceae; genus Sequoia; species Sequoia sempervirens. Next base: position 194,055,000 of record VDFB02058242.1, on the reverse strand, counting down.
CATAACAATGTCATATCTGATGAACAAGATGAGTTTTAGACCGCTGTTATAAATTTTATGCTACTGTTCATTAATTCCAAAATTTTGAAACTCTTGTTACAAACCCATAACTTCCATTCTTTGTGAACCATAAAGGCCCCTTGTAATTACCAACAAATCACACATCATTAGTTGAGTTGTTTTATGCACAGTCATGACCTGACATCTGAGAGACCTTGGGGTGATTTTCTAAAAACTAGTTGTAGATTATTACCTTTGAAGAGAGATAGGACAATTGTATTTTGTCTGTGTTGAGAAGTGTGAAAAACCCATCATAATTTACCTTTAAAACACCATCTAATTATGATATAAAGAATAACATTTTGCAACCTTGGAAAAACACATGAAATTTTACCCCAAAAATAAAAAAAGGTTCATTTTCACATTCACATGGTCTATTGAAAGAATGAAGAAGGTTTCCATTAATGAGTTGCCATTGATGTCAACAATACATGATGGGTGTCGAAATAGTATGAAGGATGATTTTAGAAGAGTTATTTTGCAAGAGGGTTTGATCCACACATAAGACCAATCAATTACTTTTGCTAAATGTCTACACTAGAAGATTCAATACACAATGCCCTCCGATAATTTGGTCTACATTTGTTTTCCCTTACAAAATTACTTCTATGATTCTAATATGTTGTTCATGGACAATAATAGCATCTTAATTCAAAATTTTAGCTGATTTGGATAAGTGGTTCAAAAGGTCTACAAGTAACAGAAGATTGACACATAAGGTTTATGCAGTTTTCTATGAAATTAAGATGACTTATCTTGTCTGCACTCCTCCATAGATTTGAGTTTGACCTTTCCATTTTGGGAGAATGTTAAAAAGTGTCAATGGATTGTGTTTTCTAGTTGGTATGACTTTTTGAGGCCCACGTGTCCTATGGTGATGATCAGTTGGAGCATTTCACTTTTAGGTCATATGCCTAGTTGACCTAATGTATGTAAAGATTTGCGGAGATTAAATATATGATGTGAATATAAGAGGGAGCTATTATAGGTCCATTCCAACCTATTACAGGTATTTTTGGGTGTGAAAGAATTTTGATTTGAATTTGGTGCTGATGGGAATGTTTTGTATGATTTAAGGCTACATCTAATTAGGTTGACCTAATTGATGTCTGTGATGGAGTTTGGTATACATACAAAGCTAGTTTGAGTTTTTGGATATTAATTTTAATGCATACATTATCTAAAGACAAGCAGTAATGCAAAATTTTGTAGAGTTGAGTTAATAAGTTGTGAAAGTTGAGAAAAGGAGTGTGAATGTATAGAAAAGTATAGATTTGTAATCAGAGTTGGATGAATTGTATTAAGTCAGTATATTGAGCTTCAGAGGAATTATGAACGAGGTCATAATTTTGAGCAAAAATTCAAAAGAAGGTGGCCCCAAAGGTAGAATCAAACATGGAATACTAGGCCCAATAATGGAGGGGTTCCCACACCGCTTGACCCACCTAGAAATATATATAAATTAGCGAATGGAGTATACTTGGCTAAGAAAACCTTATCTAGATGGTGTAGAATCCTTCAGACCAATAGGAATTTTGAGCTTGAATTTCTAGAGTTTCAAACTGCTACTGCAATCTTTCAAGTGGAGGTGCAAAATGTTGTTGATAATTCAGGTTGTAGAGAAATAGTTCCCTCAGAGCCATATGATTTAGTCTTGGTTGTCAATCGGACACCCTTCCCTTAAGGTGATAAGAATGAGCTCGAGAAGGATTCTATAGAAAGGGGAGGTAAAGTGAATGAGGTATGTAAAAAAGGAATTTTATCTTAGATGTTTGATTCAATTGATAATGGCCCAAAAGATGAGGAAGAACAATGCAAGGAAGAGGTTCACATGTTTCACCAATGCTCAACCACCTATAACTTGAGGAATAGACAAGATGGTGGTATATTTACAACTTCCATACCACCCAATAATTTCAACATGCCACCTGATCCAAATGCTAGCAATAACCCACCTTACCCCAAGGTGCCTGCTAAATAGTTCAATAGGAATAGGCAACCTGATCTCACCAAGGAACTACACTTTGATCTCACCAAAGGAATCCATCCGAGGTGGATGTTGAATAGATGTGAGAGTATGTGACAGAGGAGTTAAAGAAGCTGAAAGTGAGCCTATCAACTGTTGAATTGATAAGAGAACCCACCATTAGGAATGCCTTCTTTCGATTGTTGAATGGGACTACATCATGAAAACCATTCCAATATGTAGCAGCAAAGAGGGTCACATTTGACACTTCTAACAATGAGACAACAATCAAATAAGTCATGGGGAAGAAGCTTGATCAACAACCTAGTAAGGATCAAAAATTGGACAAGCAACCAACCAAGGGACTACATATGATGCAAACAAAGGAAAAAGGTAATGAGAAGGATAAGGCTCAGGTAGCTTAAGTTGATGCCACTGTAGGTTTGTTTCAAGAATGGTTGGAGACTCCTTCTTTCATGCTGACCATCCATGTGTTTGGAAAAAATCTACACAACTGCCTACTAGATTTTTGGGCCTCAAAAAATGTCATACTATAGACACGTAAAATATGCTGATTGACATTGCACATCTAATCCCGACCACTAACATCGCTTCATCTTGAATCATCCCTCAGTCTAACCATTTAATCAAATATGTTTATTTGATTAAATTCATCAATATTCCTCTCTTAATTAAACAAATAATTTATCTAATTAAGTCATCCTTTCTTGTTAATTAAATCAATCAATCTGATCTAGTTATCCCTATTTAACTAAATAATCAATTTTATTTGATTAAATATCTAAATTTCATCCATTAAATTAAATAAATTAAAACCTTATTTGATTTAATCTAACTTCATCTCCTTGGTTAAATAAAACAAAAATATTTATTTAATTAATCTTGAAACCATATTCTTCTCATATTTTGATTTAAATCAATCCATAAATCCAAATCAATATGTCACATCATTTTGATCTTTGGTTAAATTAATTAAACTTGATTAATTTAATCTCTTCTCATGTCCCATCCTCTAGATTTTACCACTTGCACATGAAAATAGATTTAATTCATTTATTGAAACTCTATTTTCTCTTAAAAGGCATAATAAAGGAATATTCCTCAAATTTGAATTCAAAATCCAAGTGGACTTTTTCCATCCAACAAGGCATTTACTCCACCTAGAAATTCCTTTTTCCTTGAGCCAAGTGGCATTCAATGCACCTTCTTTCCCTCTTGCATGTAATTTCAACAATTTCAAAATTTAAATATATGCATTTATTGACACATTCTTCAAAACTTGCACATCCTCGATCCATTTACATGTTGAATAGTGGAACTTTGTCATTGGTTGATCCTTAGTCCCACATTGCTCCATTTTAGATATCTCCTCAACTTGAAATTCTATAAATAAGAGTCTTTATTCCTCATTTGATCATCCACAACTTGAGTAAACTTACTATACTCAAATTCATCCAAGCATAGTTAGGCTTTTTGCAGGTTTTCAACATGGAGCTCCATTGAAGTCATCACCACAAGCATGCATCTTCCATCAATCATCTTCATCACATCATTGGAGTTGGGAAAGGGCCAATTTTCACATCAAATTGGCATGAACTCCCTTAGGAGATTAAGAGTTTGCTTGATTTTAGAATAGGATTTGATATTTTAGCTTTAAGTGTATTGTGTTCTTCATATTATTCCTTTTCGCTTACATTCAAATGGATTTCTTGAGGGATATATATTCTAACATGTATTTATCTTACTAATGTATTCATTTGTTGTGTTCTTGCAGGTATATGATCTAGGTTTACACATACCATTTTCAGTATGCAAAGCACTGGGTATAACTCCTACCATGTCCAAAAGGAAGGTAACTCAACTAGATAAGATAGAGGTAAATGTAGTGGGGGAGTTAAAGAGAATCCCAATGTAGGTGGCAGCAAAACCAAGGGTGTAGTAGGTCATTGATATCCAATTTGTAGACATCCCTGATACTTATGGTATCATATTAAGAAGAGATTCCACTTGAGCCCTCAATGGTTATACCTCAACTGATTATTCACATATATGGTTATCTTGGAAGGGGATGCCCAATTAGATCTAGATTGAACGTGAGCCCAAGATGATATTTATGATAACTAAGTACAACAAGACAAATGAAGTGTTTTTCACAGAGACATGATTGGGAAATTATCTCCTAGTTACATATGAAGGCGAAGAAGAGGAGGAAAAAGAAGTTATTGTGCTGTGTCATGTCCCTCCCAATGACTACACACTCTAGTAGCACAAAAGAATTGGTTGAATCTGATAATGAATATTTTCAAGACAATGGTATCATGGGCTTGTTTGATGGCTTCTAAGAGTTCATGCAGAAGCATGTGTAAGATCAACTTAGTTTAGGAGCTAGAATGGATTTCAAGGAGCTATTGCTACCTAGTTCGTGTAGAATATGTGAATGTAAAATTCCTCAAGCTCCCTTCAGGTGGTTATGTTTTTACTAAGTACTGGCCCAAGCCTCACATGTTTGAAATGATGCCCTTTGCTTCTCAATAGGACCTCTTTTTGATATCCTCCGTCGGCCACTGCCACGTGTCCAGTAGGCACTCTTCACAATGATTGCTTCCTTTTCTCTTGTATCGGCTCGTGCCATGCTTCCACATGTCGTCACTGTGGGCAATTGATAACTGCTTCCCTTCACTTTTTAGTCATACCCCTTTCACATGCCACATAGGTTTCATCTGCATACATCTTTGGTAGACCCCATAGTCAACACTGATATTAAATAATGCCTCCACATGTCTTCACTACGTAGTCTCTCAATGCAAATAGGAGGAATCAATGAGCGGGCTCCAACTTGGTGCTACGTGTCTCTATCACAGGGACTTCATTGAAAGGAAGGCGAGAGCAAGTTGCATGTCCTACCAAGCTACTGTGTGTATTAATTGCCTTCGTAGGTGAATGACACTTGTCTGTGTAGGTTTTTTCTAGGACCACTGCCATCATTCATAGGGGATACATCTGGCTGGGGAGTGACTACATGCTATGTCTTGAATCTTTTATGTTACAATGACCGAGGGGAATCATTACTACAACCATCATTACTTGAGATATGAAATATTTTCTGTTACTGGCCCACAAGGTGGTGGGATTGCTAGCTATATATATTGCTTCTTTCTTTTGAAAAAAAGTTCAAAAGATACAAAAAAATTAGGGAAAAATGCCAGGCCTTTAATATTGTTTTTAGATTATTGTATGAGACTATCAAACTATGCCATTATTTGAAATTTCTATTTTTCTTAAGCTATTTGATAAAACATTAATACTGTGCCATTATTGTTCTGAATTGTTCATTTGTAGAACTTCTATGATTTTAATGCAAGCTTGCTAGTTTAGATCATGTGTTTGACTCCTATTTTCAGTGAATGTGTATGAGAATATTTTTTATGTCTTTGAATGAATTTTTCAGGCTTCTGTTTCTAAATTATGTTATTCTAGGACATAGGAGATTATTGAACGAGCCCTTAAATCGTATTCAAAAGATAGATTTACCATGCCTTATATCTAAATCTTGGTGCATTACCTTAGTTAGACCTTTATTTTTTATATCTGCTTCCTTTTCCCATTCCAAAACCCCAATTAAAGAAGAAGCCAACTTCTTTAAAAACCTAGAAAATGCTCAGTTCAATGCAATTGGTCCCCCCATTAACTGAGTTTCCCATAAAGGCTATTACCTTTCCAATTTTTTGCATCAACATTTTCCTTTTTCTGGCACGCCTGGTGGGACTTGCTTAAATGAACTTAAATTCAAAGAGGGTGTATGAGCCATCGACCTATTATTAGGTCCCTAATAGTGAATAATCTTGGGTTGTTAGTGCTACCACTAGGAACAGTACAAGTCGTGACCCAACTAGTGTACATTCTACTTCCTCTGCCCCTTCCACTAGCCATGTTGCTCACCACTAATAGAAATTATGTGGCATGGGATGTCGAAAGTCCTCTTGTAGCACCAATAGCACCAGCCATAACTAAGTTTACTAGATATGGCTCAAGAACACCATTCAAACATCTGCAAGATGTTGCAGATGTATGTTTGGTACATGGATTTATAGACCAAAACATAGCAGTAAGGCTACTCATGGCCTCTTTTAGAGGTAAAGCACTGGATTGGTACCGCATGTTGCAATCTAATACCATTGCTACCTGGGATCAACTTGGAGACCCTTTCTATGAAAGATTCTCTAACGATGGAGACAGGTCTTCACAATATCACTAGCTGGAGATCATAAAGTGGGCCCCATATGAAACCATGATTGAATTCAATGCTCAGTTTCACATAAATTGACAAAGAATTCAGATTTCTATCCACCCGTCACCTGAATTGGTGTTCATGTTATACTTAAAGTCCATCAACGCTGACATTTCAATGATGATCCTATCACTCGGTGGAACCACTCTACCAGATGCATATAGCATTGCAGTTGAAGCGGAGAACAATCTAATAGACGTTGAAAATTTGCCGCCTTGGCCTTCCATGCCTATGTTTCTCAAGATATCAGTTCCCACCTAGGTGATGTCATCCACTAGTGCATCCACTCCTCCTCAATCCATATGTACATACCTGGGCGGGTGCACCCCAAAAAGTTTCTCTCACATTTGGTTCTTCAAAGGATGATATAAGTGACATCAAGGAGATATTGCATGCTATGGCCAACAAGATAACTGTCATCGAGTGGAACCAGACCATGCCTTTGAAGCCAACCTATTAGAATTATCAGGGCAAAATGTCTTCTTACCAAAAAAAATAATTCCAAGGAGGTGCTCATGCAAGTTTGCAGGCGCAAACAACTAATCAAATAGTACCTGTGCCTTCTCCATTTTAGAGTGCTAACTCAAGCTCGAGCAAAGTACTGACAACAGGGAAAAAAAATTTAGTCAATGACACCAACCCTTGGTGCTTCCCTTGTGGTGACTCACATATGTGCTAGAACTGCCCATGTGACAATCTACAACAAAAGGTGGTAGAGCAGCGTAGCTAAGGCACAACTTGAAACCATGGAGGTTATGAATATGCCTCTCTGGAAATGGAAAATGTGGTCCTCACCGTGTAAATGCAAGGGATGTCCTCGAAGAAAGAAATAGATATTGCTCCCAATAATGTGCTCTTCTCATGGATGAAGGAAGAAGATGTGGTGTTCACCAATGATGCATCCACATCTAAAGCACTACAAGTACAATCCAATTACAACACTCGTTCAAAGAGGAGATTCACGGGTGAACTAGTCATCCTGCAACTAGTTAGTTTGCAGCCCAAAAGTGCTTTTGAATAGATGCATAGTACCTCCACAGTGGTACCACAAGGTCCACCGTGAAGGGAGATTGTTATAACAAAAGCTAAGGATCAAAATCCTCCTAATCCACCACCATTCAATGTGGTGGAACAATTGAAAAAATCATCTACTAATGTGTCTTTGTGGGATATCTTAGCTATTCTAGAACAAAAGACATTGCTACAGAAGGCTCTTCAAGAGGATCTAATCATTAGCCAACAGAGCAATCATTCAAAGGAAAGGTTGTTGATCAATCACCTCCTACCAAAGTTATCACAAATAGCATAGAGGAAGCCCCTTCTGAGGTTAGAGATAAGCCAAAGCCAAAACCCTTCTTCCTAAGCCTTATTGTAGGTTATAAATTATTACACAATGCCATGATTGACTCTAGCGCTAGCACTACAGTCATGCCCAAGTAGATAGCCGAAGCCCCAAGACTTAGCTATGAGCCTTTAAAGAGGGGGGTTATGTAGCTTGATGGGAACAAAGTCAAAAACATAGGTGTCATCAAAGACCTCCCCTTGAATCTTACTCTCATGTCCTAGCATCACAGTTCCACAAGATACTATGATCATAAATGTTCCCCCTATGTTCGGTCTCTGCCTATCTTGATAATTTAATTCAAAAATAGGAGGGTATCTTTCTCTAGACTATTCACACTTGATCATAAGGAACAAGCATAGGGCTAAAATGAAAATAGTGTCTGAAGCTTTGTATTTGGAACATGTGGCTGATGAAGCTATGACCAACTTTGAGGCTACCCATACCTCTTTCACTAAGGAAGAAACATATTGTACTGAGTTGCTAGAAGATGAAAAGGTGACTAGATATTGGACCGATAAAGAGGAAGTTCGCTTGAGTGAATATATAGATGCTGACCCTTTTGAAAACTATCATGCTACTAGGTTGGGAACCTATGCCATCTATGATGAAGATCAAGTGCTTCCGATGGTCGTGAAGGAACTTGAGAGTGACCAAACTCCAGAGCTATGGATGCTACACTTTGATGGAGCAAGATGCAAAGTGGGTACAGGAGCTAGGATATGTTTGACATCCCCACACAATGAAAAGAATCTTTGGTCTTTCTGCTTCCAATTCGCTTGTTCAAACAATGAAGCTAAATATGAAGGACTAGTGCAAGGTCTAAGTCTTGTGGAGTGGATGAGCATTAAGCAATTAATGGTGTTTGGAGATTCCAAACTAGTAGTCAACCAAGTCTGAGGGATTTCTGCATCCAAGAATGTCTGCATGAGATCCTATAGATATAGAGTCTAGGACTTGATTGAGGGTTTTGAAGTCTTCAACATCCAAATAGTGCCTTGAGAAAAAAATATTGATGTAGATTGCATGGCCGCAATTGCATCCCAGTTTGACCCTACCTCCAACCTAATTCATAATAAACACTCTATATGAGTGATAGTCTGATTAGCGGTTCCAGAAAATGATTAGAGTTGGTAGGTATTTGACAGCGATGAACACATCGCCTCATTCATCCAAAAGTTGGGGAAATTTGCAAACCAACTCCAACCAAATATTTTCAAAGCCTACAATGGACAAAGCATTTAGTTGAGGTCTAATAAGCTTCTGAAGGGACTTTTCACTCTCGAAAACTTGTTTGATTGTGATGATGCAAGAAACAATAAAAGGAAGTTTCTAGTGGAAAAAAGTGACTATACAAACCTTCAGGTTGGAGATGGAAGAAAGCTCAAAGTGGGGAAGGACGTTCTGAATCATGATAAGGAGAGGCTCATCAAATTTTATGAAAGGTATGAAGGATTGGTGGTCTGGTCATATGATGACCTTAAGGGATATGATCCTGACATCATCCAACATATAATAGAGCTGACAGAAGGAGCAAAACTAGTCCACCAAAAAATAGAGGCTAGTGAATTTGAAGATCAAAGCCATGATGGCACAAGAGCTAAAAAAGCTAATCCAGTCTCATATTGTCTTCTCGATCAAGCACAACACATGGGAATCCAACCTAGTTCTAGTTCGAAAGAAGAATGGAGAAATATGATTATGTGTTGACTTTTGGGACCTGAAAAAAGCATCCCTAAAAGACCATTATCTACTGCCTTCTATGCAATCAATCTTGTAAATAGTGGTAGGTTTTGAAATGTTTTCTCTATTGGATGGATTTGTTGGAAAAACAAGGATAGACAACTAAGAGGGGTGGGGGTGAATCAGTTGTCATAGAATGATAAAATTTTCAAACTTTACTTAAGATTTGATGAATAAGCAATTAACCATAAACAATTAACACATCAGAGAGACATAGAATACCAAGATTTTTTTTACATGGAAACACTGTTAGGGGAAAAATAATGGTGGATGTTAGTCCACAAGATTATACCCTGTTAAAAGTATAATGAAATCAATAAAGGGGAATGCACATGCATTCAGACACATTACCTAGAGCTCACTGCTCAATTACAGAAGGGGCTCAGTGCCCAAAAATATAGAATAGGATTAAAATACAAAGGGTATGAACTAAAAAATTAGCTTCTGCACAAGCCTAATTACAGTTCCAATTAAGCACAAAAAACTCCTCTTTTCACTCTGCACACTTCGCTCGATCTTCTTCACACTCTGCTCTGCAATCGAATGATATTCACACATACACAAATAAGAGAACACCCAACACACAAATCACCTTTCCACACACTTCACCAATGAAACAATCACACTTATATATCTAAATCATGAGATTTCATCAAAAACTTTGTCAGCCAGGAAAATAAAACATATTTACAATGTCGGCCCAAATTTAGAAATAAATTTTTTAATGTGAATACACCAAGGTCAGCCACAACATAGTGGAGAACCAAATTAACAACTCCAACACAAAAGGACTTCAATTACTTCCTCCTCGAAGATCCACAACTTTCTACCACTAACATGTTGGCCAAAAACAAGAAAAAATGAACATACGCAAGAAAAATTTCTAACCACGAGCACACTGATCAATGTGGATGTACCATAAAGATAAAGCATGATCTATAAACATCCAAGAGAACCAAGAAACAACAAAAAATATCCACAACCACTAAGATCTCCAGATCACACAAAATTTACTCAAGAACACTGACATAGACCACAAAAACACTATCAGACCACAACATGGTCAAATCTATATGCAGAGCTTTGAAACTTCTAGTAGATGATCTAGATACATTAAAAAAAAACCCTTTAGTTCATATCAACTGAAATTCAACGTACAGAACAAGACGCCTTCATGACTTGCACAGCTCCACTGGGAACCTGAAACACTTTCTTTTACAATTTTCTCAATATCCTCAACATATATAGTATCTAATGCACCAAATGCTAATAGTGTTGACATCAATTAAAACCACATATCAGCAACATATCCATAGCATCCAACAATATCCCCCTTTGGCATTGATGGCAACACATGATGTGAAAAATACCTTCAACCTAATACACTTGCTTTCCCTTTGGTTCTGACTCATCTCCTCAATTTCTCTTCGACCCTTAAAAGGATTTTTCACATTGCACTTCTCTCCCTTTGACATCAATGGAAAAGGTAACCATACATGCTCTCAACTACATATATGCACATCTGACTAGTCCCCCTGAGTAGCAACCACAAAGACATCAATCTGGATAAGAATATAGCAATGTAGCTCATGAATTAATGCAAGTAAATGCATCTCTTTGTTCTTATCAAGAGGGGTGATTACACCTAGCATTCCTCTGAGATACTCAAAAGTATCCTTCGGGAACAGTTTAGCAAAGATGTTTTCAATCTACTCTTTGGTAGGCACATACTCCAATTTGACTTCTTTCTCATTTAGTTTTTCCCATAAGAAGTGAAACTTGATTGATATATGTTTAGCCTTAGAGTGAAGTATTGGATGCTTTGAAATATTTATTGCACTTGAATTGTCATAGTATATGACAATAGGCTCTTCATATACCACCCTGATATATTTCAACATTTGTTTCATCCATATTACTTGAGTACAATTGTTTGCAGCAACAATACATTTTGCTTCAGTAGTAGATAAAGAAATGGAATTTTGCTTCTTGCTCATCCAGGATACCAGCTTCTTCCCTAGGAAGAAAGCACCATCACTAGTACTTTTACTATCATCTACATCTCCAGTCCAATCTACATCAGTATATTCACTCAAAGTGAGATCATCATCCTTTGGATATGAAAGTCCAAAGTCAACTATTCCTTTTAGATATCTGAAGATTCTCTTGACAACAATCACATGTGATTCTTTTGGATCAGCTTGAAATCTAGCAACCATAATATCTAGTATAGTATGGGTGAAATAAAGCAATCCACTGATCATTGATCTATATCTAGTTTTATTTGCCTTAGGAGAATCATCATTCTGTGTTAGCTTACATCCGGTCACCATGGGAGTACCAATAGGCTTTGAATCTTCCATCCCAAATTTCTTCAGTAGCTCTCTCACATATTTGGACTAAGATATGAAAATTCCCTTGTCTAACTGGGTCACTTGTAATCCTAAAAATAACTTCATCTCTCTAATCATACTCATCTCAAATTCATCCTTCATCTCATCAACAAACTTCATACATAGATTGTTATCTCCTCCAAAAATGATGTCATCAACAAAGACTTCTATAATTAACTCTTTATCATGATCCAATTTGAAATATAATTTTCTATTAGTAGTAGCTTTAGTGAATCCAAGCTTCAGTAAGTAATTTTCCAATCTAGCATAACAGGCTCTGGGGGTTTGCGTAAGTCCACATAGAGATTTCTTTAGGTGGAAAACCATATCTTCCTTGTTAGTTAGCTGAAATCCATCCAGCTATTCAATGCATACTTCTTCTAGTTCTCCATTCAAAAATTCTGACTTCAAATCGATCTGATAGATATTATATTCCTTGTATGCAGCATAAGCAAGAAATAATCTAACAACTTCGATTCCGAAAATAGGGGAAAAGTTTCTTCAAAATCAACACCTTCCATCTGAGAATACCCTTTACATACCAGTCTTGCTTTATTCCAGACCACTTCACCTTGTTCATTCAGCTTGTTCCAAAACACCCATTTAGTACCAATCACATTTTTGTCTTTAGGTCTGGCAACCAATATCCACGTGTCATCCTTTTCAATTTGTGTCAGCTCATCATTCATAGCTTCCATCCAGTGTTCATCTTGGCAGGCCTCAGCGACATTTTTAGGTTCAATCTTGGAAATCAGGTAGTACCCTTAAGCAATCTTCCTTCTAGTTTGCACTCCTTTTTTCTTATCTCCTATAATTTGGTTTTCAGAATGAGTTAGCTTTACATACCTTGGAGTTTTGGAATTTTCTTGAACTTCTAATTCTTCTGATCTTCCTTGTGCACTTGCACTTGTCTATGCTTCCTGACTTACTTGATTTACCAAAACAAATTGAGGTTGCTTTTACAGAACATATGGAATAATCTGAAGTAGATTTGGTGTTTGAACATTTTTCCCTTTGCTTGTATTGTCTTCATCTAAATCATATCCACAATATCTAGATGATTTAGCAGAATCCTCATCAACTTTGACATTTGCACTTTCAACCATCTTTCTCAGTCTTCTGTTATAGCATCAGTAGGCATTGCTTTTAGTAGAGTAACCTAAAAATATTCCATCATTTATTGTTGCATCAAAATTTCCTATATCATCTCTCTTGATATAACATTTGCTTCCAAAGATCTTGAAATATTTAACAATAGGATTGTAACCAAACCATAGCTCAAAAGGGGTCTTACCAGAATTGCTATTAACATTTACCTAGTTTAAAGTGTACACAACAGTGCTTATAGCTTCACTCCAATAGGTCTATGGCCTATTTCCTTACATCATCATTGTTCTAGCAGCATCCAAAATTGTTCTATTTTTTCTTTCTGCAACTCCATTTTGTTGAGGGGTTCAGGGAGCAGATAACTATCTTCTGATTCCATGTTCTTCACAAAAAGAGTTGAAATCCCTGGAGGTGAACTCACCATCTCTATCAGATCTTAGACACTTGATTTTTAGACCTTTCTCATTCTCTTCCATAGCCTTGAAACTTTTGAACTTTTCCAATGCTTCACATTTTTCTCTTAAGAAGGAAACCCATATTATTCTAGAGTGATTATCAATAATCAACATAAATTACCTTTATCCATGAATACTTTTGACTCTAGAAGGACCATAGAGGTCAGTATGTAGCAGCTCCAACAAATCATTTGAATGAAATTGTTTGGTCTGGAAGGAGACTCTAGTCTCTTTACCCATTTGACACTCCTTACAAATTGTGTTAGCATGCTTCACTAAATTTGGTAGATCTCTTACTGCTTGAGAGGAACTTACTTTGATAATGCTATCAAAATTTACATGACATAGCCTCATATGCCACATCCAGCTTTCATCTACTCAAGCAATTAAACAACTCCCGCTAGTAGTATTCAAGTGAAAAATATTACCTTTTGTCTATTTTCCTATAGCAGTCATATTACTGGAACTTCCATGTATCTTGCATATTCCATCTTTGAATTGTAGATCATAGCCTTTTGCCACCATCTATCCAACAACCAAAAGATTGTGCTTCAAGCCTTCAATATAAAGAACATCATCAGTGTTATCCTTACCACCAAGACAAATAGAACCTCTGCCATGAATCACACCAGCATTGTTGTCTCCAAATCTTACAACACTACCATCATACTTCTCTAGACTTACAAATTTATTTTTATCACTAATCATGTGATGTGAGCATCCACTATCAATAACCCTCTCATCTTTTTCTTCAACTCGGGTTGCAAGAGATTTCTCATCTTTAGTAGATTCAGTAGCAATGAAAACCCATTCATCTTCATTTCCATTATCTTTATTAGACTCATCATTAGTTACTCCTTCTTCAGCAAAGTAACATTTCTTTTGGAATCTAGAATTTTTAGGCTTAGTTCTAGGAACACTTTAAGGACATCTTGATGCAAAATGACCTATTTTACTGCAACAAAAAAAAATCATAGGCAACACTCCTTCATACTTACCTTTTCCTTTGCCTTCTTTCTTTAAAATCAGTGCTTCCGATTCTTCTACTTTTCTTTCTTTATCTTCAGACTGATTCAGTTCTTCATCATACTTGGATATATTTTTGGAACATTCTCCCATACCATATCTTTGGTTGTTACTTCTAGATATAGTAGCCTTGAATGTTGATTTAGTCTTTGGAATGGATTCACCAAATTCACTTAATTCAAAAGCAACAAGCTTACCAACTAGCATGTATCTTGGCATCTTTGTTACTGATCTAAGCTCTTCAATAGCGTGAGCCTTCACTTTGTAGGAGGGAGGGAAGGATCTGAGTATCTTAGATACAATTTCATCCTCATCCAGAGAACCAACAACACATGTAACACCCATCACTATTTCATTTACTCTTTTCATAAAAGAAGTGATATTTTCATCTTCAACCATCTTCAAATTCTCATACTTGCCTTTTAAACTCTATGAATTAGCCATCTTCACCTGTGCATCTCCTTCATACAAAGCTTCATCCAAATCTCATGATTTTTCTATAATCCTACCACATTTTCCATCTCTGAATCTATCACAGCACTCACCAAAGCTTCAATGGCCTTGATATTGTTTTCACCATCTTTGATCTCATCAGTAGTGGAGGGACCATTCTAAGGAATAACATATGGATCTTTTGTATTCTTCTAGTAGGCTTCACCAATACACCTTAGGTGACATTGCATCCTAACTTTCCATAGTGAGTAGTTAGTTCCATCAAATCTTGGACTATCCTTCTTGAATGTTTCCATCTCTCCTCACCTCAAGCTTTTCGACTTCTTTAGAGGAACCTGATCTGATACCAATTGTTGGAAAAACAAGGATAGACAAATGAGAGGGGGGGTGAATCAGTTGTCACAGAATGATAAAATTTTCAAACTTTACTTAAGATCTGATGAATAAGCAATTAACCATAAACAATTAACATATCAAAGAGATAGAGAACACCAAGATTTTTTTTACGTGGAAACCTTGTTAGGGGAAAATCCATGGTGGATGTTAGTCCACAAGATTATACCCTATTAAAAGTATAATGAAATCAATAAAGGGGAATGGACATGCATTCAGGCACACTGCCTAGAGCTCTATGCTCAATTATAGAAGGGGCTCACTTCCCAACAATACAAAATAGCATTAAAATCCAGTGGGTATGAACTAAAAAAATAGCTGTTGCACAAGCCTAATTACAGTTCCAATTAAGCACAAAAAAATCCTTCTCTTTTCACTCTTCAAACTTCACTCGATCTTCTTCACACTCCCCTTTGCAATCGAATGATATTCACACATACACACATAAGAGAACACCTAGCACATGAAGCACCTTTTCCACACACTATACTAATGAAACAATCACACTTATATATCCACATCATGAGATTTCATCAACAACTTAGTCGGATAGGAAAATAAAACATATTTGCAATGTCGGCCCAAATTTACAAATAAATTTTTTAATGGAAATCCACCAAGGTTGGCCACAACATAGTGGAGACCCAAATTAACAACTCCAACACAAAAGGAATTCAATTACTTCCTCCTCCAAGATCCACAACTCGCTACCACCAACATGTCGGCCAAGAAGAAGAAAAAACAAACATACGCAAGAAAAATTTCTGACCATGAGCACACCAATCAATGTGGATGTACCAAAAAGATAGATCATGAACTATAAACATCCAAGAGCACCAAGAAACAATAGAGAAACATCTGCAACCACTGAGATTTCTAGATCACACAAAGTTTATTCAGGAACACTGACAAAGACCACAAAAACATTGTCAGACCACAACATGATCAAATCTATACGTGGACCTCTGAAACTTTTGGTAGATGATCTAGATACATTCAACAGAAAACCAATTAATCCATAGCATCTAAACTTTAATGTATAGAACAAGATGCCTTCATGACCTGCACAGTTCCACTAGGAACTTGGAACACTTTCTTTTACAGTTTTCTCAATATCCTCGACATATACAACCTCTGATACACCAAATGCTAATAGTATTGATATCAATGACAACCACATATCGGCAAAACATCCACAACATGCAACATGATTCTTCGGTTACAATCAGATCGTGGTCAAGGAAGAGGACTGACACAAACAATGTTCACTACCAAGTGGGGAACGTTCACATATGCTAAAATTCCTTTCGAGCTTTCAAATGCCAGAGCAACTTTTCAACAGTCGATGGATATCGCTTTCGACGAATTGATTAACAAGATTATCCTAATCTATTTGGGTGATCTGAATGTTTTCTCCAAAAATAAGGATGATCACTTCGATCACCTTGAGATGGTTTTCGAAAAATTCCAAGAGTTTGAGGTATCCCTGAACCCAAAAAAAATGTCTTCGGAGTGCCACAAGGAATGCTATTCAGACATGTAGAGTCCAAGGAAGGAATTGTGATTGACCCCAAATGGGTGAAAGCAATCAAAGGACTTCCACTACCAGTCAACAAGAAATGAGTCCAATCTTTCTTGGGGAAGTTAAATTTTGTGAGCAAATTTATTTTAGATTTTGCAGGGATAATCAGACTAATCACCCTGATGCTGAAAAAGGACCAATTATTCAAATGGACTAAAGAAGCTAGAGAAACCTTCGAGAAGGTTAAGGATGCTATTTCCTCAATTGTTGTGCTGGTGAACCCAGACCTATCGAAGGACTTCATAATGTATGCATTTAGTAGCAAGTGAAGCATTGCTACTGTCTTAACTCAAAAGGATGGTGAGGGAAAGGGAGAACATCCGATAGAATTTTACTCCTAGACCCTAAAGGAATATGAGATGAACTACAACTTTGTCAAGAGGCAAGCCTTCACAATAGTTAACAAACTCAAGAAGTTCTGACGTGTCATATCTTGCAACAAGGTGATTGTTTATGTCGCACATTCCAGTGTGCATGAATATATCATGGAGGGAGAAATCACTAAAAAAAGGGCTAATTGGATCACTAAGATCCTTGAATATGACATTGATGTCAAGGCTACAAAGATTTTCCAAGGAAGAGGACTATATGAATATCTACTGCACAACTAAGAAGAAGAGCAACTGGAGTTGGTTCTAAAAATGAGTCTGAGTTTGAAGGCTACTGGTTGGTGGACAGAGTGAGATTTATGCACATAGGAAAATATCCGCCTGACCTTCCTTCTCAAAAGAGAAGATTCTACCGACTGCAAAAAAATGGATATGCGATTATTGAAGGGGTCCTTTTCAAAAGGAACTTCAACATCATTCTATTGTAGTGTGTCACCATAGAGTAAGCAAAGAGGATTCTCAACACTTTCCACAACAGTCCCGTGGATGGGCATTTCTTTGCAAATACCACCGCCATGAAAATTATGTGTGCTAGTTAATTTTGGTCTACGCTATTCAACGACTCATACTCGGTAAAATCCTACAAGGAATGCCAATTCTTCGTAGGGAGAAGAAAAAATTTCATAATGCCTCTCAACCCGATAGTAGTTGATGAACCATTTGCACAATGGGGCCTTGATTTCATCAGAATGATGAATCCCACCTCTAGCATCAGACATAAATGGATCCTAATGAAAATGGAATACTTCACCAAGTGGGTCAAAGCCATGCCCCTAAATAATGTGACAGAGGCAGAGATTGTGGACTTCCTCGAAGAACTAGTAACAAAATTCGACTTGCCCAAACCCATCATCTCTGACAATGCCAAGGCCTTTCTAGGCTCTAAGGTATGTTAATTTGAACTCACACATGGAATACTCTTAAAAAAATAATCAAACTACTTCCCACAGGGGAATGGCCTAGCAGAGTCGACTAATAAAAATTTAGTTTGACTCATCAAAAGAATCAAATCAAAGCACTAGTGAGAATGGCATAAGAACCTTCGGGCGACGCTCTAGGCTGACCGCATATCTCCTAAGCAAGTCCTCTAGAATTTTCCGTATGAGCTAGTATATGGAAAATAAGTGCTATTTCCTATCTCCATAAAGATTCTGACACTGCAATTGCTCAAATCACTTGAGGTAGAGCAAAACAACACCATGGAGGTTCAGCTGGCAGAGTTGTTGGAAGTGTAGGAAAAAAGGGAAAAGGCCCTGATAGCCATGTCCAACTACCAACAGGTGGTTAAAAGATGGTTCGACAAGAAAGCTTCAGACCAAGGTCTAAAATGCGGGGACCTAGTGCTAAAATTCAATGAAAGGGCTGCAAAGCCAGGTCAACACAAAAATTTTGACAACCTCTAGGAAGGCCCTTTCAAAATAATCCAATGCAAACAACATAATGCATTCAAATTGGAAAAAAGAGAGCAAGAAGCATTGGGGATTCCTGTTAATGGAATCAACCTAAAATTAATCAATTAAGCTTTGAAATATTTCTATTGGTGTAAATATGTGATTAGTGTAATTTCTTTTTCTTTCATGTTCTTTTTGGCTGGTCTTTCAATAATTAATTCTATAGTATGAGGATGCAGAAACAAATGGAACCAATTATTGCAAAGTGCAGAGAGAACTAAATGAAACTCATGAAGTAGAGAAAAATGACACCCATATGCAGAATTGAAATGGATATAAATATGCAGGAAAAGAAAAAGAACCCATATTTTAAAACTGCAAGAAAAAGAAGACAAAATTGTAATATAAGTTATATCTTCATTATACTTATATACTTTGATAAGTACATTGTCAAAATGGCTTAGAGACCATGATTTTAGAGTATATATATATGTATGTATTTTGTATCTTCTTTATATATGGCTACTATAAAGCGTTTTTCTAGGTGTATGTACAAAAAATGAACTAATGAGTATTAGTTCTTAAAGTATAAAAATAGATTTTCAGTCTTGGGCATGTGCACTAGCAATGGAGGCATCAATGTCAATGTCTAGAATCACTTCATTAGTAGGGACAACATCAAGACTAGCAGTAGCATCTGTAAGAGCAATGGCGAGCGGCGAAGGGATAACCAAGTTCCTGAAGTCGGTGTACCAGTTGATGTCGAAGAAAGGCACCACATTGTGCATGCGAAATAAGAAGTGGCATTCACGGGCGACCCTTTGACGATGTTATTCCTATGACTAGATGCAGAAACCACTTAGAAACAACACCCATGGTACTAATGTGTCTTCTTCAACATACTTTTGAAGGTTGCTTGCCATTGGAAAGCCTATTCCAAATGTAGCATTTTCCACCACCTCTCTGAGGCCACTCAAATATTTCTTCAAAAATATTTCGAGCACCAGAAGAAGAATTGGAATTGCAATGTCGAGCATGGATTCTACGAAGTGAGAGCATACATCAGTATTAACTCTATAATTATCCTTGTAGTCAATGCAGTTCCTCCCTAGAACCCACTTTATCGCTATAATGGCCAGAGAATGCTTATTCTTGGTCATTCTTTTTAGATGCCTAGTTAAAATTTCACTAAGAAAAACTAACTAGGATTTCTTATAGACTAACCTAATTGGAGTGTTCATGGTGCCTAGCTCTACGCAAACTGCCTAAGTCTAAGCTCTATGCAAATTCTATGCAACTGCTAACACCAAATGCTAAGCCAATTGCCTATTACCAATTCTGCTAAGATTGCTAAGTGTCATTTAACTATTTCCTAAGCATCTATTTATAGAAAAAATCCAAGAAATGTGTAATAATTTTCATACCATAAGCATGATGCTAATCGAGTACCATCTCAAAAATCGCACTAGAGCTCGCTCAAATTTTCCACCTAGTTGTGTCTATTAGGTATGGTTTGCTATGTGCAAGATTAATAGGAACTAATTAATTAGCATAAACTGGTGGCAGTCATTGGCGGTAGTCTGCACAGAAAAATGCTGAAGTGTTGCATTGCAGGCATTTTTTGAACTCCAAGGCAAAACCCGTATCTCTTCAAGCAGTTATTGCATATTTGGGCTTAATCATTCCATTTGGGATATTAATTACCACACATACGAATTCCTAAGCTACCTTTAGATTATTAGATCAAGTTCCAAGAAAATCATGCCAGAGGACATCATTACCGAAGGTCATTATGAATTCTTTTCATTTCAAAATGGTAAGTAATTCATTTCACATGAGCAAATAACTGGTAGTACATGCTGAATTAAATGTTAAAAGCTGAGTGTTGTTGGCCATCCCAAGAAGGAAATAACTAAGTATCATATGAAAAAGGATAGTATTGTGAATGCTTTTCAAACACGCTACCTAGAGCAAGAGTTTTGAGCGCAAACAGAGCCAAAGAAAATTGTAGAAAATTTGAGCTGAGCAGAAGTCTCCAGTAGAAAGAAAATGGTAGAAAGTTCTTAGATAGAGCCACAAGTAGAGGCCCAAGGAGAGGAAACATAGATCTTGTTTGATTTTATGCGTGCAACATCAACCCTCTATGTCTTTGAAGATGTCTCTTATGCTTCACTTGGGATACTAGAGAAGCCAGAATGGGTAAACACGTGGGCCCTTGACAAGCCCAAAAAATATAGAAACTAGAGCCTAATCAAGGAGGAATGGGATAATATTCATGATCCCATCCTCACAAAGAACCCTAAGTCTTTGAGGGAGGTGGCTTATGAAAGGATAAAGAAATTCACCGACTTGGATTCATTGGCACAAAAGCTATGGTTCAGTGGGCTTCAATAGTATATGGTCTCGTTTTTGCACTATTGCCTGGAACTAGTTGATGCATCCATCAAACATTTCAACCCAAGCATCAACACCATTGAGGACCAGACGTTGAAGGTTGATATTTTTCCAAGAGCTATCTAGAATATGTTGTGCATCCTTGACCAAAGCTCTAGACCGAAAGAGATAGAGACATTCAATCTAGCGAAGGGAGAGGAAATATGGAGAAACATGAAAAAGGCTTTGGATTTTTATAAAAAAGAAGCCCAAAGGTCTGAGGAAGATAAAAAAAACCACCAATGATTTTGGTGCCACAAAATTTCTTCCCCAGAGACATGCAGGAGGCCTTCTCAATGTTGGCATTTTTTTGCAGTCTGGATATTGACAAGGAGGTGCACGAGTTTCAGTTTGGTCCAAGGTTTCAGTTCTGTAGGCAACATTCCTTTTTCTGGTATGATTTTGCACAATTCCTTGTTGATTAGATGCTAAGGAAAATAATGGAATACCAAATGCAATGAAGTTTCAAGTTTTCTTCCTTCCTTGCACACATGTTTTTGCATTAAAACCTTGATTTTTTTAAGAAAAATATGAAGTTGGCTATTTTTGATGAATCAGGAAAAAGAAGGTTAGTTTTTGTATGGACTCCTCTCCTCTCCTCTACTTACGATTATTATGCATTTTCATATTATTTCTTGACTCCGATTTTACAATATTTGAAAGGGGAGGATGATATTGACTAGCTCATGAAGGAGCAGATAGGGTATATGTAGAACTTTGCTCCCAAATGTGATTTGTTTCTTGGAATGGATTTGAAATTCACTTGGATGTGCAGTTTCACTAGGGAACCATTTCACCTTCTGGCATGTGTCACAAATCAGGTGGTAGCCCTCAAAATGTTCTCGCAAGTATCCATTATTGACTACAGCTTTTGCGGAGGGCCGGCCAAGAAGAAGGGATTCTTCGTTTGCCTCCTAAGCTTTAAAACAATGGTAATGGCCAAAAAGAGGACACACTAGCTGTTGGAAGATAAGGTGGATCATCTGGGGTTAGTGATGATTTGTGACAAATGGAATTACAACCTTGAAAATGATTTTCTGAATGAATTTTTCAATGTAATCCACAACCCCCAACCTTACTGGGAAAAGAGGCAAAACCCGCTGAAAGATTTGGATGATCTACTGGTTGATTTGATTCACATTCCTACAGATGATAGTAGGCCACCATGGAATAATTTCTACTTCATTGTGGTGAAGTATGATGAGAAGCAAAAAATGGGAGCCAACCTTCAAAACAAGTTATCAAAAACATAAGGATGGAGTGAGGAGAGAATCAGAGATTTCTGGGTATACCGCCAATAGATCAAACAACCCGATGCCCCTTATGGAAGTATAGAGTTGGATGATCAATTTGATAAATTATGGAATGAGGCACACACAGATTCTGATGCGAGCGCTAGTAGGGATGATGACTCCAGTGAGGAGTCCAAAGCGCATACATGGAAAGGAAAGGAGAAAGAATCAGAAGTGTTGTCGACCTCTACTCAGCAAAAGAGGAAGGCGATGGAGTAGCCTAGCTAGATTACTTCAAATGTGAAGATGAACATATCAAGAGATTCACAGACACTCACATGGACCACAAAAAGGACAAGAATGACTCAACAATAGTTGGAAACCATAGAGGTGAAGGACTCCCCACCCGTTAAATGGTAGTGCATAGAAGCAATTTTTGGGGAGAGTTTGCAAGCACCCCTAGCAAGCTAGGAGGCCGTGCTGAGCCAGGAACCACAATCATCCAGATAGTAGGTAGCATTTTCTCCCTCTTCTCTTCACAATCTTTAGTGTCCCCTATCTTTGTGGCACCCATCATTACAAGTGTCAGTCCTTCCTTTTCCACTTCTTCCCCAATGGTCACGGGAGGTTTCTCCCAGTTCTCCCAAGTGAGGCCATTTATCTTAATGCCTCCATAGACCCTTACACCCTTCGCCACTACTCAAACTACCATCGCCTCTATTTCTACAAGTGCAACTACCATTGATACCCCTCTTGCTACTACTATATTGAGCCCAACTTAGTTCTCCTAGTAATTGGAGTCTACCATGCGCCCACAATCACTGTCGCAACTGATGAGCCCTCCTGTTGGTTCACAAATCAAGCTTTGGAAAATCCCTCCATTCTCCCTGATTACAATCAATCTCACTAAGAAGAAAATGCCTAGAACCACTACCCTCACATTCCCTTTTTCCCTACCTCTTGGTGCACCCTTTTCAAGTGGACTAGTTCAATCATCAACCCAATTTATGGCACAGGGTGATAATACAAAGGAGACACAGGCTCTTAGAATCCAGAAGTGAAAGGCCAAGGATGCCAAGAAACCAATGGAGCCAAAGGTGTATACCATTTTCAATGAAGCTCATCAATTGATTCATTTTGTAACCATGCATCCAAATTTCATCAAACCACAAGGGGAGATGCAACTAGATGATTACAACATGTTCGCCATGGGACTCGATTTGAGCATAGCCAAACTATGGGAAAAATTTGAGCTCATGGAAGAAATGCAACAGGTGGTGATGACTGACTTCCTCAAGTCTAGTCGCCAACTAAAAAAGAAAGAAGAGGAGTTGAAACTTGTGAAGGATAGGATCGAGTTCCTATTAGAAAAGGAGAAAGTGATGGAAGAAGAAATTGCATTCTTATCAAAGAGAGAGGCAACACAGGTAGAGCAGAGAAAAATTCAAGAGGAACTTGCAAAGTTCAAATCCGTTGACCCCACCCTGGTCGATGCACTGCGACTAAGAAATAAAGAATGCAACAAAGGGATGTGGATTTTAAGAACCAAAGGGCCCAATTGGAAAAGTATCTTGAGGAGATGAAGTCTTCCCTTGAAATAGAATCAATAAACAAAAGTCGAGCCGAAGAAAAATGGCTTGCCGAATGGAGGACTTTGTCAGAACAACTTGCGTTTGCAAAAAAAAGGATCATGAAACTCACACAAGATGTCAACTTGAAAGATGTGGAGATTTCCCTTCTAAGAAGTGTTCCCCAAGCCCCTGCTTCCCTGCTAGACCTCATGCCAATGGCTGAACAACTATATGTTTCATACTGGGAAAAGGCCAAGGCCTTCTACTTGACACTTCAGTCGACGCTCCAATTTATGTTGCAGGAAACAAGCTTGGCTAGGGAGGTTCGTGGAGCAATTGAGTAGTTCCCGCAGTTTATCATGAAGAGGGTTCCTTAAGCAAAAAAATTGCTAAATAAATTGTACATGGTCTCAGATGAAAACTTAGCAAGGGAAGGGATCGAGGATCAGAAGGCTGCTGCCAAAATGGTGAAAAAGTTCATCCATTGCCACTTGGCTATTCTCTGTGCTAATGCATGAGAAACCACTTTGAGCTAGACTATAGATAGCATGCATGAAAATTTTTCCCGGCTAACTAAGATGGGCCTACCCTCCTCGTTTCTTGTAGATGAGTCGGTGGCCACACTAGAGAAAATTGTGGTGAAGATTGAAGAGAAGTAGCAGGACACGTTCACTTTCTAGAGCTTCAACCAATGCCCTATTGTAGCAGATATTGAAGGTGTCACTCATCTGATTGCACGACTACTCTTCCAATTTGAGTCCAGGGCTAGTTTATCTATGGTGCTACCTTACAAAGAAATGCTTGACTTGAGTGGAGTGAAAGAGAATCTGCATGACATATTGACCCCATCTAAGGATGACTAGCTGCCTCTGTAATCTACTCTCTCTAAACTCTAACACTGTCGCCTAATGGATTTGACTATGGTCTGCAAGCTAGAGAAAATTTTTGGTTCCTTGTTCCGTAGGCGAAACACCCCTAGTAGTCGCCAAAAGCTATGAATGTGAAATTCCTCAAGCTCCCTTTGGTTGGTTTTTTTTGCTAAGTATCGGCCTGAGCCTTAGATGTTCGAAATGCTTCCCTTCACTTCTCAATCGAGCCTCATTTTTATATCCTTTGTCGGCTGTTGCCACCTGTCCACCAGGTTCTCTTCGCATCGATTGCTTCCTTTAATGTTCTACCAACTCCCACCATGCTTCCACGTGTCATCACCATAGGCACTTCACGACTGCTTCCCTTCACTTTTTTATTTTGGCCCTATTCGTGTGCCACATAGCTTTCATCTACATAGATCTTTGGTGGACCCCACAATCGACACCGATATTAAAGAACGCCTCCACATGTCTTCACTGTGTAGTCTCTCAACACAAACAAGAGGAATCAATGAGTGGGCTTTGACCTACTGCCACGTGTCTCTTTTGTAGGGACTTTATTGAAAGGAAGGGGAGAGCAAGCTGCATGTCCCGCCAAGCTGCCGTATGTATTAACTACCTTCATAGGTGAGTGACTCTTGTCTGCACAGGGTTTTTCTAGGACCACTACCATCATTCGTAGGGGATGCATTTGGTTGGGGAGTGACTACCTGCTATGGCCTGAATCTTTTTTGTTACAATGGTTGAGGGGAATCATTGAGCCTGTAGTCATCATTACTTGAGATACAAAATCTTTTCTGTTATTGGCCTGCCAGAAAGTGGGATTCCTAGCTATATATACTACTTCTTGATTTTGAAAATGAGTTTGGAAGATATAGAAAAATTAGGGAAAGACACCAAGCCTTTAATATTTTTTTAGATTATTGTATGAGACTATCAGACTGTGCCATTGTTTGGCCTTTCTATTTTTCTTAAGCTATTTGATAAAAAATTAATACTGTGTCATTATTGTCTTGAATTGTTCATTTGTAGAACTTTTATGATTTTAAAGCAAGTTCGATGGTTTAGATCATGTCTTTGACTCCTCTTTTTAGGAAATGTGTATGAGAATTATTTTATGTCATTGAATGATTTTTTTATGCTTCTATTTCTAAATTCTATTATTCTAGGACATAGAAGATTGTTGAATAGGCCCTTAAATCATATTCAAAAGATAGATTTACCATGCCTTATATCTAAATGCATCGCCTTACTTAGACCTTTATTTTTTATATCTACTTCCTTTTCCCATTCCAAAACCCCAATTACAGAAGAAGTTGACTTCTTAAAAAACCCGAAGGTCACTCAGTTTAGTGCAATTGGTCCCCCCATTATTTGGGTTTCCCATAAAGGTTGTTACCTTGCCAATTTTTGGCATCATCAAAATACACAACGTGTATCATTCTGAGTTCAAGTGTTGTTTGTGCCAAACAATGATAGATAACATTAAGGGGTAGATCACTTCGGTAGAAGTTTTGTAGGGGCAGCAAGATCAAAGCTAGTTTGAATGCAAATAATCCAAGGGTGAAGGACTAGATGTGCTGCCAAAAAATGAGGTATACTCTATCAGATCCAAAGGAGGATTTCCTCCCAAGTTCTGGATGTTGCACTTCAAAAAATTCAAATCCAAGCAATGAGTAGAGCAGGCTTCGAACTAATCAGTCCCTTAGGTAAGACCTTTGTTGAACATAGATTGTAATTCTATTATACCAATAATGTAGCAGAGTATGAAGCACTAGTGCATGGGTTACTTATTGCATTATGAAAAAGGGTTAAAATGTTACAAGTATTTGTGGATTCATAGTTGGTCATTAAACAAGTTAAAAAAATGTACTCATGCTATGACGGAAGGTTAGCTAACTATAGGCATAGGGTGTGGGATCTAATACAGGGGTTTGATGCATTTAATATTGAGTTAATTGTCTAAACTAAAAACCAAACTGCTAATGCATTAGCATAGGTAGCCAATACCTTGTAGCATTTATGATTAACTAGCCTGAAGCAATTTAGAGTAGAACTCACCCCCATCCCATCAGTGCCACATAATGTGACCAATTTCTAGGTGTTTGAGGATCACAATTATATCCTAGACTTCATTATCATCTTGGATGTGCTTGCTTCTTAGATTATAGACGAAGTAGAGCCGAAGGAAACAGAGCTTGATATAGAAGGTGTCATTAAATTGAAGACCAATACAATATGCAGAGGTATGGTTTAGTTAGAAAGCATCTGGTGTAGTCACGGTATGAGGGTTCTAGGAAGAACAGTTCAGACCATGCAACAATGAGTCTACACAGCGGAAACAACATAGAAAATTGATGTGTAAACATGAATCTTCTTTAATATAGAATGCTTACTTGAAAAATTGGTGAAAAGGAAAATATCTAGGCACACAGGCTGTGCCTTAAAGGCTTACAAACATATTATGGCCTAATTGGCCTTATTACATGCCCCCAGGGAGTTATTATGAAAATTAATCTAAATCTGGTGATGATCTTTCAATTATTTCCCACTAACTGGCTGATGACTACCAATGACTACAATGCTTAGAAATAGGTTTCTCAAGCTCCAAAATAGATCCGCATCAGCCACAAGGTTGACTAACCTAGGGAATGCCCAAATATGTATGTTGGCCTCAAATGCTTCGTCAAGAAATAATGAACAATAACTCTTGGTTGAAAAGCTCAAATGATGCAATCAATGAGTACGTACAATAGTCAGCTCCATGAGCTGAGAATGATGATGAGGCAACATCTGGAAATGAACTAATGAATTGGTATTGGATGCAATGCAAGAAAGAACTATTTTTGGTTGATACAGAATTGCTTTACAACAAAGGATGCTCCTACATTAGACACCCAAGGTTGAAAGAAAAGCGAGTCCCTCACTTTCTAGGGCTAAGAGGAAAACCAAGATGGTCCACCTCATCTTGAGGAATCCATGATGAATCCTCCATTGGTCTACCTTTCCACTTCATAGGATATTTTTTAAACTACTTGTTCCTTGTACTTCTTCCGGTTTTGGCATCCAGAATCTACTCAATCTCCTTTGATTTGTTGGAGCTTCTAAAATTATGGTGAATCTTCTCATTCTCCATGGGTTTGGTCTACATTTTTGATAAAACCTTATCCTCATAAGTGAGAATGGTTTAGTCTCTTGAGCCTTCAAATTTTCTAATTTGGTGTTGACCGGTTTTGCCAATTCCCAGTCCTTTAAGTCACTTCTTGAAGACATTGTTTACATTTGTGTACCGACCCCTTTGGTTAGAGTACCAGTCATTCAACTCGCTCACTGATGTCACCCATTCCCTAGGTTATGGTTTTTAATTTTCTCGATGACTTGAGCTTAAGTCATCAATCTCCAAAGGGGTCATGTCACTAGTGGCTTAGCAAAATCCTTTCATTAAATGCTAATCGTGTTGTATGTAGGTTTGTTGAGATTCAAGGATATTGGAGAAGATCATGATCATACCCCACCAGCTCGCGCACTTAAGGTGCTGGCTAGTTATTTGGCACGAGGTTCTAAGAAAAAAGTGGATGCATGTCCCATATGGAATATGGGGCCCAACCTCCACTACACGACTTGTGGTTCATGGTTTTAGATCGACAACTGCCATCTAAAGCTAGAATGAATCTCTATCAATTCCTGCTGGCTTGCGGGGGGAAGATGAAGGATGGTTAAAAGCCACAGGGTCAGTGAGATTGTGACACATGGCTCTAGCCATTCAGTTTATAAGATGTATACTACCCACGTGACATGGTAGTTTATGTTTTAGATGGACTAATGTTATTAGTGAGAGGTAGGATAGCAATGCTTCACTAGATTGCAAACACAGTCAACCCGAGATGAACCGTTTGATCTGCCAACTCTTCAAGAAATTAGCAGACAATATTCAAAGTTGGAAAACATGGCACATGCTAGCCATTTTATCCTGCAACTGGTGAAACATTAATGAATTATCCTTTGCTTGTGCAATCATGTCGATCTCAATCCGTGTGATGATGTAGTAGTTGGAAATCATGAAGGGTGATTCACAGATTCTCATGTAGCTCAAGTTAAATGGTGATAGTACATACCACCAAATTGCCATTTTTTCACATGCATTTTTACTAAACATTGATGAAGGTTGCCATTACCTCACATGATAATTATAGGAGGAATTAATTGCTAAGTGTGTCATTTATTCTAGCAGTTAGAAAACTCCCTGGGTTGAGTCCGATCAAGTTCGAATGCTTGTCTGACAAGAGAAAATGATTAAGCCAGTGAGAAGGTTTGTGCATTTGAGCTCGCAAAAGTTTGTTCCTACTATTCATGAAGGTGCTTCAGTTGAAAATCCTAGGCTTGTGCTCACCAGATGCAATAGAATATTGCAATTCCAGAACAATGTTGCCCAACCAGTTGATGACAAAGGCAAGCAATTGGTGTGCTTCGTTATTGGTGTCGACAGGAAAATAATGTATGGGCATGGCTCCATTGGGTGCCAAAATTTTCCCATTGATCTCACAAAAATCTAGTTGGATAGCGAGATTGAGACAAACCCCAACTATCAACAAAATCTCTCAACTCTGAACAAAACTCTAGCCTCGGGTGAGGAGGTTATGTTGTCCCTGCACTGGCTGTTAGGACTCCAAGTGGGCAGGATGGTACTGTGGTGCATGGGGGCGAGGATGAGGAGGAGGCTAAGTTTACATCTCCATCTCTAGCAACAACTTAGAGCGGGCATGTTTACTAGGGTCTATGTGTTGGTAAAGGCAAGGTTCCTGGTCCATAAGGAATTGCCATGTGGGATGGAGAATTTTTGTTGTGTTGTGTTGCTGCGGTGGGTAGTTTCTTCCCCAGCATACGTGACAGTTGTTTTTGGGTTAGGTGTTGATTGTGTGCCCTCGTGGAAATGATGATGCTGGGTTCATTATGGTGTGGATGGTGACATGGGAATTTTGGTGGCACTTTTGGTTTCCCCTTTTTGATGGAAGTTTTAATTTTGGCTCTCCCCATTTTTGCACCATGTACTCGCGGATTCAACACATGGGGAATTTTGAAATTTAGTCGAAATGATTGATGAAATGAAAATTTTATATTTGACATGCATTTGGGCCTAAAGCTTGTTGCAAGCTTATGCTATAAAAGGGAAACCACGACCCAATTTCAGGGGGATGGAAAATTTCTGGCTAGGTTTCAAGTCGAGTGCATATAGGTAGATAGGAATAGAATAGATTGTCATTTTTGGGCTTATGAATGAACACATGCAATTATCCTAAATGGTTCTATAGATATGACTTAATATGCAAGTAAATGTATGATTCTAATATATTTTCTCTCCTTTTTCAAGTTTATGTGAATTTTGAATGAAATATTAATGGTATTTCTATTCTACTTTGAACATTTTTTCAAATGATGTCTCTGTTCTTTGTTTTGATTCAAGAAATCAATTAAATACTTAGATGGGTTCATGAATTTAAGTTTATTTGCAAGGGATTTGATAAGTAGTAATATATCATAAAATTTGAGCTCCATGATGCAAAGTTATCGTGAGAGTAGTCCACTCCATTAAATTCTTGGGTCATTTCTATTTTACTGGTTTTTGTATGTGTGACTCCATTTTCCCAATGAATAGGGCACTAATCCATTCCTTAATGATTTTCCTAAGGGTTTAATCAAACAATTTTCTAGTGACCAACCTAAAGTCAAAGTTTAAATTCATTGATCTCAACATTTGTGTGTGTCAATTCTCATTATAAATGTCTTCATTTTGATGAATGTGTAGCAAGTTACTTTGAAACAAGCCAATTTCGCAATAATTGTTGAAAAATTATATTTCATCCAAATTGATCTTTGTAATTGATGTGTTCTACAAAGAAAAACTTCAAATGAACACACTAGGAATGCCGTCCTTGGTCCCATAGAGCCTAAAGTGTAGATGATCTCAATCTTTGAGTAGATCTTGTTAGTTGGCCATTCATTACAAGAGTATCAAGTATAGGGATTAGTTATTCCTTAGAGATTTCCTGGGTATAGTAGAAAGCACCAACATAATGGAAACTCTGTTTGGGAATTCTTATTATCCAAAGATGCAGATACAAAATGCAGAGTCAAATGGTGATTAAGTCTAAATGTTCTCAAATTCTTGAACTTGGTATACAAGCTAAGTGCAGTATGCATTGAAGGATCTGAATGTGACTCTATTGTAGAAGATACCCTAGAACCTGTCTTATCTTGCAAAGAAGCTTCATCTTATTTGAATTTTTTTCCTCTAAAGGGAGGTGGTGACTCTGACTCAAAGAACCTATTCAAACATACATTAGTTTATTGGATCTCTATCTCTAATGCTAAGAAAAACTTCATAGCTTCCAACATATAGGTACTCTTGTAGAATTTGAAAGAATTTTGAGCATTTTACAGATAAAATCATAATAAATTTCCAGTGCTCGACATGAAAATAATTCACTAATAAGTGATTTAGCACTAGATTAGGGAATACTCAAGATTTTTTAGCATGCTTCATATATAAGTTAAAATTCATGTAGTAAAGCGCAAGAAGTATTCCATATTCTAGATTTTAGGTAGATTTTGTATGGAATACTCATGCTAAGATCTTGGGATTATATTTGTAAAAGGAATTGAAGTAGTGTTGTATAAGCTGCATAAATATTTTAAAATTCCTTTTCAAGAATTAGGGGTGAGTTGTCAATTTGTGCCATCTGGTGCAAATATGGACAAAGGCGTACAAATGAAGCACCCTTGTGCCTATCAGTATGGATTTTGTACTGAAAGCTACAAAGCTATCAGCTTTGAAAATATTTGTGGCTATCTGAATATTGTGCCATCCAAGATTAGGGATAAGATACCAAAGTTCAGAGGTGAGAAATCTGAGTCAACAAATAAGCATGTGCAAGAATTTGTAGATGTAATGGGTGATTATGAAATTGAATTTGAAGATGTGGTGATAAATATTTTTGTTCAATCACTAAAGGGAGATGCAAGAGATTGGTTCTCTTTTCTTCCTAATGTCTCTATACATTGTTGGAATGAACTCAAAGTCGCTTTCCTGGAGCAATTTGGTGACAGGATCAACCCAAGTGTGGCAAGGAGAAAGTTCATGGAAATCTCTAAAGATAGAGAAGAACTAGTCCCAACCTTCAACCTTAGATTTACCAAGGTTATAAGGGAAATCCCTGAATATTTAAGACCAAATGATGTTGAATGCTTGGTTGTATATTTGGGGGCATTTGATAGAAAAATGAGTTTCCCGTTGAGGGACAAAGAACTAGTTACATTATAGCAAGCTTATCAGGAAGCTTTAAATATTGAGAATAATATGAAGTACTCAATTATGAGGAGACCTGCAGTAACTAGTGCTGCTAGTTCTAGTAGTATTCAAGCAATTTAGCTAGGTCAACTAGAAAATAAAAGTGTTCATCAGGAGGAGGAATCTTTAGATATTGCACTCACTTCATTTTCAAGAAATGTAGAGAAGGCATCAACCTCTAGCCAACCATGCAGGGGAGGGATTGACTTGATGTTATCTATTGGGAAATTGTATGAAATAAAGAGACATACAAATGAGTCACCATATGACTTGTTTTCAAGATTCTTGGATATTTTGATGGAAATTCCCATAGGGCTTAAGCCTAATGATTTGATGTGTATTAACCTATTTTGTGAAGCCTACATACCAAGATCAAGCCAATGGCCTAAAGGTGTGAATCCTCATAGCATTGATCAAATAGTAGACTGAATAAGTATGGTTGAAGAGGCTGAGTATGGTCAGGTGTATCCCATTGTTTCCCATAATGTGGATAGTGATTATGAAAGTGAGGAGAGACAGAGGCTAACATTAAAATATCAACAAGAAGCATCATCTAGACAACTAGCTATTGAGTGTTGTCATTTCATAGACAATATAGAGACAAATGCACCCAACATTGATGAGGGTGAAGAAACAGAATGTGAGATCAAGGAGGTCATATCTCACTACTTCCCTCTAGATGTCTTGAGCCATGAGCTTATGTAGGAAATACATGGAACTGCACAAATGGATCCTATGGGAATCAATCGTGGGTCACCCAATAATAGGGTTACACCTTATAATTATGACAAGGCACCAATATGGAGTCAAAGAGGCGAAATTGAGCTTGAACAATCTTTAGTTGAATATGATTCCTCTTATGAATTAGAGATAGAATCCATGGCTTCTAGTAATGGGTATGTTAATAGCCTTAAGGGGATTTGCTTTTTAGGTAGTCAACAATTTTCCTCATGTGAAGAATTTTTAGAGCATGGATCAATTGTTATAAGCACAAGTGATGAAGAGGATGGTGAATGTGCTTCTCTTTGCTCCTCAAATAACTACAATGATCTTAGATGCTTTGAAGACCAAGGTCAAGGGATTCCTCATAATATAGATGATGAGATGCATCTAATTATATCCAAGATATTGCAAAATTCTTTATTTGATGAGCCCACACCTAAAATTGAAGATACAAATGATGATGTTTATTGGTGTAGGAGTAATTATTTGTTTGAAGACAACTCTAGTGAATACTTACTAGATATTACTAGCAAATATGTTGCAGAGAACATATACAGGTGTCAAGGAGGTACTGCATTTGAGAATGTTGGCCCTAATTTCATAATTTTCCAATTTGAAAGGGAAATCCAGTGGCAAAAATATGGTGAGGATTGTCTGCCAACATAGGGTTGAGCAAGTGGCCTATGATGAGCATGTCGAAGATGGTCCATGTTTGCTGGCACTCAGGGATGGTAGTGTCTTAGGTATTGGAAAAAATTGTGATGACAATATTAGATGTGACATTGTTGATAATGGATGTATAAGTGCTTGCGATTATTCTACTATGGCAACTAATAATGTGTGTGAGAAGGGGGTTGAATTACTACTAGCTTATGATATACATTGCAATAAGGGGAAAGATAAGGAGGGAAATTTTCTCTTTAGTGATTAGAAGACTAATCAGGTTGAATGCATCAATGTCCCAATGACATCGTATCATGTTGAAGAGGAGCATCATATTGATTTGGCACATATAATTGATCCAAATGATGAGCAATATGAAAATGTAGATAACCAATGGAACTGTGCTAGTTAGTATGAGGCCGCAGTTGAGTTTTTTGTAGATACCCCTTACATTCTTGATATGATTATGGATTTTCTTTCAACCACTAAAGACAATGTTGATGAGAGGTACATGAAGGGTATGCATGGTTCTATTTTCTCTTTTCTTGATCTTATGAAAGAATTCCCAGATGTAAGCCATACTGCAGAAGGGCGATTATGCCCCTAATTTTCCATAGAAGGGCGATTACGCCCCTGATTTTCCACATAAGGGTGATTACACCCCTGATTTTCAGCAAAAGGATGACTGTGCCCTTGATTTTGTGCAGAAGGGCAATTACGCCCCTGATTTTCTGTAGAAGGGCGACTATGCCCCTGGGTTGAAATTTTTGTGCTAACACTTTTCTGTAGAAGGGCAACTATGCCCTTGGGCTTAGATTTTTGTGCTAACACTTTTCTGCAGAAGGGAAACTACGCCCCTAGGCTGAAGTTTTTGTGCGAACACTTTTCTACAGAAGGGCGTCTACACCCCCTGGCTCCAAAATTTTTGTGCTAACACTTTACTGCAGAAGGGTGACTACGCCCCCCAAGGCTGAAATTTTTTTGCTAATACTTTTCTGCAGAAGGGAAACTACGCCCCCTGGCTCCAAAAATTTTGTGCTAACACTTTTCTGCAGAATAAAAATTTTGTTCTAACACTTTTCCGCAGAAGGGCGATTACACCCCTGATTTTCCACAGAAGGGCGATTACACCCCTGATTTTCTGCAGAAGGGCGACTACGCCCCTGATTTTCTGCATAAGGGTGACTGCGCCCCTGATTTTCCATAGAAGGGTGATTGCACCCCTGATTTACTGCAGAAGGGCGACTGTGCCCCTTAGTCACCGTAAAGCAACACATTTTGGAAGGTAAAAATATCATTTTAGCTTTGATTTTTGCTATTTTCAAGTACTAACCCCCCAACACTATTTCTTGCAAGGATATTGGTGTTTTTGCTAACTTTTTGCAGCATATTCTTGTGAAGTTGATGAAGATAGCGGGATAAAACATCTAACATTTACTTGCAAGGCTATCCATTCGCTCAAACTTTTTAAACTATCCTTGTTGTTTGCGTTAATCTAAGAACACAATTTAATTAGGGGGAGTAATATTCATTGCTTGCTATGTTTATCTTTTTATCTTCCCTAAAGAGGGCATTGGTTTGTTTTCAATTTTTGCTTGTACTTCGTGTGAGCCTGGGGAGTAGTTGGAAACGATTAGTGCTTTCTTTCTAGTGGGACCTGCTTGGGGATTTCATCACCCCAAGGGACGATTCCAACCACGCGTACCGATAGGGTATATAAAGGGGGGAGAGTGAAAGTTGTACCCCAATCTAGTCACGTCGTAATTGGCGGAGCATCGAAGCTAGGGTGATACCTAGATAGATGTGAAGAGTTGGTCCGAGCCCTTCAGTATCTCGCTGGGGTTCCCGACTCACGCTTGTGATGGGCTAGTGTTCACAGTTGTGCCTCACATACCAAGAGTATATGAAGGACTCCCTAGACACCTTGTGCATCCTAGATTAAGACCATGTTGGCCATACCCTTGACACTAATCATAGGATTGTATTTTCTTGAAAGTGTCTTCTTGTGAAAAACCAGTAAACTTTTTGACGAATTAGCCTTTTTATTTTCATTTTAAAGTCCTTGCCATAGTCATTTTCATCAAACCAAGTCTCTAATTTACTGCAGAAGTGCGATTACACCCCTGATTTTCTTCATAAGGGCGATTACACCCCTGACTTTCTGTAGAAGGGTGATTATGCCCATGATTTTCTACAGAAGGGTGATTGCGCCCTTGATTTACTGCAGAAGGGCGACTGCGCCCTTGATTTACTACAAAGGGGAGAATTTTCCTTCCTGAACACTCAAAATCACCCCGTTTGGATCTGTTTAGCCTCTAAACCATCATTTAATCATTCCCAACCATTATCTCATCATCCCAAGCCTCTGTTTTGTCATTCTAAGCCTCCAAAAACCTCCATTTGATCATTTTAAACCCCCTTTCATCATTCTAAACTCTCATTCTTCATCATTCCAATCATCTATTTACTTGTTCTGCGTAAACTTTCATCCATTTCACACATCCTTTCATCATTCTGAACTCTCGTTCTATCATTCTGATCATCTATTTACTCATTTCGAGTAAACGTTCATCCATTTCAAACCCCCTTTCATCATTCTGAACTCTCATTCTTCATCATTCCAAACTCTCGTTCTATCATTCTGATCATCCATTTACTCATTCTAAGTAAACATTCATCCATTTCACACCTCCTTTCCTGATTACGAACTCTCGTTCTATCATTCAGATCACCCGTTTACTCATCCCGAGTAAACATTCATCCATTTCACACCTCCTTTCGTCATTCTGAACTCTCGTTCTGTCATTCCGATCATCCATTTACTCATTCTGAGTAAACATTCGTCTATTTCACACCTCCTTCAATCATTTTGAACTCTCATTCAACAATCTTGATCAATCATTCTGAGTAATCTTTCATCTATTCCAAACCCTTATCTTCTCATTCTGAGAATCATTCATTCATTGTGAGTAGTCGTTTACTCGTTCCGTGTAGTTGTTCATCCATTTCGATCAATTGTTTAATCATCTTGAGTATTCATCATCCATTTCTCCAATAAAATCATCCTTTTCCTCATCCAAATCCCTTGAACTTTGTCTCAAGTTATTATCCAAATTGACCTAAGTGTCTAATCTGATCATCCTCATCAACACCTGCTTAGGATTGTCATCATCGTTGGCCCAATAAATTCACCTTTAATCTCAAGGTGGATTCGGTGCTACAATCATCCACTCATCCTTTAATCTAATCAATCAGTATCCTACATCATCTAAGGTAATCTCTAAACAAGGTTTACAGTCCCTTTCATCATCCTATATGATCCCTTAGTCTATCTTATCAATTATCGATCGATCTTATCCAATCCAATCCAATCGCATTCCTCTCCAATTACCTTCAACCCAATAAATCTACTTCCATCTCAAAGTAGATTCGGTGTCACAATCAAATCTGATCATCATAATCAATCCCATCGCATCATCCAATCATCCTAATTTGAGCTTTAGTCCAATCCTGATCTAAGCTTGACCAAAATCCTGATTTGAGCTTTAGTCTGATCCCATCCAAAATATTTCATCCATCCTCTTTATCCTTTCACCATCATGAATCCTTATCCTCCATCAATAGTGGTTAAGGGAAACCCTAATTACGTTGATAGTGATAATGAAAGTCTTGTCGATCAAGAATAATGTGACATAGATCCCCTTGACACTATCATTGCTAGTAAGCTTTCTCCACCTGCTTTCAAAAATCCAATCACCCCTTTGAGTCATCCTATTATGTATTCATCCATGCCTAATCATGTTGCTTATGCTACCTTTGACAAGGGATATCCATCATATCCTTCATCTACATCCTCCTTTTATCCTATTCTACCATCAAAATACCCCTATCTTAATCCCCCATCCACATCATCCTATCTCAATCCTTCACCGACATATACCCAGTACCCTAACCTTCCATACCAATTTGTTCACCCTAATCCTACATCCACACCAACCTATCCTAATATAACATTCACACCTTCCTATCCTAATCCAACACCCGAACCAACCTATCTCAATCTGCAACCTCAATCTTCCTAGCCTAATCCACCACCTGAATCCTCGTGTCCTAATTCACCATTCCAATATCCTTATCTTAACCATTCCTCTAATCTTAATTCCCCATCTATTCCTAGTCCTACATCCAATCCTATTCCCGCATCCAATCCTAGTCCACCAATCCCTAGTCCCAATCCCCCAACAATCCATAATCCTTCATCCCCTCCTACCATGCCATCTCAGCCTAGAGTATTCAAGTTTTTCACTCCAGAAGTTCTTCAAGGACTTATAACAAAGAATACATCTCCCACTCCACATCTTGAAATTATGGAATCATACCATCCTAACCCATCATCCACGGTCCTTAGTGATGATACCCTTCTCCACCCAACACCTATCATTGATGGTACCACCCCTAGCATCACTCAAACCATCGAAACCATCACATCCTCTGAATCCACTAAGCCCACATCTCCTACCATCACATCCTCTAAATCCATTGAACCCCCATCTCCTACCATCACATCCTCTAAATCCACTAAGTCCCCATCCCTTACCATCACATCTCCTAAATCCATTGAATATCCACCTCCTACTCCTAGAGTCATCAAGCCCATCAACGAAGCCCAAATCCAATCCACTAAAATCCATTCTGATGACTGCATCGAATCCTCCATCCTTCCATCTCCCCAACTTGAAGAGTCTCTCGAACACTCTGTCATCCTACCATCCACACAAGATGAGTCATGCCCAGATTCTAATCCAAAGCATTTCAAAATATCCCCTTCTCCAAATCAAGATCCTACCATCCCATCTAGTCCACCTCAAGATCATGATCCCCATCAGGCACCATCCGCGATCGCCATCATTCGGTTTCCAGCAACCATTCTCCATCTCCATGCTTTTGATCCCACTACTGCAGATCAAATCCTATCATATCCCTAATCCCACTCTCTAATAATAACATCCACGTGCTATCCCATCATCACCACTCGGTCACCCCATCGCCGCCCTAAAACTATTATCCCTACCTTTGGCGCCCTTCGCCGGTATATACATTCTTCCATGGCGGCCTCCTTGGCCAAGAAGAAAAAGCGTGGTGTATTTACCACCATCATCCTCCACCTAATAATGGACTAGCATCATGTTTTTAGAATAACACAAATCCTATCATGGATCACATGCTCAAGGAAATGAACTATCAAGGAAAAGGTCTAGGCCTTCATGAGCAAGGTATTTTAGAGCCCATCCAAGTCAAAGAACAAATCTGCATGCAAGGTCTTGGACCTATTTCCCAAGACTCACAATCTAAAGATGTTGGTACAACCTCTGGATGTCCTCAACGAGCCTTTTCCAAAAGAAATGTTGGCTCTTCCCATCACCCCACTAGATCATATGCTGCCATCCCTCCTCCTCTATCGTATCACCTCAAAACAAATATCCATATTCCCCCTTCATCTGTTCCATCCATTTTGGGTCCTTACATCCCTCCATCCACCATATCCCATCCTTCATTTACTCTATCCATCTTGGGTCCGTATATCCCAAGCTCACCTCCTTCATCTCATCCTTTCATCCATCCAACACCTATCCATGTCATCCATCATAAACATCCCTCTCACATGTCCCCTAATTAGGATCAACAAAGGCACATACCCGCACATCCTCCATCTACACATAATCCCTATAATCCTACCTTCGTCGCTCCACATCATCCATCTCCTCACATCCATCCCATTGCTACCAAAAGCACTTTGGGTGTTAAAACAAGAATGTATCAATCTAAAGATCCACATGAATCTAAAGCTTCCGATGTCCCCTCCAAAAGACATGGTGAAGAGAAAAAAAATCTAAATCTAAATCTAAATCAAATTCGTAGGCCACAAAGGCCCACCAAAGCAAATATCAAAACCATGTGGATCCCAAAGAAAAAAGATGCAATGCCATCACTTGAAAAATCTATAAGAACATCCAAAGTCTCTAATCCAAAAGCTAATCATACACCCCTTTCATCTCCTAAGTCTGTTTTGGGTCCCTATGTCCCGAAATTCACCATTCCATCTCCTCCATTATCCCCACATTCTTCATCCCTTAATCCTATTATCTTTTCACATCCACCACCACATGTGCCAATGTTGGTCCTGAACACATATCCCCATCACATATCCACCCCATCATTCCATCCATACCCTTTGCAGCATCCCATCCATTATACCATGTATATCCCCTCTCAAAACCCTCTAATTCATCCTCTTGCATAATCCATTGATCCTCATAAGGTTGTACCAACATCTAACAGTCAGTTTGAACAGGGGTTCTTAATGCCTCATATAGAACTTGATGCTTGAGTCCTTCATCCATATCCTTATCGCATGTCTTCTAAATCTTCTTACCCACCTCCTTATCCTTATCCATCTCCTTTTACATGATATCCAAAATTTCAAAAATCAGAAAAAGTCAAAAATAAAAAAATTAAAAAAAATTAAAAAAAATAAAAAAAATTAAAATAGTAAAGAGAAATAATTCGTCCAATGGTGAAAACTTGGCAAACAAGCACCTTGGATAAGTACCATGATGAAAACCTAGCAAACGTGCATCATGTGTAAATCCCCATCTGCACTTGGGGGCAACTTCCTGATATGCATTCCCTCCATCCGCTATGCTTCCTGCTATGCTTCCAGCTATGCACCTATAATCCCCTCCATCCCACCTATCTTCCACATCCTACCATCACATCCCATTTATCTCCCATCCCTCCATCCTTCTTGTGATCTTGATCAAAATAGGGGCACCTATCTATACATGCTTTGGCCACCTCTTGGTATACATTCCCTTCATCCATGCTCTGTTGTATTCCTTGGTCACCCATCCTATCCTCCTCTAGTTATCTCCTTTTCCCCATCCACTCATCTTCCCTCCCTCATGCATCATCATACATGACATAT